>JAIUWE010000125.1:0-356332 GCA_022750525.1 Halotydeus destructor
ATCCCCCACAGTTGTTTTGTTGAGAGATATACACTCGGAGATCAGATTAGTACATTTGTCGAGTATATGTGGGTAGCGGTTTGTACGAGGTCGGTTGTATCCCCATTGCGGCGGCTCTTTTTACTTTCCCTCTGCTTGGTAATCGTTGCCTTCTTTTAAGTAGATAAAGCATCACGGACCTAGTTCTGAAAAAGGGAACGCTTTCATTCATGCTGTTTCACTTAATCTTGACAAAGCGATTGAATTCTCATTAAAACGATGATGGGGACGTTTTAATTCGGTTAGATGCGGTGAAAGGCGTGCGGATACTGTTGCCGCAGTGTTCTTTTCAATTGTGTCGTCTTCATTAGAAAACTTGCGACATTTCAATTTTTAAGGAGAATCAGCTTAGTATGGTCTTGGTTAGTTTAGGTTTGTTCATGGCGTTGCCAATTTATGGCAGCGACTACGTACCAATGATCTAAGATTTGTCTTCAAGCTTGTTATTGCTTGAATTTTGACGCTAAAAATAAGTGTTAATCATGTCTAAAAACATTTCTCTGCCCGTCCGTTTTGTGCCCTTTGATCTTGTGCGCCCGCAAATTGGGCGTCCAAGCACAAGCAAAAGGCACTGTTTTTTGCAATTTGTAGTTGTCAGAGTTGCTCCTCTTCTCCCTCCCTCTCTCGCACTTTCAGTTGTTTTCTTGCTCTAACTGGTGTTTTTAGCGGTCCATATCCTCTCTCATCTGTTATAATACAGTTGCTTGTGCCGTGACAAGTGTGCTAAGCCATTATGTTGATGGTGTGAATTCATGTATTCGATATTGATGACCTGCGATTTGCTCACGCGAAACTCCCTGAAGAAGAAGGAAACGGTACACCCGTTGTCATGCGCTAAACATTTTCAAGTGTAAATGTAGTTGTAATATACATGATCTGTGAAAATCGTGGATTGTCGCATCATCTTTAGTCTTCTGTTAGAGGGATACGTGTCACGAAAATTTTCTAGGTTCATAGTGCAAATTAGATATTGAGTACTGTGCTCTGTGAAGATTCTGTTAGTTTAACTGTGTGTTGAGAAGGTGAAGGCTGATCTGGAGCCTGTGATAGTTTGCCATGGTTAGTTTCGGCAATCAAGTATCAAATGGAAAGGACTATCGAGACAAATCTAGTGAATAGACCACAGGAAATGTATACTGTTCATTACGTGTGGTCATGATTGAGGAACCACGGGGCGAGTCATCGAGTGTTTGGTGATTATGGCTCGATTCTAGGACATTTGTAGACGCGGGCCGACTTGAACAAAATAAGTTCGTGTGATGAGTCGTGTTCTGAAAGAAGCTCTTTCATTGGTCAATCCTTGGGAAGGAAGAGGTTGTATACCAGTTTGCTTAATAGTATGTGGAGGTAGGATCTTTGGTGCCTGGCGAGGGGGGGGCTGACTACTCCCCCCGTCTGTGGGATGATCTGGTGACTTTTTTTATGTTGAGTTTCATGCTTTTTTTGATTTTCATAGCAATTGTACTTCTACAGCTTATACAGTCTTAGGGTGCGTGTTTCTGATTACTTCCAGCCGGTCAATCGTGGAGGAAGAATATTCGGTGTCGAATAAATCTCTCCCCTTCAGGGCTCTTGTCGCCATCAATGCCAGTGTTTACTGAAATACGTGTATGCAATGCAAATGGAATCGATTGAACTGCCTGACCTGCTAAATGTGGTGCACACTTCACGCAGCACGCAAGACAGTTGGGCCAGTTATCATCTCCAGCGTCGTACCACTGTAAGTGGGATTATGTCGTTTTAGACATACAGTTCCCTAATCAAGTTTTACTTAGGACCAGTTTGTTCAGCGACTTTCTCTTGATGAACCTGATGAAGGATGATGTCGGCCCTCGGCTTCATCTCAACCTTGGTCGGCTATCATGTAGTTCAACAACTCGATAAGCTGCGCAAAGGTTCTGGCCAAAATGTAAACGGGTACTCATATGTGAAATGCATCATTTACCTGGACAAAAAAACAGTGGACTGTCCCGGGTACTAATAATCTACGGAGAGGAAGTCTACCTTTGTAAAGGCTTCAGACAGAAAGCTGATATTGGACATCAAGCGCGAAAGCATCACTTGTTGAAGTGAAAGTTAGACGCCAGTCGTATTATTTGCACGCTGAAAACGACCGGCCGAATTTGTTGATTTGTGTAGCAGCTTTTCAAGTGAAAGAATGAAGCCATTACTGAAATACTGTCTCGTTCAGTATTTAGTTTCCTTCTAAAGTTGACTTGTCGTTAACTAGCCAAAATGAGAAAGTGAATTTCCAATGATGATAACCCAGATATTCAGTATCGACTAGGAGCCGAATTGGTGACACCAGTGAGACCGGTCGATTGGGATGCTGACTCTATTCTATCCATAAACCAAATATTGGTTAAAATCTAATATTAGAAAGCCCAGGTCGGGACCGTATCTTCTCGACCAGACAAGGCCATCAGGCCTACGCGTATCTGCCAGTTATGACGTCATTCATTCTCACGAAAGAATCCGAAGAAGTGCTGGACTCCATTTTGTGTGAATGGATTTTTATTTCTGAATACTCATCGCCGCAACAAAAGAGTGCAGGTAAGATGTTCGTGGAGCGAATGTACAGCTTGAGATAGCGACAATCTAGGATGTCAAACCCCCCCCCCACCCCCCCCACCCCCACCCCGCCCCCCCCACACCCCCCCCCCGACCCCCCCCACACCCACCAAGCACCGACCAAACACACCCCCCCACCCCACTTTCCCCCCCCCCACCCCCCCCCCCTACCCCACCCCCACCCCCTCCCCACACCCCCCCCCCCCCCACACAACCACCCTCCACCCCCACCCCACCCCCCGACAAACCCCACCCTACCCCCCCCCCATCACCCCCCCCCACCCAAACCCACACACCCCCATCCACCCCCGCCCCCCAACCCACTCCCCCCCTACCGCCCCGCCCACCACCCCCCCCCCACCACACCCCACCACCCCTCCCCCCCCCCTGAAACATAAAAGAAGGTGTTTAGATATTGTTCTATTCCGCCGACGGGTGTCCACAATGTGACTCGAGCGATCTCATCAGCTTTTTCAGGTCAGGCTTTCATGGCACTGCCTAGCCTCTGATCGGTGATCACCTGTTGATCTTTTTTTGCGAGATATAGGAAATCTGGGCACAGCTGTTTCCATTTCCCCGTTGACTTTGTATTATCTCAGAACGTACCTTATATAGTTGTGTCCTTGTACCACTTGGCCATGGTTGGGTGTTCATGTTGCGACATTTAACCGAGGTGTCAATCCAGGGGTCTAAACTGTCCACTCGGCTGATACTACTGCGCATTCACTTGATGTCACAACTTTAGAGATTAGCTAAAAATTTAGGTCTGTCTGTATTACAGTAGATGTCGAGCGAAAATAGTTGAATATCAGACTAACGTTATACGCGGAATGTTTTTCTTATAAAGAAGTTATCAAAGGGAGCTTGCATCAGTTGCTGCCGTATTATAGACAATCAAGGTCTAGCAACAGCACTACAAAAAAATAACACACTCGTATGAAAAATTTCTTGTGTCTTCCTTCCACTTTGCAACGCTTCGAGATACTGTGGATTTGATATGCTGCACATACCTATACATTTGCTGGATGCCAATAGATGGCGATTGTCGCGGCCAGATGGTCACGCTGGAAGGATGTATGAATTCAATTTTTTCAGTCGGAGTTCGTTTTTGGTCATTACTGACACTATTTGATTATTATCATCATAATGGTCTACTGGACATACACAATACGATATTAATCATTAAACATACCATCGTAGTTTTTTGATCTCTAAAGAAATTATCAAATCCTTTTCAAAATCGAAAAATCTGCAATAACGTGTCCACGTGACTTTTGACTCGTATCCGCAGTAGTTTTAATTGCTCTTCCGATTTTGATAACTAGTCTAATCATTTCAAACTGATAGTTTCAGTTGTCATTGCGTAAATTGTCATCATGCAAGTTAGAAACCAAATTTTTTTTTTTTTTGTTTTTTTTGGGGGGGGGGATTTTTCCGTAACCTTCAATCACTTGATTATTTAATTGGTGTTGCTCTAAAAACTCTGAAGTCATTCGACTCTTTGAATCAGTTCAAAATGGCGACGGAATAAGTGGTTTCTGTTTATTCATCAGTTGTATCCTTTTTAATCGCGGCTTGAAGTAGGATCAGCTTATTAGCCATTTGGCTGCCCATGGGATCCAAAGCCGAAAATTAGAGGAGTACAGGGAGAAACTGATTGAACGCTCTGGAGAAGTTTCGACACAACAGCTGATCAGCATGATGATTGAACGGCTTAAGTAAAGACGGAGAAAGAAGCGTCACCGGAAGCTAGTGGGGGAGGTCCCAATATGAGGATTTAATTGAGAAAGCCGAGAAGCTGATCGTTTGTGCGCATCATTCAAATCTAGTAGGTGTTGGAGAGAGAGCCAGTGAACTCATTCGTGAGCTGCGTGAGTTGTTTTGTTTCTAAGATGTAAATGGGGCATAGTCGACATATTGAAATATTGAGGTTGCACATCAAAATCAAGTAATCTCATGAGCAATCACCAAGACGGTATAGACTGATTCCGTTCTATTCTTATGACTGCGTTTTACCTGATTACTGGCGAGACTACTGACTGAGGAGCGCCATATGCGGTTGTACCAGGGTCACACACTTGTTTCCACAGGAAAGATTCACTAGGCGGGTCGGGGGGACTGAACCACTATTAAGAAAAACTTGGCGATAAATACTTAGATCCTACTTTGCGAAGATGAATTGTTACTCACGCTGTCATTTATAATGAAAAAGTAAGTTGAGTAGTCATAGGAAAAGTCGCCTTAACAAGAGGACTCAGTTACTCAAACTTTCGCCTTTATTGTAAAATCCATTTTGATTCTCTCTGTAAATGGGTTCCCCGATAGAGAGGCTTCGCAATCCTTTTTTCTCATTCCACTCTGTCTGATCATTCAGGTCATGCGCAATGGGTGCCGTTCAGTTGGGCACAGTAACACCCCTCCGGACATGCGATTGACAGTCCTTCACCGTCACAGAACCCAGTGCTGGTGCATGTCTGGTAGTACAGGTGAAGTTGGTTGGGATTGCAAGGAGTACTTAAGTTCATACCGAAAACCGGGACCGTGACTCCCGTCTGTTCAAAGGGACTGCGTTTTGGCGGGTAAGGACTGCACATGCGCGGCTATACGGCCACATGGGTTTATGATGAAGTGAGTTTGGAGTCGCCGCGTGCTATCCTCAACTAACTTATGGAGGCCAAACGTTATTTGATAAACGAGTTGAGGTCACCATGTCTAGATCGAGAAAATCAAGGTTGTCGAAGCATCTGAGGGCAAAAAAATAAGGACAATTTGTGGAGCGTTGAATGAGAGATGCTCGATTAGCCTCTAAGGTTTCAAGGGTTCGTTTGCAGAGACGATGAAAAACAGAGAAGAGCAATTGCTCGTTCTTGCCACTTGCTGCTTGGTCTATCAAACATCCGATGGACTCTCTTCACTGAAGTCATGCCAGAACGTGCTTACCAGGAGTCATTCATCGTCTGTTCCCCTTATCGAGACCCTTCTCAGCACAGTGGGGGCCCTACCTGCACAGTAAAAATCGCGACTAGCGGACGTTTCGCCACGTGGCAAAAGAATTTTAATGCCGTCTCGAAGTCGACGCTGGGTGAGATCTTGTTGCGGGACCTGTGGTGGGAGGCTCGTTTTTATGGAATGGTATACTGGTAACCAGCATAACCGTTCCTTTACCATCGCCGGACACACTAGGTAAAAGCAACTGGGAGCTATTCACAATGAAGGAGCTAGGAGTACGTCTTCAAGCTCCTCCTCAAGTTCTTCTTGTTGCAGGGCGTGGTCACAGGCTTCTCGCCTAAAAATATGGCGGAATAATTATAGTTGTTTTTTTCTTTTGATTTAGTTTTCTTGTTTTGTTTACTTTTTTTGTATTTTCTTTTTTGTTTGTATTGTTTGTATTTTTTTTTATTTTTTTATGTGTGGGGTTTTTTAGTTTTTTTGTAATTTGTATGATTTAATTTTTTTATAGTTATTATTTAGTGTTTTTGTTTTTTATTTTTTTTGGTGTTTTTTTATTTGTTGATTTATTGTTCCCAAACCAAGCGTTCATACTCACAGTCTCGTTCAGTTTGTGTGCGGTTGGGGGGAGGGGTGGGGGGGGGGTTAGGGGGTGGGGGTTGGGGGGGTGGGGAGGGGTTGGGGGGTGGGGGGTGGGGTGGTGGTGGGGGGGGGCTTTTAGGGTGGGGGGGGGGAGGGGGGTCTGGGTGGGGTGGGGGGTGGGGGGAGGTGGGTGGGTGGTGGTGGGGGGGGTATGGGGATCCATTTGACCAGATGCTGGGGTGGGTTGCGTGGGGCGGGGGGGGTGGGGGGGGGTGGGGGTGGTGTGGTGGGGCTATGTTGGGGTGGTTGGTTGGGGTAGGGGGTGGAGGCAAAACAAGCAGAGTCCCGGTGCTTAGTAATGAATGAAGAAACTTCGCGCGTCAAATCATAACGGGCTTTCTCTTTTGATCACAATCGTTACCTTTCTAGACCCGGGGGCAAGATGGTCGATTTTCGCGGGGGTCGTTGGTTCTTTGTATTGTGTTTTCACAGGGGGGAAAGGTACCCAGCTTAACTGCTATCCTTGGTCAGAAGGCTTCAGAGCCTCATGGTTGGTTGTAGCGCGCACCAGCTGACATCTGGTGGCAAAAAAAAGAAGTGTTGATTTGACAAAGTAGTGACTTCGATGCCTTTGATATTGACAAAATTGGACCGTCCACGAACGACGTCGGATTTTAGCTCTTCGAAACTGTAGATTCGATGAAACTGCGTGAAATGTGAATGGAAGAAACAAAGCAACGCTCTCGTTGATGGGTCACTAACCTAGGGGTGTCGGATGAATTTTTTGGGTGTTTCATTCTTTGTTTTTTTGTTTTCCTTTGCTTTTCTGAGGATTACGAAACTTTTCAATGAATTCTTTCCAGGAAATAAATAGAAGGCAATCCATAAGAAATACGCTGTGGATTCTCGCTGTTGATGTTGAAATTTCCGGACATGATTTGTATAAATCGGAAAACCTAATTAGTTTAGTTTTTAGACTCAATAACTAAGCCGATGTGCTAAAGCTCAGTCAAAAGTCATTAGATCTTTAATTGACACGATGAAAGGTCTCAGAGGTTTCGGCAAGGTGAGAGAAGGCGGGAATCCTGGACTATTCAAAATTGGCCCGAAACACGTGAAGGCTGGGCTTTGGTTAGTACAATCGAAGATAATTAATTTCTTCTAATGGAATTCTTCACAAAAATTGGAATCTTTCGACCCTAAATTTGGACATTTGGAAATAATTTCGACTCCCCTTCATCACACCAACTATGCCTCATTTCCCGACAGCCCATTGGTACCGCCTCTGTCGTGCAGAATTTCATTCTGGATCACTGGCTAGAACAACTGAGACAGGCTTGGTATCAGGATAATTGGATCGAGAAACGTCTCGCAACTACTCTTCCGATGTCTTGGAACGCTTTCAAGTGACAAAATTCACCATCTCGCCTGCCTATTCTTCGTCAAATATACCGCTTCAAGAATCAGACTCGAGCTGCATTGGAGGCTATTCTTCTTGGCCAAGGACCGACGGAGATGGTCCGAGAACATTGTTATCGGGCAGGGACCCGAGACCTCGATGACGTGTCATTTGGGATACTGTCAGGAATCAGAGAATTTAGTCAGGCAACGTCTTCGAGCTGCTGACTCTTAACAACAGGACGGGGCCCGACCTATTCATCCCTGACGATTCTTCTCATATTGCTTCATGTAGCTGAATGCGACTACTGTGACCAGAAAGGAGGATTCGGATGGTTGTCAATTCCTCGCTGGGGATCGTTCTACATAGGGAAGCTGAAAGAATGGTAACCGACTAACCTCATTCCACTTAGGCTTACATGCGCTCTTCGTGTAACCCTCAACAAAGCACAAATAAGATCGGCCTTACCAGATTCGAACATGGGAAGTCACCGCAGTAATCTTGCTAGTCATGGCTGAAGGTAAACAGAGAGAATTAGATGCTGTGGGCAGCCAGGTAGAGATTGGCGCCTCTCGCTGTTCTTGCAAGGAAAATAGAACGCTGAGTCACGGTTGCAGGCCGGTCACCGACAACGTGTATTCGAGGCCTGAAAGTGTCCGGCCACGGCCATGTTCAGCTGAGTCTCTTTCTACAGTGAAAGACTTGAGTCATCAATGACTTCACTATCGAGTTTTCTATTTTCCCTACGGAATGGTCATATGGAAACTTACGCCTTCTCTTCCCGTGGAAGTTCCAGATCTTCCTCCAGCTAGCTTGCCCAGCAACTTGAGCAGGGTTCCAATGAGCTGGAAAACGTCGCCCAGCACTTGCGGCATGTCGACTCCAAGGGCTGGCTGCAGCCCAGCCACTGGACATGAGAAGCAGTATCAGAGGGAAGTTCATGCTAGCTTGACAATTAGTTTGGGAGGAAAGATTGACAGCAAGTCGAGAGACAGCTTCAGTGATGAGCAGAGAGACGGAGAGCAGCAATGGTTGCCATGAAGCGCTCTCTTTGAAGTGCGGCTTCACCGTCACAGGTATCGAGGGCACACATGTTCATCACCACCTGTGTCTCAAAGCTTTAAAGATTTTTATGGCAGGTCAGAAAGTGTCTGAATTACCTGAGACTAGATCATTTCACACTCGTCGCTAAGAATGAACAAAAATCTCAGTAGCACCGGGAAAAATACTCCGGAAGTGCGGCAGTTCGCGAGATCCGCCACCAACCACGGGCCGCGAAACGTGGCCTGACCCGACCTCTAGCGTGTTCGCTGGGCTCGGGCTTGAGGCAATGAACCAAAGACCAAAGCGCCATCTGGTGTCAGCGCATTCCAGCGATCACAAAACGAGATTTTTTCGAATGTTCTAGAAAGTAACAGAATGAGAGATTATAGAGGTATTTGAAAGAGAAAATAGTGCAACTTTCACGTAGTGATGCAATCAGCAACGTGAAGGTCGCAAATGTGGCAACTGATAGTATTTTACAATACGGCTTCGATAAGTAGACTATGCGTGGATTGAGTAAATCCCAATCGCGCCCTAGCACAGTATCGCATGAACTGTTTCCATTGTCTCATTAGCCACCTCATTAGTGACCAAAGTCCTTAATGAAGCTCTCCCTCTGTGGCTTATCTCAGTAAATATAAGCTGCCATCCTTCCACTGGAAACACCAGTTGAGTTGTCTCTTACATTCAAGCAACTAGTTCATCATGCAATACCGAAATTGTCGTAGCTCTGGCCATCCTTGGCTTCGTGGCCGCCCAAGATGAGACCGCCTCCCAGTCCCGACGTCAACAAGCTGACCGAAGGGCTCAACAAGGGCCTGGGAAGACGCGCTGAACAAGATGCAGGAGCGAGTCAAGGGTCACGTGGAGTTCCACAAGGAGAACCTCAAGGACTTGGGCGACAAGGTCAACGAACTGAGTGACCGACTCAAGCAAACCCATGGCAAGCTCGGCAAGCACGTGGAGGAGCTCAAGAGCTCGTTCAACGGCAAGCTCAAGGAGTTCGTGGACAAGCTGTTCAGACCATTTCAACAAGGAGGTCGTGAGAAGCGTGACGCCGAGGAGGAGGCCGTGGAAGAGGAAGCCAACACCCCGAAGGGTCTCCTGGACACCTTCAAGGACTTGCACATTGAGAACCAGGCCCGCTTCCGTGAGCTGCGTGACACATCCGTAGCCACTGGGACAACGAGTTCTCCAAGATCAAGGACCGACACGCCCGAGTCAAGGCCGTGGCCGCCGAGGTCCGTGACCACGCCAAGGAGCTGAGCATGGATGTGCTGCGTGAGGCTGCCGAAGCCTTCCGACCCCTGCGTGAGGAGCTCGGCAACATCTTCCGTGAGCTGCTCCAGGCCATCCGAAACATTTTCAAGAAGAAGCCAAAGACCAACTAAATGCAACTGTTGTGACTAATTAGGTTCTTCAAATGATTAAAATTCTGAGCTAAGATCAACTCGTTGCAGTAGTCTTTGCTTTGCAGCGCCATCTAGTGAGGCAACACGAACAGCAGGGTTATCGGTTAGATTAATCTTTCAATTAGCAACTTTATTGAGTGAATCAAAGCAACGGGATTCGGTTTGAGAAACGGAAACTCTTTCATGTCGATACTTCACACTTGCAACCGGAGTCTTGGTTCGAACAGTAACCGTTCTTGATGAAACCACAGTTGATACCATTACACACACCGGCTGAGTTGCAGTGCTGGAAAGGGGTAGACATTTGATTAAAGAATCAACTCAAAATTAGTTAGTGACATTACAAGAATCATGATGTATTCGATCTATGAGTGATAATACTTAATAGACCTGAAAGTATTTGACTAATTGACGTGAAATCGGTCACGCTGGAGTCCACGGTATTGCATTCCCTAGCGATAGATGCTGCTTGCTCTCTCCCTCTCTCCCCTCCCTCTCGCTTTGACAAAGTAAGGCATAGCTGAGTACTCACTACGACAGTTTCAGCCCTGGCTGTTGAAACTTGATGACCTGAGAGGCTGCCAAATAACTCGAGAAAGGTTCCGACGAGCTTCATCACAGAGCCCAAGACTCCGGCCATGTCCGCTCCAGCCATGGGTTCTATCCAGAGATTGGCCATTAAGGCCAGAGTGATCATTATCTTCATGGTCAACAGGAAGTCGAGTGTGATGCAAAGAAACTACACTGGGTGATAGATTTCAATATAATACGAAATTGCAATAGTAGTTGCTTTTCTCTCTGAATGTAGCTTCAATTCTTCTAGCCGTAGCTGACTAGCTACCTTTTTCGCTTTCGTGTCTCGCTAATATGACATGTTTATATGCACCTGTGTTTCAACACGTAGTCACATAGTAAGTGTTGCCATCTTTCACTCACTTTGGTTGCCATTTTGCCCGAAGGTGTCGCCTAATGTGTCCGGGTCTCTTTTTCAAGAACCCAACCCAACTTGAACCAACGTTGAACTGTGGAGCCTGAGCCTTTCGTCATCGATATATCGGCATACTTTCCGATACTATCGATGCTCTCAATTGTATCACTAATAGAGGGGTCAGGATCAGGGACAGGCTGAGCTTAATGGGATGTCTGTGGCTATCGCTGGTGGCGCCATCTGTACATGGACATGCCAATCAAGATCAACATCTGATTTTGCTTTTCTCTCACTTAGCACTCATTTCGTAAGCTATTCAAACCTGCGCGTACGATTGCGCTTAGAAATGGTCAGATTCAACTATACATGTACAAATTCTGCCAGGTGGAGAAGACGTTCAGAAAGTGGTTCGTGACTCACGAATCGTGAGCTGAGTGACTCGAAGCAAGGCATTGTGGAACCGACTGCAGCGGGTCTCAAAACGTCTCTGACATCACAGGGTAGGATGAGTCCAATGGAATCCGTTTGAGTGAATGATAATGATTGACAATGTGAACACTGATTAGAGCACTCTATAGGCGTTTAGTCAACCTTAATCACACCTTTGCACTCTAACGCATGATCTCTTCATTGTCTAATTAACCACCTCATCAGTCAAATCAAAGTCCTCTGCTAATTAGCAACACCCTCAGTCTATCTGGCCAATATAAATACACGATCAGTCCATAGACTGATTTAGTTGAGTAGTATTTCATATTCAAGCAACTAGTGAACAATGAAGTACCAAATTGTCGTAGCTCTGGCCATCCTTGGCTTCGTGGCCGCCCAAGATGAGGTCGCCACCCAGAACCCGATCAACAAGCTGACCGAAGGTATCAACAGCGCTTTGGAAGACTCGCTGAAGAAGATGCAAGAGCGAGTCAAGGGTCACGTTGACTTCCACAAGGAGAACCTCAAGGACTTGGGCGACAAGGTCAACGAACTCGGCGACCGACTCAAGCAAACCCATGGCAAGGTCGGCAAGCGAGTCGAAGAGCTCAAGAAGTCGTTCGACGGCAAGCTCAAGGAGTTCGTGGACAAGCTGTTCAGCCATTTCAACAAGGAGGTCCGTGAGAAGCGTGACGCCGAGCAAGAGGTAGTGGACACCCCTAAGGGTCTTGCCGAGACCTTCAAGGACTTGCACATTGAGAACCAGGCCCGCTTCAAGGAGCTGCGTGACCACATCCGCAGCCAGTGGGAGAAGAACTTCGCCAACGTGAAGGACCGCCATGAACGACTCAAGGCCGTGGCCAAGGAGGTCCGTGACCACGCCAGCCAGCTGAACGCTGACGTTGTGCGTGAGGCCGCTGAAGCCTTCCGACCCCTGCGTGAGGAGCTCGGAAACATCTGGAACGAGTTCTTGACCGTCATCAAGAACTTTCTCCGAAAAGGCGGGCGAAAGAACTAGATTGTAATTGCTGAGACTGATTAGCTTGAGCATTCGGTGCTCTGTTTCTATTCAAGTTGTCTGAATTCACAATTAAATCTTAATTTATTCACTAAACCATCAAATATTCTTCATTATATGGTGTTTGATAGGCTTACCGAACTTGATTATACGTCACAACGTGGTACATGATGAATATGATTGGTATCTGTAGTTCTATACTGAAGTTGCAGTTCCTTTCCAGAGCAGCCATTTTGGGCTATTCGATATTCCCTGCATGCCAACCTGAAATTTCCCACTCGGAATGAATGAAAAAAGAACAATTTCACAAGCCCTTGAGTGCATTACGTAGTAAATCAATCGAAAGTTGCTAATTACCTCTAGATGACGTTAATCTCGGTTCACGTAGCTGAGATAACATAGATTGCAGAAATGTAAACCAAGTCAGTATGGCTTAGCGCGCACTTCGCACTGCCATCTAGCGGAAGCCTTTCTTACTTGGGAGTCATGTGTTGACATTTTCGAGTTACTCCCGCTTTTCTGATTTCGTTCACAATTACAATTCATTCCAACCTTTTTATAACGTATTTCTCACAATTAAAGGATGTCTCGACCTGCGGCTAGAGGAGATGCTAAAAGAGTTGTAAGTAACTCTTTTCTCGAAACAATGCACTGTTTGTTGTCATTTCTCAAACTGAACCAATTCTCTCTCACAGAGTTCTGACCTGTTTACGCTGACTTACGGTTCCGTTGTGGCGCAATTAATTAAGGATTACGAAAGTGCCGACGATGTCAATAAGCAATTGGAGAGAATGTAAGGAAGTCTCGAAAGTAGTCGACCACAATTGAACGCTCTCTCAAATGCATGTCATGTTTTAGGGGATATAACATTGGAATGAGGCTAATTGAGGATTTCCTTGCAAAGACGGGCTCACGCAGGTGCTTAGACTTCAAAGATGTCGCCGAAAAGCTGCAAATGGCATTCAAGATGTACTTTGGGTCATCGCCTTCAGTGACCAACTGGTCACCAGGCAACGACGAGTTCTCCCTCATCATTGACAACAACCCGCTGACCGAATATGTCGAATTGCCCGACTCCCTTGGCAACCTCAAGTATTCCAACATATTTGTGGGCATAATTCGAGGCTCACTCGAAATGGTTCAAATTGAAGTGCAAACCTGGTTCCTGCAAGACTTTCTCAAGGGTGACAACACGACGGAACTGCGAGTCAAGTTCATCAGGAAACTGGAAGACGCCCTGCCGGCTGGAGAGGGATAAGAAAGAGGACGCCGCTTGTCTCTCTCGTGTACTATCTAGACTCAAGTAAATTATCATGTGAATTGGTGTACTTGACACCGCCTACAAAACAAGAAATGAGGCCGTAAATTATAGGAAATTGCCACTGCAATTGCTGGTCAAGTGTAGTGGCTAGATTAGTGGTGGAGCCAAGTTAGCGTCCATTCAAATTTACATCACTTTCAAGTTGATGGATTATTAATGAGCGCATGTTTTGCTTCGTTTCGCTCTCTTCCCCTTTCCCTCCTCTATCCCTTCTCTTCAATGTTCATTCTTTCAGTTCACCGAGTTTTTTCACCACTCATGAATGGCATTTAAGAAGCCCTCTGAAGCGAATGAACTCTCTGGGAAGATATGTAGAAGCTTTTTGATCCTAACGAACACAAAGCATTGACCTGATCATGAGACATGACAATGCCTTGTTTTCTTGGATATACCTGGTTAACAACGCCACTCCGTTCATGCCATCTCTCCTTCTCCCTCTCTCCCTCTTGCTTTCCTTTAGCTTTCTGCCATCACGCCAATTATCTATAAAAAGCTGATCCACTGAAAGAGATGAAGGGAGAACGAAAGTGAAGGGGAGAGGAGAGGGAGAGAGAGAGAGAGGGGAAAAGTGAAAGTCCGTCAATGTGACGCCAGAGAACCAGTTGTGCAGATAATACACCATTGATTCGTCTCTTTATCCTCTACTAATAATAGTAATGACACATTCGTTCTCGTGGTGGCGCCACATGTTCACGCTCGCTTGCTAGACAAATATAGTAAGGAATTCATTGTACTTTTTTCCTCTATGGACTGGTGTTTATCTTCCCTTCAAGAGAGCTCCTCTCTTCCTTCCTTCCTTTTTTTGTGTCAATGGCATCAGTGTGCGAGAGAACTTACTACCAATATTTAAAAGAGCAAGAAGTGCCAGAGGTCGAGAGGGAAAGAGGAGAGAGGAGAGGAGAGGAGAGAGAGAGAGAGGAGCTGGAAAGAGTGCGAAAAGTCCCAGCATCTTCACTCATCGGCAGTATATTTATAACCCGGAAACCATGAATGTCTCTGTGTTCGCTCTCTCGCTCTCCCTCTTCTCTCTCCCTCTCTCTCTCCTCTCGCTTTGCCGCTTGGCTGTCTCTCTGCCTAGTTTAAGACATGGTATGCACAGACATGACATGTAAACTACATCGGTACAAATATTTACCGATTCGGTGACTATTCCAGCAGCCAATGAAAAGTATGCGAAGGTCAAGCCCCAGCCTCGCCCTGACCCTTGATATGAGTATGTTACACTTTCGTGTTCCGGTTGCAATCCATGATTCGAAATATTGTGCTCATAGCCATCGACGTCAAGCAGGCCAAGGCCGTGGCTTTTTCGAGCTCTCCCTCTCCCCTCTCTCCCTCTTTCACTATGAAGTGTCACTTCAACTTTGATATATTACCATTGTTTAGCTTGACTGTTTTAAAGCAAGTCGACTAAATGCGAATCAAGATTCTGTCGCGCTAAATTGTAGTTCACATACTTAACCAATTACAGGCTCTCTCCCCCTCGCTCTCCCTCTCTTATTCCCTTTTTTTCGCTCTCTGTCGAGATATGACTTTCGAGCAGTGTCTCGAGTGTCGATAATTGTTTTTAATTAATTCTGTGCAAGGGTGCTTATGACATTTAGTAAATTATCGCTCGCAATCGCTAAATTCCGCATTCCAGAGCTGTTAGATTTTCATGTCAGATCCAAGTAAAGGTAAACAATTTACGGTTACCTGGCTTTCCTGAGACAAGATATCATCTACCTGGTAAACTTAATGGCGCCCATGGCTGCCCAGGCCCACCTGGTGGTCACTCCGTGTCTCGCCCATTCTAGGCGTTCAAGAGTTTAGGCATGACGATTAAACTTGTTATCTGAAACCACACTGATTGTCTTGAGGGATCGTAAAGTTCTCTCCAAGTCAACTAAATCAACTTGATTGCTGTGACAAGCTGTGTTCAAGAAGGAAAGTTGTCAGCTTGACCATTGGAAGTGTCGTCAGTGGTTTATGTCTCAGAGCAGGATTTAGGGCAGCGGCGATAAACAACGATTAATTACATCACGGCCGCCATCTTTGACAGTGTGTCTCATCATAAATTCCCTGGAATGTTTCCAGCTCATTCGAAAAAAGCACTGATGTCACAGAAAGAATTCCGTGGCATTCTTCCCGCGCCTCTGGTTTCATATAAGACCGTTTACCTGAACAGGTACACCTGTGGAGTATATAGAGCACTTATTGGCACTAATTGTTGAGCCAATGTACAAGTCGGCGAAACTTGAGCTGGCCACTAATTGCTATTACTGGTTTGGTAAATCATGGCCTGTTCGCCAATCGCATCACAGTGCCTAGTTTAGCTTTTTCATACTATTGGGTCATCTTGTCGTACATTTATGATCTACAAGATGGTAACTAGGCAACCTTGGTACACCTTCATATGGGGCAAGTTAAGTAGATATGAGTGAAGGAGTTCAGCTGACCATGGTCGTGATACAGCCAATGTCCTTGCATTCTTCTATGTGGGCTGTGTCCTGGTGCTCACTTGCTCTGGGGTCATCTCATGGTCTTGCCCATGCTGGGTCACACCCTGAGCGGCCAGTGGAGGGTCTTCAAGTGGGCCAGTCAGCACAGGATGCACCACAAGTGGTCCGACAGGGGCGGCGACCCACACAACCCGGCCCGTGGCCTGATGGTTGCGGCCATTTCCTCTGGGTCCGGTTACCATGACTACCATCACACCTTTCCCAGTGACTACACTCCGAGTGAAGCGTTACCGGCTGTTCAATCTGGGCCGAGTGACCATCAACCTGTGGGCCAAGGTGGGCCTGGCCTACAACTTGAAGACGGCCAGCAGGGCCATGATGGACAAGGTCAAGGACCAAAGGGAGGCCAAAGTCCACTCCGGTCACAAGGCTTTCGAGAAAGTGACCGGTTACCATGTCTACGACATTGATGCTCTAAAACAGTTCGAACATTTAGAACAGTTTCGAATGTCGGCCATGTTTTTGACTCGACGTTATTTATACATTCCTGTACAAATACGTGTCGGAATTTGCTCGTTTTGGTGCCATTTGGTTCAGTGTGACAATCATTGGCTTAATTGGAGCTTGCGGTGTTATGCAAGTTGCATAATGCTGAGCGGCACATGCATCACGGAGGGAGAGGGAAGGGAGAGGGGAGGAGGAGAGGCAGCACAGAGACGTGTCAAGATGGAGAGAGGAAGGGAAATTTTGTCAGCAAACTCTTTAAAGTTGAGTGAAAGTTTGGGAAAATGTTTTTGGCTCCCGTTCCATCTCTCGCTCTCTTCCTCTCTCCTCTTCGCTCTCGCTCTTTCCTCTCATACTCTCTATCCTCTCCTCCTCTCTATCTCCTTCTCAGCTTGCCTCCTCTGCTTGCTAGCTGTACTTAAAGAGTTTTTCCTCTGGATAGCGAGAGTGAGTAAGAGTGGAAGAGAAGGAAAGATAGAGAGAAGGGGAGAGGGAGGGAGAGAGAGAGCACGAAAAAGGAAAAGCGAGATGTATGAAGTGTAATCCTATCCATTACTCTGAGGCTTATTAAAAGTAAAAGATGATACGAAAGACAAAACTATCAGTCATCAAGTGAGTGAAGAGGAAGAAGAGCGAAAGAGGGAAGAGAGAGAGAGAGGGGGGGAGAGATGATTTAGTTTACGGAAACACTTTGTCTCCATATTTCGTATTCAAGACACTTTGTCGCACAACTTGATGTTCTGAATTAAGAAACCCAAGAATGCAAAGCTAAACTTAAAAGCAAAGTTAGAACAATGAGACGGAAGTCAAGGAGCGAGAGAGAGAGAGAGAGAGAGAGAGAGAGAATTTAGCTTATTCAAAGAGCAACGTCATCGCTGTTGTAGTGCAAATACAGCGCAATTATATTAAAATAGCTGTTAATTATGAATTCGTCTCATTAAGACGGAGAGAAAGAGAGTGAGAGAGAGAGAGAGAGGGAAGTAAGATAGTTGAAGTTTTGCCAATGGCGTGCTAATTCACATCCGGTCTAGTCAGCACTATGCGCAAGTAATTACCTTCGTCGCCAACCGGAAATAACAAGCCCAAGGCAGGTCAGCCCACAAGTGGAACACATGGTCATGGTCACTTTTCTTGACCACACTGATGACCGGAAACAGGAAACAGCTGTCAATTTACCTGTGCAGCGTACCGTTCACAATCGTCTTCTCTTTCTCCCTCTCCCGGTCTCCCTCTTCCTCTCCCTCTCGCAATATTTCTATATTTCCCTCTTTCTTTGTCTACTTGTTATTGGTTCCTTGTCAACAGTCTAGCTGAGGAGTCATATATGCTCAAAAAGTAGCTCCCAGGTACTGGTCCCGCTCTCCCTCTCCTTCCCTCTCCATCTCCCCCTCTCTCTCCCCTCCTTCCCTCTCTCGGTCGGTCATGTAACAGTTTATTTGCCACCAGGACGTCAAGTGTACTAAAGATGTTCCAAAGGGAAGCCGCTCAAGGAACGGATGTCAAGAAGCCAACTGTAGTCAACGGAAGGAAAGAAAGGGAGGGAGAAAGGGAGAGAGGAGAGGAGGGGGGAAGAAAGGAGACCTTGTGTGTCGTTTTCAAGTGTCACCAGCTTGACTTGAATTCAAACCTGAACAAAGTTTATTGCACCCAAAAAACACTGGTTGCTCTTCCGAGTATGTATACAAGGACCGAAACTAATATGGCTTCGTTTCGCTCTCTTCGACCATGTCTTCAAAAGTAATCTCCTCTCTATCTCTCCCCCTCTCGCTCTCTCCTCTCCTCAGAGTCATCTCATCACATGCAACATACATTAAGCTTCTTCACTTTTTTCGCTCTCCTCTCTCTCTCCCTCTCTCTCCACTTGTTCGGCTTCAGTTGCAGTTGAAGCAATAAGAATATTTCGAGCCAGTAATCTCTCTAGGCGGAGAGTGAGAGGATGAGAGGGAAGAGAGAGAGGGAGAGAGGAGAGAGCGTGAGTGAATTACAGCCGGTAGTTGACTTGGAGAATTCATTGCAACCTGACTTGGAAGAATGCTAAAGCAAAGATGACAATCGCACATACACCGTATTAAACTGGAATTCGAACGCATTTAGCTGCTATTAACTTATAAGCTGGCTTCAAATTACAGAGAAGAGGAGAGAGGGGAGAGGAGAGAGGGAGCGCGAAAGGGAGAGAGAGTTAAGTGGAAACGAACACAAACTCGACCAAAATAGAGCACGGTTATGATTTAGATGACATCACTTTATTGTCATGTCAAATACATAAACTAAATTATTAATCATATAGCGAATATATTTTTGTGTATGATAGAAATAATAATAAAATGAAAATTATACATTTACAAGTATAAGCAGAAAAAAGTGAATTTGTCCCAATTTAGTTTTTCATCTTTTTTCATGCTGACAGAGAGGGAGAGAGCGAGAGGGAGAGCGAGAGGGAGAGCGAGAACTTTTTTTCAAAGGCTTGCATTGTGATATTTGCTATGTTTGTCTTCATGCAAATATATATCTGATTCAGTGTCTATCTCTCTCTCTCTTTTCTCTTTCATTTCTCCATTGTCATGTATTTCCGCTTCTTCATCAGGCAGTACAATGATATAATTATTATGTAACATGAAGGCAGAGCCAGTACCGTGAAAAAAGTTTGCTCGATTGTATTCTTCAAGCGAAGAAGGAAGGAGGGAGAGGGAGAGAGAGATTTGGAGGTGTGTATGTGTTGGCCACTTGGACGGATATGAGCTTGACCGGAAGTTGGCTAGTTTTCTCTGCTTCCTCTTTTCCTGGCCATGTAGTAATAGTTTTATAGTACACAACAAAAACACGTATGCATCGGTGAGAGAGGGAGGGGAGATATCATTGACATTGGTTTAAAAATAGCTTATTAGGGATAATCGAAAGTGAGAGAGCGGGAGAGAGGAAGAGGGAGAGAGCTGAGTCAGTTTCGTGAGTACATCTTGGCTTCCACAGTTCTACTGAGGCTCGTAAAGTGTGAGAAGGAGAAGGCGGCGAGATTCAGTCTTGCTCTCTCCCTCCCTCTACCTCCTTCTTCCCCCGTATTTCGCTCCTTTCCTCCGAAGGTTGTCTTATCGCTTCAGTATTATTGTACACACCATGGTCTCTGGCTTTTTTTATATCGTCACCAGCCACTCGTGTCTAAGGGCTTCTTCACAGTTGAGTCTCTTCTTTGGCTCCTTAACCAGTAGCTTTTTCATGAAGTCAACGGCTTCTTCGCTAATATGACTGAACAGTGTTGCAGGAAACTCTAGCTTCATGTTGGTGATGTTGCAAAATGTCTCTTGCTTATTGTCGGCACCGAAGGGCGAGTATCCGGTTAAGAGCACGTACACCACGACTCCGATAGACCTGAAGGCATGACGCAACGAAAATGAAACGAAAGGGGGGAGAAAGAGAGGAAAAAAGTGACAATTAGTAATGCAATATGGAATATGATTTGTGTGATTAGCTTCGGTAACGTCACAGCAACAGGTTGGCCGTGATCATGTATTGACATTAAATGCATGATGCACGTCAAGGACACTCATCAAAAGTTGACAATTAGATAACGTACCACATGTCCGTCTTCAGGCTGATGGGTTCGTAGTGCAGTATCTCAGGTGCCACATAGTCGGGCGTACCAACGATTTCCCTGAGATCGGTGCCTTTGGTGATGACCCTTGAGATGCCGAAATCACACAGTTTGATATCACAGAAATCCGGATAGGGACGGCACATCAGTATGTTCTGAGGCTTAATGTCAAGGTGGGCAATATTGTGATCGTGGAGAAAGGCGACAGCTTCGATCAGTTGCTTGGATATTGACGCCGATGACGTTTCCGGCAGGAAGTCCTCCTCGTCCAGTATGCGCTGCAGTTCGCCGCCGCCGGCCATCTCTAGGATTAGGATGAATTCAGTTGGCGTCTCGTACACCTCGTGCAGCTGAATGATGCGCTGACACTTTGCCGCCAAGAGCAAGACTCGAATTTCGTGCAGTATCTCGTGTGTCACATCATTGGTGCGCCTTCGCCTCCGGATGCACTTTGCGGCATACTCTTGATTCGAATTTCGCTGCTTACACCTCTTCACCTGAGCAAATTTTCCTCTCGCAAAGGGCTTCAGCTCAATGTCATAGCTGCTCGTCAAGCCTGTCTCGTCCAGCACGGACAGCGGCTTGCACAGAATGGTCGGAAAGGTGGCCTCGGTCAGGAAGCCATTCTCGTTCTGGTGGCCATGCTTGAGGTTGTTGTTGACCGACGTCTTCACAATGGACAAGTTCGTGGCCACGTCAACTGGCCTAAGTTCAGGGGCCATCTTTGTTGCTTCCTTCTCCTCTCCTCTGGCCTTGTTGTCTCCGAGCCGTGGCTACAAACAAACAGCATATACACACTTCACAACAACAATTGGTCAATTGTTTACACTCGAATCGTAAAGGCAGTCCAGCAGCCAAAATAAAGAGGAAGAAAATAGAAGAGAGAGACGAGAGGGAGAGAGGAGAGAGGAAAAAGGAGATCACATTTGAAAACAAGGCTCGCACAGACAACGGACAGACTTTAACTGAAGTTTCGGGTTTTGAAAGTTGAAGAAGCATCAGCAACAAAAGAGGTTACATCAGCGCTGCGCATGCGCGCCCTCTCTCGCCTTGCTGCTTGCCTTGCCTTCAGCGCCACCTACACACGTATTCCCGAATTAGTCAGTGGATGAGAACACCTTTTTTACGTTTTGAAGGCCTCTCTCTCTCCCTCGCTCTCTTGCCTCTCTCCCTTAGTTTATGCTCATACTAGAGCTTCGCTTTTTTTTGTTGACTCATTTATAGTGCAGTGAGAACTGTAAGTCTTCCATCAAGAGACTTCTACTTGAAATTTCCATTTAAAGGCAGAGAGAGGGAGAGAGGGAGAGAGAGGGAGAGAGCGAGAACTTGAAGGATAGAGAGGGAGAGCAAGAGAGTAGTGTACAGTATGCTAAAACATGCCATATAGTAATATAGTTGTTCTCTCACAACGGAGAGACCAGTTGACTGACTTTTCCATCTTACCATGTTTAACAATATGTATATTGCAGAATAATATTTTTCTATATTTAAGAGGGAGCGAAGAGACAGATTGCGAGAGGGAGAGGAGAGGAGAGAGAGAGAGAACAAAGTTGCGACGAGAGGCTATTAGGTTATGCTCTCCTAATCCCGTAATGTTTGACCTGATTTTCATACCAAACTTGTCCTCGAACTGGCCGAACAAGCACCGGCTTACACTTGTACCAAGAATCGGAGAGGGAAGAGCGAGAGAGAGGGAGAGAGAGGAGAGAGAGAGGAGAGAGACAGATTGAAGAAAAACAAACCATAGTTTATGTTATCTTGAAAACTTAAGAGCTGAGAGAGGACCCATCATTTGAAGTGCAAACTAATTAGTATTGTCCACGCAATCGTTAATCTCTCTCTCTCCCTCTCTCGCTCTTTCTTTGCTCTCGTCTCTCCTCCTCGGCTTATGAGGACACCGAGCGCCATTGTTGTCCTTTAGCGGCCATATAGGACAAGTATCGTGAATATTAGAGACAAAAAGGAAGTAACACTGAGCTAGACAGCAAGAGCGGGAGAGAGAGGGAGAGAGAGAGATAAGAGGGAAAGATTGTTTCAAGTACAAAGTCGTGAAGTTCAAGCCAACAATTCAAATACCAGACATTGATCTGCATTCATTTTATCTCTTTATCTTTCCGTCTCTCTCTCTCTCTCTCTCCCTCTCTCGTACACTGTCTCTCACAGGACTGTAAAATTATCTTTATAGCCCATTGTTCCAGAAAGAGAGGGAGAGAGAGAGGACGATGAGTATGATGATGATGATGGCTTTCCTGCACACCACACCAGTTGCCAAGTGTTTCAAGCCTCTAGGATTAGGTAACAAGGAGCTTGCAAATGAAAAATTATCACCTCATGCACACACAGGGCATCATTAAGAAGGATACCTCTTGCTCTCAGCTGGACGTCGCCATCAGCTCTCTTTCCTACCGCTGTGCAGCGCTCTCTCCCTCTCTCTCTCCCTTTCCCTCTCTCCCTCTCCCAGTTAACCTGAGCCATGATACGCATTTTTCATACACATGCCTCTCAGCTTTGGTTTCCTTCTCTTTCACTTTGTCCATTCATATTACAAAACTTTGGCAATCGCAACCTATGAATAGACAATTTCACAACCCGCTGAGAAGACACTTAAGGTCACTCCATACAAATCTGTCTGTCTCTCGCTCTCCCCCTCTCTCCCTCTCTGCCTCTCGCTCTTTGCCTTTTATCTGGCAGTCTTTTCCTCCCAAGCAATCATGGTCTTAAAAAAGAGACCGAACAATGCAATGTGATAACTCGCAGCCATTGTTGTTGCATAATGTCTCATATATGAAAAGTGAGCGCGAGAGAGGAGAGAGAGGGCGAGAGGTAAGGAGGGGAGAGAGGGAGGGCGAGAGAGAGGGAATAACATTCAACGAGTTTCCTTGACTTGGGTTATCGATGTTGAACTCTATGCCGAGTCTCTCAAACAAAACACACTCATACACATGTATCATGCAATAATGAAATATCATATCCTTTTTCGCTGTAAGTATAGTAGTAAATGTCACGCAATATTTTTGGTACATCACGAAGCGTAGCACATTTTATTGCACAGTATTTCTGTTGTCATACATGTATATATGTTTTTTTTCGCCAGAATCGAATTGTGATAAACAGCACAGCAATTTAACGGTCATTTTCAAGTGCAATTTGTTTCAGTCATCGCCGAGAGCGACAACGCAATGAAATGCCAAATATTGTATTTCTGGGTATTTTTATGTATTATTAATTGCAAAGTTGTGTCATGGGAACTTTTTTGGTAGAACAATAAATTTTCACAAATATAGCAACCTGTGGTGTAGGAAATTCTCAATGACAAAGAGGGCGAGGTTGGCTTTCCTCTCTCCCTCTCTCGCTATTGCTCTTTGGCGCTCTTTCTCTCCTTGTCTCGCGCTCTCCTCTCTTCCGTGTGTATTGGAATACTAGGGTTGAAGTATATAAAGTACATAATAGACAATGGTACACACAAAGGCAACATATACTCACGAGACATAATGCACAATGGGACATTGTAATTAATCGTTCTATAGGAAAGCAATATTTGCTGAGCTATGTTAAGACCTTCGCATTCTCTCTCCTTCCCTCTCTCCCTTCTCCCTCTCTCGCTTCCTCTCATATTTTGCGCGATATGCATCTACACACAGAATGAAAAAGCGAAGCCAATTCGACATAGAATACGAGTATAACATGCAGAAAAAAAATCCCCGTCTTGGAACATGTCTCGGGGAAAAAAACAATAAGAATTTCGTTTGGCGCCAAAATTTGTGTTCAAAATAAATTAATGGACATTTTTACTTCGAGGCGACACTCTGTCTAGCGACTGACGACAGCAAAACCTGAAGGTAATTAACGAACTTCAATCTAATTAAAGTTACAGTAAAATTAGATGAGTCTCTCTCCTCTCTCTCTCCCTCTCTCTCTCCTCTCGCTCCAGCTCTTTCCGGAAAGCGTCCTTAAGTGTGACACTTGGGACGAGAAAATGAAGTTCTTTTCGACGACTGTGCTAATGTTCTATTAGTACATTCAGAGACGAAGCAACAACGAGCAGTTTTTGTACCATTTGAAGCGTCTTAACTGTCACCGGAATGCGTGACATTGCGTGACTCTGATGCGGAGAGAAATATGATGCAATTCCCTATCCGAGCCAGGCTAATTGAGATTCCAAGCCAGTTGTCTCTTTTCCCTCTCTCCCTCTCGCGCTCTCCCTTCACATTTAACCCAGTCTTTTAAGGTAACTTCTCGTTAAGACATTGACGGCTTAATAGTGACTAATCCTTTCATGTCCTTTACGTAAGGATCCTTCAAAGCTTGCTCTTTCTCTCCTCCCCTCCCTCTCCCTCTCTCGCCCTCGTAGTTGTCGCTCTCGCCCCTTAATGGCCAAAGGCCAAGGTCAGTCAATAAAAGCAACTAAACATGTCATCGCCATATATGAAAAAATTTATATATATATATGCAGCTATGTGGGCGTAAGTCACGTATTCTCGCGATACAGAAAACTACAAAACATCATTTATGAAGTTCCCAATTTTCCGATCGGGAACTTTCCACTTCACAGCCACATACCAAGCAGTCATTTAGACATCAAACTCACTTTCTCCCTCTCTCCCTCTCCCCTCTCGCTCTCTCGCTCTCGCGGTTTGCAAATAGCGGTTTCCAAGATACGAATTTTCCGTTCAATTCTCTCTTTTTGCTTGTTATCATAAAATATCATAAAAGATGCATAAAAAAGAAATTTATGATAATACGTGACACACTCATTTCAACGGGTGTGATGGACAATTATTCTGCTCTCCCTCTCCCTCTCCCCTCTCACTCTCTCGATTAGTGACTGCAAATGATACTGTCTGACTCT
Source organism: Halotydeus destructor (assembly GCA_022750525.1). Lineage (NCBI taxonomy): Eukaryota > Metazoa > Arthropoda > Arachnida > Trombidiformes > Penthaleidae > Halotydeus > Halotydeus destructor. The sequence continues at coordinate 25,070 of JAIUWE010000125.1, forward strand.
CAGCCTTTATTCATTCAAATGCAAAGCTTTGTAAGAGTGATTTAATTTCCTTTTCTCTCTTAATTGCTATCCTGTTTAAAAAGATATGGAATCAAAAATCATGGTCATATTTCGCTGTAGCCTTCTCCTTCTCCCTCTCTCGCTCTCCCCTCTCTCTCCCTCCTCAAGGTTCGCACTTGGGCGAGACAGGTATTTCGAACATTATATCTTTGATATGTCCTTAAGGGGAAATGGGTTTGCAACCATTAACCAGATTACTAAATTGTCAACAAACTGCAAGCAACACTCAATACCACTCGCAAAGGCAAGGGAGATAAAAAATCAATTCACACTTTAATTCGATTTGAATTTGATTTCGATTGGAACGGAAAAGTTGGCAAATTTGTCTCTCGTTGCGTAATCAGTGACAAAACCGTCTCTCTCTCTCTCCCTCTCTCTCTCTTTTTTATTCTTTGCTTCACTTCAAAGTTTGGACAGAATTTCAGAATTTATGATACAAACACAAACACACAACGAATGTGCAAAGGAAACTTCTAAAACATACAATTTGCAAATTGTGATTAAGGTCGCCCTTTGCCGAGCAAAGAAAAAGAGAGCAAAACTAGTCTTACTCACGCACAGGTAGAGAAAAAAACATGGTAGACCTGATTTATGGCTACTGGCTTGTATACACAAACTGAATTTGGAACTGAATTAGAATTGCAATTAGACAGCAGGGCTCTGATATCAAAAAAGGATAGCCGGGCAAAAACAGACACCAGGCCAGACACGGAGGCTCCTCTTTCCCTCTCTTCCTCTCCCTTCCTCTCCCTCTCCCTCTCTCGCTCTCGCCCGCTCTCCTCTCCTCTATCGCTTACATCATGCAAACTAGCAATTTAAGTCACGTGGTTTTATGTATGAGCATAAAAACCTTCATTGGCACACATTTGGACACTGTTTTCCAAAATGGTACATAGAAAAAAAGATTCACATACATAAAATCGCCTAACTTAATCCCTCTCGCTCTCTCTCCCTCTCTCTCTCTCCCTCTCGCCTTTCCCTTCCAAATTTAACCCAGTCCAAAATGATAATTTAGGACAGCGTAGCCGTAGTTTAAGAGGGACCTGTGACCAGTTAATCTTAATTGGGTGAGATATAAAAACAAAATGAAACTACAGTACGGCCCCTCTCCCTCTCTCCTTCTCCCTCTCCCTCTCTTGCTTTGGTATACATTTCGAGTGGTATAAAAACTGATACATCACTCACTTTGAGTCACTCAGACTGTCTCGTGATACCGAAAATATTGGGCAGGAAGATGGAGCGAAAGAGGGAGAGCAGAGAGGGAGAGAGGGAGCGAGAGGGAGAGATGAAGAGATGCAGGAAAATTAGAGCAGTGAGCATGCTGCGGCATGGAAAATGATGTTGTTCCTTTTTACCCTCTCCCTCTTTCTCCCTCTTCCCTCTTTCTCGTCCCTCTTTCCACTCTTTATACACATTCAATACCTGTTCACACGAATTAGGCTTCAACGTATATTTAATCTGATAACGGAAGGGAGAGAGGGGAAGAGAGAAGAGTCATGTGACCACGATATGGCTGAAAGATGAAACAGCGTTTCTATAAAACATCGGTGTCCCTCTCCATATCTCTCCCCCTCTCCTTCTCCCCTCGCTCTCTCCCTCTCCCCTTGGCATACCTGTGAACTTTGTTGCGACACATAAAATTCCCTTGTTAGCGGTGATGTTGCGTGACTTGTCATATATGACCACCTAAATGCACACATACCTGCAGCAAATGCGCACCTGTATCTCTCTCTTACCTGTTCACATTGAGCAGACATTTGCAATGAAGGGAAGAGAGGGAGAGGGAGAGGGGGAGAGAAAGGAACATACATCATAAAAAGGTAGCTACGATTCAACGGTGATTTCAATACGGCAATGCGAAGCCACACATATATTTACACAATGTATGTACGAAATAAGGTACGACACGAAAAACACATAAATATACACAACTGAACAGTTATATGAAAAGGAACAAAAAAGAGGCTTTTCAATTTTTGCTTCTCTCTTTGCAAAATTGAGTATTTCAGTATGTTTCCTTTTCTTTGCGAATTTTAAGCCCAAGATTCAAGAATTACATGACAAGACTCAATTACGTATGAATGTTTCCGCAGCTTCCTGTTTTTGTTATCACTACAGCTATGACAGAAAAGCCTAATTGTGTTATATATACAAGTCTAGAAAAGAGAACGATGTTATATTATAAAAAATGCTAGCCAAAGAGGGAGCGAGAGAGAGAGATAGATGGAGAAAAGCGATTATATAAATTATATTACTAATGGAAATGTACATGTATAAAAGAAAAAATGCCGTGACTCTTCGTATAGAACAATGTACAATGATACTTGTCGTTTTTCTCTAAGTATGGTATTTCTTTCGGCGGCTGATTATCGGTAGATTATTTGTGTTAAACCTTGCATTGCCATTCTCGTGAATGCTACATGTCATTGGGTGACGGGTTGGCCGACGAGGTGGGCACTGGGCCATTCAGTTGACCAGGCCAGCCGGTCATCGAGCCAGGTGCCATGAAGGGCAGGGACGAGGCCACGGAGAAGCTCTGCAGAGCGGCCATCGACGAGGAGGACCCATTGTGCACCAGTGGCATCCTAGGAGTGGACATTGCCGCCGACACAGGTGGGCCAATGGTGGGCATGTTCTGATGATGAGACGACGGCCCCGAGGAGCCATTCATCAGAAATGGCAGCCGGGCATTGAAGGCCGCCGGGGGCGCCGGTGGTGCACTTTGCAGCGCGGCAGCCAGAGATCCGTTCAAAGGCAGTGACAGTCTTGCGTTGACAGCAACCAGGTGTTCTCGCCGAGAAACCAAACTGCGGCATCTCTCTTCCAGTCGCTCATTCTCTTGTCGCAGTTGACTCAGACAAGATAGTAACGACGCAATGTCAAAATGCTGAGCTTGATTCATGACGAATTGTGTCCCTTGTGCCCACTGTCTCTCTAATAGCTCTTCCAGGCTGTGCGGCGGCGGCTCGGCCGGTCTGCATATAAAGAAGGGAAGAAAAAGCAAACACATTCCAATTAACGGCCACCTAACCAAGTTTCAAATGTATGCAAACACATAAAAAACAACTCTTGACCTCGGCGTGACTTTTGAAATTTCAGCGTAATTATTCTTCATGAGCAGCTGTTCCTTAAAGAAACTCAATGTTCAAGGTCGGCAATCAGCCTTTGGTTTCCCTTCAAATGTACACAAAGTCTATCGCGGGCTCAGCTACTTCTCTTTTCCTACTTGTAGAACCCCTCTTAATGAGCTGCAGTTCCTTTTAAACTCAATTAATTCTCTTTATTGCTAATGACGAGCATATTCAAATGTTGCTAAGAGCGAGAGGGAGAGAGAGATCGTGACTTGTCTCAGAACACGTCTTACATAAAAAGCTAGACTCATTAAAAATGAATGCCAAGTCAACCTCGATATGATTTAGATTTTCTCTCCCCCTCTCTTTCTATCCGCTTAATCATTCGACAGAAACTATCCCTCAATCTAAGCAGAGCATCAAAGATTATATTGAAGCTTACCTGACATCTTCATTTTGAACAGGAGCAGGCCGCTGACGAACCGGAGACGGCAATTCCAGTCGGCACTCTTGAAGACTGTGGACCATTGAGATTTCCGGTGGTGTGATGGTTGTCAAAGATGGCGGCGGCGGCGGTGGTCGGTCAATTTCATTGCATCTTGTTGCTTCAACTTTCTTTGCAGCACTTTTTTCTAGTGAAACGGAAATGCTGCGCTCACTTCCGCTTACGCTTCTTTCACTCGAGCCACCATTCGGTTTATGAGGCTTCTCTTTCTTAGTTTCAACATCGAGCGGAGGTGACACCTTTTCCTTTTCTTTAGTACTGTAAACATATACAATATGAGAAATTTCATATCCGTAATTGTTCTATACATACACAATAGCCTTCTTGGGCTTCTTTATGATGGCTTCCTCTGACAAGACTGCCTTTCGCTCGATGGGAATGGTTTTAGGCTTTTCTCTGGCTTTCCTCGTGAACTCTTCTAAATGCTTAGACTTTTCCATGTGCGCCGTGGTTGATGAAGAAGATAATGTCAAGGGCGGCGAAGAAGCATCTTCCGATTTCCGCTTCTTTACCTTTTTGACAGCATTCTTTTCTATTGTAACCGGTACATTGCGTTCGTTGCCGTTGACACTTCGTTCACTTGAACCCGAGAAAGTTTTGTTAATTTTCTCCTTTTTGGTTTCGGTTTCCGATGACAGAAATGGCTTTTCTTTCACTTTTGAGCTACTATGATATGAAGATAATCCTTAGATTAGTGAACAAAGGTTTGCACACACTTACCTTATAGCCTTCTTGACAACTTCCTCAGGAACTGGTGACTTAATTTCGGTGGGAGGATTTCTAGGTTTCTCTTTCATCTTCTTAATCTCTTCTAAATGCCTTGGTTTGTCTTGTCGACTCGCTGATAAAGTTCGCTTCAAAATAGGAGATGACTCTTTTGAACTTGTACCAGGAGAAGATGAAGATGAACTGGAAGAATGTGATGAAGATGAACTACTGTCACTGTCGGATGAACTTGAACTTAGTTTTCGCCGTCTTTTCTTGCCGTTGGACAGAACTGAGTTTTTTGATGAAGGCATCTCTCGATTTTGTTTCTCCTTCGGGTTGTTCTCTGGTTCCGTTTTAGGTTTCGGCTTCAGTGGTTTCTCGCTGTGACTAGAACTCTTGACAGAATCCCATAACGATACTTTGGGAGAAAGTGAATGAGTTCGATTAGCTGGTGATAATAGACTAGAGCTCGAAGATGACTTCGAACTGCTAGGTTTCTTTTTCGTTGGCTTATTATCACTACTATTGTTGATTGGTTCAAACTTTTTGTGCAAGGAACTCGAACTCGAATGGTTTGAACTGTTGAAAGATGATGAAGGCTTTTCAGGACTAGACTCTGGCGTTGCATCGACAGTCCGAACAGGTCGGAATGCAGGTATAGGCTTGATATTGCTGAAACTTCTTTCATCTCTTTTCTGTAACAGAGATAAAACATCATCAAGATATGTTGCATACATGTAAGTCACCAAAACTTACCAGTTTGTTATAGTGGTAGCTACAATAGCCACAGTATTTTACATTCTCCGATAATTCCACGTCTCCTTGTTCTTCACACAGCAACCCAGAGGCTTGTGCACTGTTTAGACATAGAGAAAGACATGGTATCCTTAGACAACGGAAAACCGTAGGTATAAATATTACATACCAAGTCACATGGAAATAATTTTTACATGCTGGCTTATTGCATTGCATACAAGCACCAGTGGCAGCCTTGGACTCCTTTCCATTGTCTTCACATATACAACACTTCCTGCTGTACCTATCTGGAGGGACCATTTGCAGTACAATCGGCTCCATCGTGGTAACATTGCCAAACCGAACTTCCGGTATGTACAGGGCACACACGATGTGTGCCCAACATCCATTGTCCGTTCTCTTTAAGGCACCACCCTTCGAAGGACACAATTCACATTTCTAAGAGATGAAAGCAGAATGATATTAGAACTAATGAAAAAGGCCATAATCAATTAACTGACCACTCGAGCTGCCCTTTCCTGTGACTCGCACTTGCGACAGAACCAAGGTCCTGAAGGTACATGTTGTATGCCGTAGCAAGCTTGATGGACAGCCACAGTACACCCTTGACCATCACAATACACCAAGGGATTCTCGGGCCATCCCCTTTCGTCAGCACATACGCAACATCCGCCCACCATTTCCTTCATCTTTCCTCTACCTTTCATATTGAAAAGAAGAAACTGCCTGTGTGTCAGCTTTGCACTGGTCAACCTTCTCACAGCGAAACATAACACAATTTTTGCACCTAGCGGCGTACAGTCTACCAGTCCTTCCTAATCAACATGTCATCCAGTGGGAAACAAAGAGCACAATTCACTGCAGTTGGTTAACCATTAATTAAGTGAAAAACGTTGGCGGGAACATTTTATGTGTTAAACATGAATGCCATCGACACATACAGAGAACGAGAATCGTTGCGATCAATGCTCTCGCTTCTCGCGGGGGTCGTTTCAGTAGTGCGATCTGACCGGCATCGCTTGTTTCGCTTGCAGTCGGTTTCGTTATGATTAGTTTGAGATGTACGATTTCCGAGCGCTTCAACTCATTTTAAGCTAGACTTGCAATAGTGGCCTCTCTTCAGTGGCATCAAGTACCTATAACACATGTCGAATACGGAAGAAAGTAGAACGCAAAAGGGCCAGCAAGTGTGTAAAGCGGGTTGTCATCAGTTCACCCGTCAGATGGCGCTCGCTGTGACCTCGAAGCGCGAACTACGAACACCATTTACGCACCTTTCTGATTTTTAATACGATATTAAATTACGTAAAATGTTCTCTGGGATGGAAGTATACAGTTAAAGACAAACAGTGGGGAATGAGCACACAAGGCTTTCGACAATGGACACAAAGAGAAGGTATTTTCTGAATAGACAAGATCAACACATGCATGATAGAACAATATGGCAAAGAGTTGTGAACACACATATCATATTTGGACAAAGTTTACCACCAGGGTTCAGCGTGAGGAAAATGACCATGATGGTGGTCGAAATGAAAAGATGGAATATGCCACAGGTCATGGTGCTCAAAATGGAGGACGGGTTTACTGTGAATATTGAAAAGAGTAGGTCACGTGGGAGTCACGCAAGGTCACGAGATGCGCTAATACTCACTGAAAGGGAATAGGTATGAAGAGAGGTATGATGACTTTCTTGTGTCCGAAAGCTTTGCCAACAATGGACGCCTTGACCAGTTTCTTGAGCAGCTTCTTCTTAAACGCTTCCGACGAATGGAAGTGAAGAGCAAACAGGGCAACAATGAAAAATAACACAAAATACTTATTCATGGTCAAGTATTATAGGTTTTTGCGTCACTACAGCTGTGAAAGTTTTGAATGTGAATGAGTTTTACACGAGATATCAAGAGTGAGAGTGATGCTTATTTGCATTCGCACTCAGCCTTATATACTGCGGTCAAGCGACGGAAGCTCGCTCTGTCCCTCTCCCTCTCTCCCTCTTCCCATAGTCCAGTTAGTGGCCGAATCAGGCCCCTCCTCGATCGAATAAACTTTCTCTCTCCCTCTCCCTCTCTGCCTCCCCCTCCTCCTCTCGCTCTCTCCACATGATGATCCGCTCTCCCTTTCCGTGGTCTCCTTATCTCGTCTCATATTTGACACACTGAGAAAGGGAAATCAAAAAAGTGAAAAGCGCGCGCTAATTGAATACAATCCACTGTACACTTTTAGAAGCCAGGAAGAGCGAGAGGGAGAGGGAGAGTGAGAGGGAGAGAGAGAGAGCAACGTGTTTATGCGATGTCAGCTACTTGCACCTCAATAATGGTGGTCCAGCTACGTTCTAAAAACAGATCAATCGTATCAAATAGCCGCCTAAGTAGAACACTTTGGACAGGACGTAATTCGCTTTCCCTCTCTCTCTCCCTTTCCCTCTCTCCCCTCTCGCTCTCATCTCATTCTTGCTAACTTTCTTTGACACTTGTTTTACCAATATTATTAACGGCCACTCCCACGCACTGGAAAAGTACTTTCACTTCTCACTCGTCTAAGTATAGCAGCAAAAAACGTACCACCAGTAACATACATCAACAATATATCTAGGTATCAGCGAGATACAATGGATACTACCTTATTTTTTGCGTAAAAAGTAGCTGGATACTAACTGCAATTCCTTTCTCTCTCTTTCCCTCCCTCCCTCTCTTTCTCTTTCACTGAAGTTAGTCCAAATGTAATACAACTACACCATTCTGTGTCATAGATGAGAGCAGCTCTTTTTTCATCACTTTCCCCTTTTTCAGTGGAAAAAAGGAGAGCGAGAGGTAAATGTAGAAAAGACATACATCTCGAAATGTCATATCTTTTATTTCGATACGTTACCTTTTCATGGCATAATATCAAGAAAGCCAGTGCAGTAGTATTGACATGAATGAGAGCTCAGTTTTACTGATGTGATCAAAAAGAGTTTCTTATATCATGAATAGAGAGCTTGATATAAATTACGTAATACGTCTATAAAAATAAGTTAACTCAACTAAGGAACTGACCAACTGGAAAATTATATGAAGTTATGTATTGCGAGAAAAGGTTCACATAGCTGTGCTCAAGGTGTTCCTTAAATATCTAGCAATGGTGTCCTTGCCATGGAATAAAAGTCCCGGAATAGGGGTCAGATACAATAGCAATATTACAGATACGCATGATACCACGACAGATGCAATCTTGATGTACATCTTGAGTAAAGATTTTAGTACAATAAAAAATATTATAGATCTGGGCATCACGGGCTGGGCGAAGATGACCGGAAGTAGAACTGGTCCCAGCTGTCTCCGGATACTCTGGCCAAGATGGTGCTTGAAGTTGTCCACCATTGTCCTGAGGGTCAGCTGACCACTGGGCTCCTCTTCGTGACCAAATGTCCACTCAAACTGGTCCGGATGGAAGTTGTGTTCAGTTAATTGCGATTCACTCGCTTCCTCATCTTCAATAGCTGCACGAAAAGGGACGATAAAGGTACGAATGTGATATTTAATTGCTAATCATTTCATAACATGACAAAGTAAGTTATAGACACGACATGTTTCTTTACAGCTGTTCGAACGTATCAATGGCTCTGAATGGACTCATTATGCGCAGAATCGAATTCTGAACAGTTCACTTTCCCTTTGACTCCAGAGTTCAATTGCAAACATTAGAGTTGTTCCAGTTTCTCAATTCCAATTGACTTCGATAGAAAATCAATCCAGTTGTTTGCAAACACAATTGGATTAGGATTTGCTTAATCCCAACTTCCCCGGCAATCAGTCCGATTGGATCACTTTGAAATCCTATTCAATAAGCTTTTCCACCTATCGTGCAATTTGATCTAAATTGCGCAACTGATTGTCCAATTGACGCATATCAGCAAAACATATCTCCAGCTTAGCTGCCAGCATTTCTTTCCAATTCGAATATTGGCGCCAAAATTCCCGACCGGAAATCTTCCCGGAAGAAAATGCGTAAAAAGTTTGCTTTGATAGAAAAAATTCTGTGAACTTAGTTGGCTTGATTGTCGCAATTTATTGAACCACTCGATTCAGCGGAAACTCAACCACCAATTCCCAGTGTTTCTCAGAAAAAGAAGGGAATTTGGAGGAAACGGAAACGTCATCGGGAAACATTCCCTCAGTTGAGCCAGAATTGAAACCACTGATGGGCATACCCTTAGAAACATTGATCGTTTAATTTTGAGCCCGGAATCATGTCCCGACCTTTATGTGCTTACAGTAATACTATCTCAGAGTGCGATATATGAACATAGATGGTACGAAGACGTTAAACATAACATATAGGACAAGTTTGACAGCAATATTGTACACAAGGGACGTTTGACGCTTTTCACGACATAGAAAAAAAGAGATGCAAAGGGACAATATGACAAGAGAGATACAAAACAGAGACTTGACACTTGTACATGACGTGAAGTAGTATGACTAATAATATAAATACAAAGGCAAACAGGTATAAATAGAAAACATTGACCATGGACACAACGATTTTGCTCAATTGCGGACTTGAAAGGGGGAACAATTTAAGCCCTGGCCCGAGCACGGGCCCGGGCACGTGCAGCTGCGGCCCGGTAGTGTTCTGGACAATGGGACACAATCAGGTATGGGACAGATACGGGTAAGGGATGATCCAGGGGGTGAACATGAATGGTTTTGCAGAGGGCAGGGAGGAGGAGGAGGAAGGACACAATATATGAGACAAATATTTTTCAGACATATGCAATATATGTGGTCGCTTCTCAGAAAGCCTGGCCAGCACTGAAACTTTTTTCTACATGCTTGCGAACAACTGTTACAACTCGTATCTATGCGAAGTCGTCATCACTATCAGCCTCTTCTTCTTCATGCTCTGATTCTAGAGGGAAACGGTGGGTATATGGCAATTAGCTGAGATAATTAAGGTGACTGCCACCCTCCCAGGGGCTCCTCGTCTATCACTGACTACTATGCTATCTTCACTATCTCTTGAAAGGGTCTAGCAAGAGAAAGGGGACCGTCTTATCTTATCGCAAGCACTACATTCCTAAGAGATAGAGAGGGAGAGGAGAGAGAGAGGGAGAGGAGAGAGAGGAGTCAGAGAGTTTCACTTGCCTTTGTGAGGAGCTTGATGATGGTGTTCCGTACTGCGAAGGGGAAGAGAGGAGAGGGAAGAGGGAGAGACAGGTCAGCACTCAGCTGTTTGTATGGCGAGTGTTCAACTTACTGATGAGTATGATGGATCGGTATAACAATGGGAATAGGGATGATGTGTGTCCTCTTCAGTAGGCGGTGTAGTAGATGGTGGTGATGGGCTTCGGCAAACAGGTTACCGTGGCCCGAAAATCGGTGCTGGTCATTCATGTAGACGACAAATATGAGGGCGCACGCCATCACTGCATGTAATCTCCTCAGGTCGGCCATCTTTGCTGAGCGGTGGACAAAAATTTAGGTATGTGGACGAAACTCGGGACAACGGGACACTGTCAGCTGTTCGAACGGTTATACTTTAGAAGCTACTTGAGATGTTGCAAACTGATTTCGTTTCAGAGCACATTCACAATCATACTTGATCCGGTGGAAGAGAGTTAATCCGATCACTGAAACTGACGACGCTCAACTGTTATCTTGTCACACTTTGGTCGGTGCTTTATGTTCGTTTCCGAATGTGGCCTTTTTTGGCCCCTTCGAGTCTCCGCTGATTCACCAGCGAATCAACGCCTTCCCAGCCTCACAATCAAAGCTTCCTTTCTTTCCCTTCCCTTTTTTCCCTCACGGGCCAAAACTTCTCCGGCACACACTCGCACTCCCGGACTCGGGCTTTTTTGCCGCCATTTTATCAAACTTCTTCCTCTATTCATTCCGACAATCAATTTGGAACGGTGGCAACTGCGTCGTCCAACAATCAAACAAACCCAGTTGCCAGTCAACCATGTCGGTGGCAATTTAAGAAGAGCTGCCTGGCATCCACTTGACAGCTGGTGCAGCTTTTTTGGCCGCAACTTGGGCCACTTTTTTGGCCACTTGGTCACATGGTGTCGTATTTTACTCGTATGAGAGAAACTGTTCTTTTCAAGCTAACCATTGCAATGAAGAGTTATATCAACTTACCATTTCAGTTTCAAGCGAATCTGATAGAAATGCGGAAGTTGAACCAGCTGGTAACTGTTCAAACCTAAATCCTGTTGCCACGCATTTCATGGTTGACTGCAAATTGTTTTCCCTTCACGCCTATCCGATTAGGATTAAGCTGAGCTGATCTGGTCAATCAGTGCTGATTTACTTTGCCGTCAAGTCACTTGCTCAGATTGACTACTTTCAATCCAGTTACGTCACTGTTTTCACTCTGATGCTGGACGTCTCAGTCGCTCACGCAAGTCAGCTGTCTTAATCACGCTTCAATCACTCTCTCCATCAGCACGAGTGAGATAATTCGCTGATTCTAAACATGGAGCTAAACTACGCTAATCAAGTCACAATTAGTGGACACCTTTACGAGAAGCTGTACCTCATCGATTTCCGGTCACGGTCGGAGACACTGATGTCAGATAAACTCGTTTACGCCAACAACTCGAACAATCAATATGAACCAAAGACGATGTTCACAATTCGTACTAAAATGTCACAAAAACGCGTGAAATGTTCTACAATGTCAATTTATTTCGATGAAATCCTTTAGATTACTCATTAATCAGTTTACAGTGTTTTCAAAAACTTGAGTCGACTCAGCTCAGCCGAGTATCGTCGTTAGTGATGAGAACGGTTGAAATATTTCAGTTTTAGTTTAGTCTGCAATATTTCTTTAGCCGTTTAGTTTAGTTCTATAAAAAACCTTAGTTATAGTCGTTGGTTTTGGTCGTAAATTTTCTTTAGTCTTAGTCTCAGTTTTGGTTCACCAAGCTAAGTCTATGAAGGTGAGATCTAAAGCCTGTAGGCAATTTCTATCACTTCAATGTATTCTACTATATTCGCAGCTATGTTATAGTTCACAAGCATTTTGAAGAGCTGCTCACGTACCTTTAGTGGTGGTCTCTTGATCAAATTTTACAATTTTACCTTTTCTGAATGACAACCAAAATTTAAATTTTAGTATAGTATTTTAGTTGGTCTGAAAGTCTTAGTTTTAGTTTTAGGCCGGTTCTCCGACTAAAATGCTCATCACTAATCCAGAAGCACTGAGTTCTTGAACCTTCAGGAACCCTCAACTATGGGAGTCGAGTCTGAAAGAATCGAAATGGTTCACAGACTCCATCAGCAAAGCGGGCATGAGTCACAACACTTGATTCCGAGTCCCGACCTTTCAGAGCTGAATCAATATACACACTGCTATACTCAGAACCTGTCAGCTTGATTAGAAGACACGCTGACCCTGACTGGTAGCGCCTAAGATGACACCCAGGTCACGGGATTGGCTCAATGAGGACTAATATTTCGAAAGGAAAACAATTTGTTGAACATGTCAGTTAACATTCGCAGAGCAGGACAAGACTTAGGGTTCAGTAAAATTAGAGACGACGAGAAGTTACATGAAACAGTTTTTCATGCTCCGCCTCAGACAGAGTCGACGGTTTGACGGAAGTCGAGTCGTTTCCTCTGGCACGTACATCCCAGCGCCCTGTGTAGCCCGCCGGTGCACCAGCCGTCGCGTAGCAGATATACGACATAACCTTCCACCATTCGTTGACAGCTCTCGCTGGGGTCCCAGCGAATATTCTCCACTGGTTGCCCATCACTGTGTCGCCAGGTCACGAAACGTGAAGTATTGGTCATCCCGAAGAACACGTTGATGGTCCGGTAGCTGAAGTGCCATGTGATGAACGCTTCTTCCGCTCTACTCCTCGGTTCAATGAGTGTTGCATCATATGTGAGGCAAGCTTCAATGCATCGCTCTTTGGTCACTCGGTCTATCTGGGACTCAAGCCACAGGTACTCCGTGTCTCCTCGTGTCTTAACCTCTCTGATCCAGAACGGCTCTGACTGATAGTGAGTGGGCATGATTTCGTAGCTTTCGGTTACTTACCCATGGCTGACGAGAAGCCGACAAGAATGACGAAGATCAGCAGCTTCATACTTCAGAGAAAGGAAAGAGTTTTACAGGTTAGACTCAAGTTTCTAGAACTATGCGCAACAATAGCTTGTGAAGACAGCTCGGCATAATAGTTTCATTGGTTTTGAGAAAACGCCTCCACCTTATCAACGCTGTCGAGTGTGAATCAGTGACTTCAGATTAGCTTCATCAGCAGCCACCTGGATATCCTCGCGCTAATCTCAATAGCTCTGTGTTTTCTCAACGTCATACGTTAGAGCCATGATCTTTGTGTATGGTTATTGCTTTCGGAATTAATCACTACTAAATTCCATGAGATAACAGCGTCGTATCTGACCGACAGTAGTTAACTTTATATACTTGTCTCTATCTCTGCTTATTCATGATCTCGGGATGCTGAGTGCAGTTTCGCTTAGTGATGGGCAAAAAGCCGACTCGACATGACTCTGCTCGATGTTCTGCTTTTCCGCATAGGAGTCGACTCAATGGCTCGAGATACATATTTCAGCCGACTCGATGACTCGCTCGAGTCGACATGAGATTTGCCCATCTGTAGTTTTTCTTCGTGTTCGGTGTCTCAGTGCATGAGGAACACCAGAGACGCTAGAACTGCATGACTGAAACTAATTACTGCAAACAGGGACAACAACATAGTCGTCACACAGTCTACTCGACCAGGTAGCTTAGAGCAGGTGCATCTCATGGAGGCGCGCTTGTCCCTGCTACCTGAGCCCTCATGACGTCATGCGATAGTGGCTCTCTTTGTGATTTGTACAGCGATGTCTGGTACTCAAGACTTAATCTTACAATGTGACGACCGAGGTGTCAGATAGCACTGTGTGCAAGCAATTTCGGTCTAAGACTGGACTACGTTCTGTGATAGCTTCTGTGACAGAGTCTCAATGCGCGTTGCTCTCTGTACTGGTTTTGATCACGTTGGATCCAAAGCTGTGAAATTGTTATATGTGCTGGCAGAGTATGCGACGACTGACTCCACCTCACAGTAGTTTGTTGTAAACCTCATTCAGCTCGAGTCTATGTTAGAGCTATATATTGAAGTAAAGTTCTGGCATGCAGCCCAGCACGCTCTCCTCACTGAAGCCACTAGAGCCAGGGGTCAGCAGGATCGCTCACACTATACACTTTGCAACCTCTCTGGTCAAGAATGGCTCGGACTGACAGTGAGTGGTGAAGTGTAGGAATAGCTTACAATAGCTTACAGACAGTCAGCGTGATATTTGAGGACGTTCTGAGGAGACGCTTCCATTGTTTCGACTCTCCATCTGATTAAGAACTGAGTGCAACTTTTATTGGTGCTACATCGGAACTAGGCCGGAATTCACTCACGGGCCACCGGCGGAGCGCTGTTACTTGGTTGCATCACACAGGTTACACCTGAACAGGTAGCTTGAGGCAGAAACATCCACTGGCAGTCACTCCCTCATCGCTGCACCAGCCGTCGTCCCGTAGTTTCACTGAGTGGCTCGCTTTGTAGTTCTTACAGCGCTCCCTCTCGCTCCAGACAATGTCTTCCACAGGCTCGCCGTCGCTGCCGTATCGCCAAGCCGCGAAGCGAGACGTCTCCGTCATCCCATAGAACACATTGATAATGGTGAAGTAGGTGCGACGATAAATGAAAATTTCCTCTTCTCGACTCCTCGGCTCAATGAGCTCGCCGCCGTAGTCTAGGCAAGCCTGGATGCACTCGGTCTTGTTCACGTACACGAATGGCCCCTCTGCTTCGAGTGTGATGTACTCTCGGTGTCCGTACCTCAAGAAGCCTTTGGTTTGGAATTTTTCTAGACAGATAGCGAGTCAAGATAGTCTCAGGTGGGTAACTACTCACTCGTTGCCGACGAGCAGCTTAGAAGAATGACTTGCAGGATCAAGAGTTTCACACTAAAGGTGTCCATATTCTTGAGCTAGTCGTGATCGTTCTGACGGTGTGACTCACGTTTCAAGAGCTTTTCTTCATATAACCGAATTCTCACTGGTTCCAAAAAACGCCTCTTTGATATCTGCAATGTTGAAACGTCAACTAAGCAAATACCTCACTTCATTGTAGCGTAACTTGCTGTTTGATCATAAATGGTGATAATGACTCAAACAATTGTTGGGAAAACAGACCATCTTGTCGAAGGTTTGGAAATTCAATGGCTTGCATTTCTTGGAAACAGCTGAAGGCATAATATAAACGGCTTTTGAAATCCATTCACAGCGTAATGTTAATTGAAGAACCATCTCGGAAACTGGGCCAGTTTTGACCTTGAATCAGCTGGGCGGCTGATGTACATGATGCTCCGGATCTTAAATACCGTAGAATGGTACACTCAGGTATTAGCAGAAATCTCTCAACTACTCATTAATTTAGATAATCTTTGGATCTCAATTTCTTAGCATATGAATGTTATGTAGAAGAACAAACTTGCATCTTGCAACAACTGATGAACAATCCAGTGGTTGACTGCAAATTGTTTTCCATTCGCGCCTATCCGATTAGGATTAAGCTGATCTGGTTAATCAGCGATGATTTACGTTGCCGTCAAGTCACTTGCTTAGATTGACTGCTTTCAATCTAGTTACGTCACTGTTTTCACTTTGATGCTGAACTTCTCACTCGCTCACGCAAGTCAACTGCCTTGATCACGCTTCAACCACTCTCTCCTTCAGCACAAGTGAGATAATTCGCTGATTCTAAACATGGAGCTAAATTATGCTAATCAAGTCACAATTAGTCGGCACCTTTACGAAAAGCTGGACCTCATCGATTTCCGGTCACGGTCGGAGACACTGATGTCAGATAAACTCGTTTACGCTAACAACTTGAAGACAAATCATTACGAACCAAAGAATATGTTCAAAATATGTGCTAGAATATGTCACAAAAAAGCCTGAAATGTCCAAGAATGTCAATTTGTTTCGATGAAATGCTTTAGTTTCCAGCTATTTTAAGCTTTAGGTCCGTGGCATTTGCTGTAATAACCCAATTACAGTCATGCAAAATATAAAAATGAAAAATGTCAGCATTAGGAATCGAACCCGGACCATCGGCATGATAGTCCAGCACCTTTACCGATCGGCCATGTCTGGCGGAGCAAATGCACATTCTACTCTATTCGAACAAGAATCACTGTATACACCGTTTCCAATCTGATAAGGATCTGTCAGGTCAACTGTGACATACCTTAGCCTTTCTTTGAGCCTCTCTATCTATGATATGTCGCCTTAAAAAGATACGTTTCTTCTTCATTTCTGGGGTTCCTATAAATCATTCTAATCTATTGGGAAGCTCGGGAGATGCAAAACTACGGTAACCTGCTTGAATATTACTCATTAATGAATGGTGCTCGAAAGAGGGCTTTACGAGAAGGACTCGCTTGAATCAGTATCAGCTGAGTGAAGTCTTGCCCAGCTCTACAACTAGACGTCAATATAGGTTCATGAGAGTGTCCAGCGGAAAATACCTCCCTTGCTGTCCAAGTCCTCGGATCTAGGTGTCAATGAACCGTCAACTGAGCCCTATTGTTGTTTCTGTGATACAAGTCTCTGCTGAGTCCTGAGTCTGTAGAGCTAACTTCATATTCAAAGCGCTCTGAGCAACACTTGTCAGCTTGGTTAGACGACACGGTAACCCTGACTAGTACCGCCGAGGACGACGCGCAGGCCACTGGACTGGGCTCGGCGCGGACCAATAGTGCAGAAGGCGGACCTCTTATTAAACAACGTATCTCAATGATCATGCGCGATAGGGACGACCTAGAAAGTTCGTCAGTAACATCAAATAGGTTTTCCACTGTGCGCCTCAGACAGAGTCGGCGGTTTCACGGAAATCCAGTCGTTTCCTCTGGCAGGTACACCCGAGCGCCCTGCCCGGCCCACCGGCGCACCAACCTTCGCGCTCCAGATCCACGATATAACCTTCCACCCTTCGTTGACAGCTCTCGCTGGGGTCCCAGCGAATATTCTCCACTGGCTGCCCATCACTGTGTCGCCAGGTAACGAAGCGTGACGTATTGGTCATTCCGAAGAACACGTTGATGGTCCTGAAGACGAAGTGTGATGTGATGAACGCTTCTTCTCCTCTACTCCTCGGCTCAATGAGTGTTGCGTCATATGTGAGACAAGCTTCGACGCATTCCTCTTTGCTCACTCGGTCTATCTGTGCCTGAAGCCAAAGGTACTCCGTGTCTCCCCGAGTGTGAACCTCTCTGACCCAGAACGGCTCTGACGGATAGTGAGTGGGCATGGTTTCGTAGCGTTCGGTTACTTACCGATGGCTGAAGAGGAGCCGAGAAGAATGGCGAAGAGCATCAGCAGCTTCATACTTTTGAATTCCAATGATACTTTTACAGGTTAGACTCGAGTTTCCAGAACTGTGTGCAATATTAGCTTCTGAAAACACCTCAGCATAATAGTTTCATTTGTTTTCAGTAAACGCCTCCACCTTTATCAAGGCTGTCGAGTCTGAATCAGTGACTGCAGATAAGCTTCATCAGCAGTGGCTACAGGTCACCCACCTGGATATTGAATGATTTGCTGAAGTCGATAATATTTCGAACATCAATTGGCCGATGACTGACCCGCCGAGAGCAAGTAAATTTGTAACCATTGTGAAATAAAGAAGACACACTTAACCTCACCCACCGTCCGCCGATATAGCAAACGAATGATCTCAAGTAAATGTCACTTCTTTAAAGTATAAGAATAACTGTTAGAATACTAGGCGGAATGAAAATAAGCTAAAGCGCATAGAATTACGGCAAGAACTTATCGGTTCCTGGCCAGGATCCCGAGTGAGCGGCGGCCTGGCCTTTTATAGCCGCCTCGCGGCGGTTCAGCCATTGGTCCATTACATTGAAGTCAATGTTAGGTGAGCCAATCGTGGAATAGACTTAATGGCTTCCTGGTTCAATGGAAAGCCATTAAGTGCAAGAAAGAAGGAGTAACTTCAGAATTAGAGAAGCACTGGCAACGGCAAGAAGCTGAAGTAAAATTAGACAGGAATGCACTCAATGGGCAAGGTGCACAAACACCGAGGTCAGGTGCAGGCTCTTACACCGTAGGAAAGTGAACTTCTAGAGAGGTCGAGTCAGAAATAAAACGCCAGGTGCAGGTATAGTCTCTAAGGATGAAATAGTCAGAAGCTATATTAGGGAAAGGAATGCACGATGCCTTATAAGGTAATATAAGCAAGGCAAGTTGCAGCAAGAACTGCAAGAAAGAGCAAGCGAGACACCGTCTATGCGCCGCTCATAGGCCGACAATATGGAGGAACATGGCGGCGCTAATATGCACACAACAATATGAATCCGTTTTGAGGAAACGCATCCATTGTTCCGACAGCGTTGGCCGCCTCATTAAAAAACTAACTCATTGAGGGCTACCTGTACATGCTTAATTGAGACAAATAACTTATTTCAGGTATCGTACAGTATTGTAAGTTGACTCGAGAGCTGAGTGCAGATTCTATCGGTGCTAGATCGGTATTCATTGACGGGATCACACAGGTCACACCTGAACAGGTAGCTTGAGGCAGAAACATCTATAGGTTCTCAGATCCTCGCGGCTACACCAGCCGTCGCCCCGTAACTCCACCGAGTGGCTCGCTTTGTAATTCTTACAGCGCTCCCTCTCACTCCAGACAATGTCTTCCACAGGCTCGCCGTCGCTGCCGTATCGCCAAGCGTCGAAGCGAGACGTCTCCGTCATCCCATAGAACACATTGATCATCGCGAATGGGCAGCGACGTTCAACGAAAATTTCCTCTTCTCTACTCCTTGGTTCAACCAGCTCGCCACCATAGCCTAGGCAAGCCTGGATGCACTCTGTCTTGTTGACGTACACGAATGCCTCTGGTTCGAGTGTGATGTACTCTCGGTGTCCATATCTCACGAAGCCTTTGGTTTCAAATTTTTCTAGACAGATAGCGAGTCAAGATAGTCTCAGGTGGGTAACTACTCACTCGTTGCCGACGAACAGCTTAGAAGCATGACTTGAAGGATCAAGAATTTCACACTGAAGGTGTCCATATTCTTGAGCAAGTCGTGATAGTTCTGAAGGTGTCTCACGTTTCAAGAGCTTTTCTTAATATAACCGAATTCTCACTGGTTCCAAAAAAACGCCTCTTTGATATCTGCAATGTTGAAACGTCAACCAAGCAAATACCTCACTTCATTGTAGCGTAACTTGCTGTTTGATCATAAATGGTGATAATGACTCAAACAATTGTTAGGGAAACAGACCATCTTATCGAAGGTTTGGAAATTCAATGGCTTGCATTTCTTGGAAACAGGTGAAGGCATTATATAAACGGCTTTTGAAATCCATTCACAGCGTAATGTTGATTGAAGAACCATCTCGGAAACTGGGCCAGTTTCGACCTTGAATCAGCTGGCCGGCTGATGTACATGATGCTCCAGATCTTAAATACCGTAGAATGGTACACTCAGGTATCAGCAGAAATCTCTTAACCACTCATTAATTTAGATAATCTTTGGATCTCAATTTCTTAGCATATGAATGTTATGTAGAAGAACAAACTTGCATTTTGCAACAACTGATGAACAATCCAGTGGTTGACTGCAAATTGTTTTCCATTCGCGCCTATCCGATTAGGATTAAGCTAAGCTGATCTGGTTAATCAGCGATGATTTACGTTGCCGTCAAGTCACTTGCTCAGATTGACTGCTTCCAATCTACTAACGTCACTGTTTTCACTTCGATGCTGGACTTCTCACTCGCTCACACAAGTCAACTACCTAAGCAACTCTACTTCACACCAGACTTCCTCTTTGGTTAAAAGTGACGCTGACTGATACTGAGTGGTTTAGTGCAGAAAGAGCTCGCTAAGATACCTTAGCGTCATTATTGAATCCGTTTCGAGCAAACGCTCCCATCGTTTCGCCGGTGTTGCAAGCCTCATCAAGAACTAACTCATGTTATGCAACATGTACACGCATATTAGTGACGAATAGTCCATGTTAGACGTTCAACAATATTGGAAGCTGACTGAAGAACTGCGTGCAGCTTTTACTGGTGCTACATTTGTGCTTGCATTATTATTGTATAATCGAGTGCAACAATAAGCAAGACAAAAAGCGAAAGAGGTACGCAAAGTAGGCGGGGTTCTGGACTTTTCCCTGAACGAGGTGGAACAACAATTTTTAATTCAGTCATACTGAAATTTGATGGGAAGAAAGATGCACAGGGTGTAAACTTGGGGAAATGTAAGGGTTTCGAGATATCAACGTATTTTCATAACTTTGTTAGCGGCACTGATTTTTGAACGTACATAACTCATACAAAAAGGAAACAAATAGCATGCACGAGTTATGGCTGCAAAAAAACTGATTGAATCTTAACAGAGAAATTTGATAGCTCCATCGAAATAATCTGTCAACCAGACAATATATCTGAAACGTATCACAATAAGTGTTACCCAGAGAAGATACCAAGAATGGTGAGTTGAAAAAATTGGCTAGATTCGGGTAAAAATTTTTGCGATCTCAAATTTTAAATATCGCAGTTTCTCGTTATTCTCCAGCAAAATCACGCTGCGGAGGCCCCAGAAAAGGCTTCTACAGCTGTCCCTCGGACATTTCATAGAACATTTCCGAACAAGGCTCTGGCACATTCGGTGCATTCGCCGTAAATCACTGAGTTCATACTCGGTAATGTGTTTGGTGTTGGTCCGGTGTACCGCAAGAGTGTCTTGTTTCTAAGAACCATTCAAAAACTGCGATATTTCGAATTTTAGATTGCAGATTTTTTTACTCGAATTTAGCCAATTGCTTCAACCCATTGTTTTTGGTACCTTCGCTAGGTAACTCTTTGCAATACGTTTCGCATATATTGTTTGGTTGACAGATTATCTGGATGAAGCTATCAAATTTCTCTGTTAAGATTGAATAAGTGTTTCCGCAACCATAACTCGTGCATGCAGCTTGTTTCCGTTGTCTATGAGTTATGTACGTTCAAAAATCACTGCCGCTTACAAAGTTATGAAAAAACGTTGATATCTCGAAACCCCCACATTTCCCCAAGTTTTCACCCTATGCATCTTTTCTTCCATCAAATTTCAGTATGACTAAATCAAAAACTTTATTGTTCCACCTTGTTCTGGGAAAAGTCCAGAACCCCGCCTACTTTGCCGGTACCTCTTTGAGAAAAACTGTCAGGTGAGAAAAATTCCCACCAGGAGCGCTGTTACTCTGTTTCATCACAGAGGCTACACCTGAACAGGTAGCTTGAGGCAGAAACATCCCGATTGAACCAGTCGCTCGAAGCTGCACCAGCCGTCGCCCGTAACTCCACTGAGTGGCTCGCTTTGTAGTTCTTACAGCGCTCCCTCTCACTCCACTTGCACAGGCTCGCCGTCGCTCGCGTATCGCCAAGCCTCGAAGCGAGACGTCTCCGTCATCCCATAGAACACATTGATCATCGTGAAATAAGTGCGACGATAAACGAAAATTTCCTCTTCTCTACTCCTCGGCTCGATGAGCTCGCCGCCGTAGTCTAGGCAAGCCTGGATGCACTCGGTCTTGTTTACCCACGCGTATCCCTCAGATACGAGTGTGATGTACTCTCGGTGTCCGTATCTCAAGAAGCCTTTGGTTTCAAATTTTGCTAGACGGATAGTGAGTGAAGATCTCAGTCTCTCAGGTATGCAACTACTCACGCGTCGCCGACGAACAGCTTAGAAGAACGACGTGAAGGATCAAGAATTTCACACTGACGGTGTCCATATTCTTGAGCAAGTGGAGATGGTTCTGAAGGTATGACGCTTCAAGAACTTTTCTTAGTATAACCGAATTTTCACTAGTTTCCCTGGCTTCGCTGAAACGCCTCCGTGATATCTGCAATGTTGAAATGTCAGCCAGCAAATACCTCACTGCATTCTTGCGTAACTTGCTAATTCTTGATCCGTAAATGGTGATAATGACTCAAACAATTGCTAGGAAAACAGACCAAAGAATAGAAATGATGTGCTAGAAGCTTTCAGTTAAGAACTCCATCTTATCGAAGGCTTGGAAATTCCATGACTAACCGTTTTTGAAAAACGGAACAGGTATGATAAAAACGGCTTTTGAAGTCCATTCACAGTAATGCTAATTTAAGAAAAATCTCGGAAACAGCTGATCTTGAATCAGCTGAGTGGCTGATGTACATGATTCTCCAGATCTTACTTGTACATACCGTAGAGTGGTACACTCGGGTTGGTCTTCCATCGTGCTGTAGCCAATGCGACATCTTGGAGTTCCTGACACGTGTTTGGGACAGCTGCCACCGAAATGAGATCGGCCAACTTAGTCGAATATAACTTGCCAACCTTCAGCTATTTTCGGATTGAATTTGTGTCATACACAGAAAATGTCAATAGAAATCCGACTCATCAATTCAGATCCAGATTATTCTTAGATCTCAATTCCTGGTGATATGAATTTCATGTAGAAGAACAAACTTGTATCTTGCAACAAATTGACTCTTAGCTGATAAGCAGTAATACCGAATGCCCTTACATGTATGTCGTTTTACGTCAAGCATAATATAAGCGGATGATGAAAAAATCCAGTGGTTGACTGCAAATTGTTTTCCCTTCACGCCTATCCGATTAGGATTAAGCTAAGCTGATCTGGTCAATCAGTGCTGATTTACTTTGCCGTCAAGCCACTTGCTTAGATTGACTGCTTTCAACCCAGTTACGTCACTGTTTCCACTAAGATGCTAGACGTCTCATTCGCTCACGCAAGTCAACTGCCTTAATCACGCTCCAATCACTCTCTCCTATCAGCATGAGTGAGGTAATTCTTTGATTCTAAACATGGAACTAAACTACGCTAATCAAGTCACAATTAGTGGACACCTTTGCGATACGCTGGACCTCATCAATTGCTGATCACCAGCCAATGATTCCAAGTTGACTAATTCACTCATCTCAGCACTTTTGCTGATACAAATTTCTCATCGCCTATCAAGAATAGTTTAGAATCTCAAACAAGAATATGACGGGAAAACCACAGCTGTGACAGCCATTTTCGGAACCAATCTTCACAAGGACTTGGATAATATGATATTATGAGTCGCTAATACAAGAAGCTTTTGCAACACAAAATTCCGTATCACAAAGGATTATTCTCCGCCTTGACATGTCTTTTCTGACAATGGCATTTCTTCGCAATTTCCTGCTTCTCACTACACCATCCGTCTCGAGACAAGTGAACAACATAACCAGGTTTAGAACCACGGCAGTAACTGTGATGACTCCACGCCAGGTGGCTCGTCGGTGCACCGTCGCTTCCAAATCTCCAAGTTTCCCAGCGAGAAGTATTCGTCTTGCCGTAGTAGACGTTGATGAAGGCGTCCGAGAAACGTCGAAACAGGAAGTCGTTCTCCGCTTTGGTTCTCGGTTCAATCAAACTCGCGCCAAATTCCGGGCAAGCTAGGAGACACTTGGACTTGGTCATGCCGTCTATCGTTTCGATTGTCATGTACTCCAAGTTTCCGTGTCTCACGAAATCTCTGGTCATCACTAACCCTTGACTGAACATTAGCATGAAGCGTTTTTGTTCAAGACTCACCTTCGCATGACATGATGCCCAAGACAAGTATTTGGAATATCAATGTCTTCATCTCGGTGGTGTTCAGCTGATTTCGCGAGACTTGATTCGTTTGACGGTCGTTACTGAATTTCCAGTATTTGTTGCGAGATAGGATTAGCTCAAATTTCACGCTGGCTTCATATTTTTTCCGATACGCCTCCGGCTGGTATCAGTGCCTTCGGTGTGTCTTCACGCAGAATAGCTTGACTTTGACAATGGCTTTCGCAATTAATAATCAAGAAGATGAGCAGTGATGCCTGAAAAATCGACGTTCATCCCATTACAATAAAGTCTGGATTACTCCGGGACTCAGGAATTACTGAATCAGTAGAGCAACAGCTGTTAGTCTAAAGGTTGTGTTTTCTAGAAAGTTTCAAGGGGACCGTTTGGACATTTAGCAGCGCAGCGTTTGATGAACGGTGTAAGTGTTAAAACATATTTTTTTACTGACTTCATTCACAGTGGGTCATTTTAGGCGTTTCCTGGCGATGCGAAAAAACTATGGATGCTGAGGGCCTGGGTTCGATTCCCAATGAGAATATTTTTTAGTGTTTTTCGATTAGTTTCAGTATACTTTATGCTCTTGTAGGGTTGTTTTATGCATTTCGGATGGATTATGATCGATATGATTTCTCAGGTATTGTTGAATTTAAGGTTTTTGGCACGACATATTTAGCGACATATTTCAGCCCTTTTTACGACATATTCCAGGTGGTTGATGCGACATATTTTCGAAAGCCCGCTTTCTCCCTCTTAGCCCGTTAAGTGTAGTTGCAGTTACGATAGCATATGCAGCTGTAATAAGTTACTTACACATCGGGCTCCCTATTTATAGCTGAACACAATGGCCTCCAGCTGAGAAGGCGAAAGGAGTGGCCGAAAAGATATGTCGGCCATTGTTACTACTGTTTTTTGTTTGAAATGATGACCATGCTATGAATGTTTCATTTGACTTCGCATCTACAACAATGAACATTTTGAGAAACTCTGCCAATCAATGCAACGGGTCAAGCGTAATATAAGCGGATGGTGAAAAAATCAGAGTAGAAATATGACTTGAAGCAGCATCTCGGAAACTGGGCCAGTTCTGACCTTGAGTCAGCTGAGTGGGTGATGAAGATGGCCATCGAGACTACTGTTTGTAACCGACTAAGAGGTTCATACATATTGTCGACGTGGTGCAGTCAAGTTATACTTGAGTAGAAGCTCGAATACTTACTGCCTAAGTTTAAAATGGTTCCAAAACTCTTGACCATGTTTTTCATTTTGTTCGCAATCAGTGATGTAGTTCGACAAGAATTATCGCCATTTCCGGTCGCTGAAGCTGGATTAGTGAGACGAATGTTTTCCAGGGGCATAAAGTTGCCCCTGATTGTTGGCTTAACTGCTCCGCATCCGGTGTCATCGTAAGTAGACAAGGTTTACCCTTAGTGTCAACTCGGCTAACTGCTCCGATTGGTTTTAATTGCAGCCACAAATATGAGCGAATTGTTGAACACCCAAGAAACCACCCCTTAGTCAACGGGGGACTTCATGGGGCATATGGGACACATCCGGGTTACGGGGTCGGCTACCAGTGGTTTCCCGCCTCGGACATGAGACCCTTCCGGTTTCCCATTCACACCCCTTTCAAGGGGCCGTCCTTCACTCTATTCAGCAAAAACTAACTCGAATATCAGATTAAAATCGAGACACTCAGACAATGAACTGTAATATGAAGCAACCGGTTACATACATCTTAATTTGTGTCATCATACAATCAAGCCACAGTACATGATAATAAATAATACAATACTATAAAAACATTTCACGTAAGAGCTGGAAGACATAAAGCACATTCTAATGAGGGATTGTGTATAAATTACAAACAGTGAATAAATCTCATGAACCAACGGTGATCAGTTTCTGGTCATCTTGAACAGTTCAACACCAACCACCTCCGTACCCACCGGATTGACTGGTGAACATTAAAGTGATTAAGATAATTTACGAGACATGTTAAGTCTACTTACTAAGGATAGGGCACGTATTGAGGCACTTGTTCAACCTGATTGGAACGGGCAAGAATGGTACCAAGTAGGAGTCCATGGACGAACCTTCGAGATTGTACACTCTCGCGAACAATCAGCAGCAAGGCCATTAAGGCGAAGAGAGTAAATTTGGTTTTGAGCAACATGGTTGTATCAGCAATCAGTGAGATGCAAATGCAACTATGACACCAACCTGTCCGGTGTCTCATATTTATATCTTCTACTTCCATCCTTCGGTGATTCAGATAATTCGTCTAATGATGTGAGTTGATGATTTTCTCTGAACGATCAGCCATAAACTATAGTGGCCTTTAATTACGGAACACACTCATTAAGGGCTGATCAGGATTATTCATAATTGCTATGGCCGTCAGTGCGGAAGAAAGTGAAAACGGGACAATAATCAATTGTTAAAAGCCTTGGTTGATTTTCTTTTCATCAGCAATTTAATTAGAACAATCTGCACTCAGTTTAATATGATAGATGGGAAGTTTGTAGGAAGCGCTAAACTTATTTTGCAACAGCGCCATCTAGGGCAAGACTTAGCAAGCTGAAGTATTTGTTATTTTAGTGCAGCCGAAAAAAGATGAGTCATTGACTGAATCTGACATCAAGTTAATCTTATTATCATCTTCTATTGAGATGTCCAAATTGTTCTCCATCACCCGAAAAACACTTGAGACTGTGTTCCACCAAATCCGCCGCCACAGAATGGATTGCTAAATCAGTGAGAGTGAAACAATAAATTCGGTGATGTAGGATCAGGTCTGTCTTGAAGTTTACTTACATAGATGCTCCAAATGGTTGGAAGCCGCCACCGACCCCGCCAGCGAAAGGGAGGACGCCACCGCCCACGGCCAGAGTGTTTAGCCCTCCGAAACCACCGCCGAAGCCACCGCCGACGGCCAAGGTGTTGAGCCCTCCGAAACCACCGCCGAAGCCTCCGAAGCCAGCGGTCAATGGAACTCCACCAAAGCCTCCGAAACCAGTGGTCAGTGGAACCCCACCGAAGCCTCCGAAGCCAGCGGTCAGTGGAACTCCGCCGAAGCCTCCGAAACCAGTGGTCAGCGGGACTCCACCGAAGCCACCAAAGCCAGCGGTCAGCGGAACTCCGCCAAAGCCGCCGAAACCAGCGCTTAATGGAACGGCGGACGTGATGGCCGCCGGGCCAACTGCCACTGCAGGTGGAATGACCGGAGAAATGGGGGAAATTTGTGAAATGGCGCCACCACCGACAAATTGCGGATAAGGGCGATTGAGCAACGACCCAACAATTAAGCCTTTCATGAACTTCTTCGTACCGCAATCAGCTAGGTATCCAGTTAATAATGATGCAACCACAGCAAGGGTGAAGGGGAACTTTGAAACTCTGAAACACTGGCTCGTGATCATAGTAGACTGACAACAACAAACCTGATAGCTAGAAGTGTCATCGCTAACAATGACCACAAAACTGTTTCAAGCTGAACGTGCTGCCAACTAATTTATAGATTTCCCACGGCTTCAGTAGAAGATCATCAACTTTCTTGTCACAAATTGGCCGAAAATTTGCTCAAATGCCAAGAAATTTGTATTAGCTTTTTCTCAGGTAAGTGCTTTCATCAACTTATTGGTCAAATGGTTACTTTAATTTGGTCTCAAAAGTAAGTCAGATGATCCAGTATAGAAATATTATATATGATTGGATTATGTCAAGAAATGATACGACTAATTTTTTTCATGCTGAGGTGACCACTCTTTCAACAAGAAAATACACTCTGGAGCCTTTTTTGTGAGGATGAAGAACTTTAATTGCTACCTGGTGTAAATTGTGAGGTTTATCGGTTATTTACCAATCCAGTCAAAATAATCGGTGTAATTCCATTTCTGTAAGATATCCATAGATAAGCAAAGAACTCAAATCACCAGTAACTGATATACTCACCCAAGGCCCTGCTGTTGACCGAGACCACCAAGTTGACCAAATCCACCGAGTTGCTGTTGACCGAGTCCGGGCTGGGCGGCCACTGACCAGCCGGCATTGGAGGCTGCAAAGGAACCGAACGGGCTCTGTCCATAAAAGGAGCCCAGACTGCCCAGTTGGCCACTTGGTGGGCCACCAAGGGCACCCAGTTGTTGTTGTCTTTGCTGGGCGCCCATCAGGTAGCCCACCAGCATGCCGCGCATATACTTGTGGTCTTTGATTCCGGAAATGAAGGATCCACTGATGGTCACAACTGTCACTGACATGAGCAAGACAAGACCGAGCTTTCCTTGACACATTGCAACTCCGGGAATCACAGCTGATATTAAGAGGGATAGCGGTCAGTTCACTTTGATGTCTAACAGGACCACCTACAGTAAGAAGTAACGCTGCGCAACCTGTGTGATGTATTGCACTTGCAAGTAGCAACTGAAAAAAGTTCGATTAAATTATTCGCTATATATACGGAAACCAGTCATGCCTAAATTCAAATTGTCATCCCGATCTTCCCAAGTAAATCAGAATCAAGGTATTGGTATCAAGTTGACTGTGACCAAGTCATCAAATTTGCCCTTGTTTGTGTGACACTTCTTCGAACATCCCCACAATTAGGCAAATAGTATCTTTAAATCAAGTTTTGATTTCCACCATTTCCATGAATACATCAAATCAATGACAATGACGAGAAGAAAAGGCTAATTACGCTGACTCCATATCATGCGTGATTCTTGAAACTAAATCAGCAACCCTTTGTAGACGAGGTCATGAAGTTTGCGACAGAATTGCGTAAGACATCATTGTCATAAAGTTAGTCGAACATACGGCTCACTGACTGATTCAGTCTCGTGTTGCGCAATCAAGTCGAGCGATAGATGGCGCTGTGTGAGCGTGACCAAAGGAAAGCAATCAGTTCTTTCGCTAACTTTCTTAAGTTTGAATTAGTGAGAGTCCAAAATAGATCTCATCATGTGACCTGAGTTTAGAGTAACCTCTAATGATCCGTTGATCTGTGAAGTAAATTGAGAGCTGAAAAAGAAGATGACACTGACGGTTGGTCTCGAAAAAAACTGATGTTTGCGGCCAACTTTTCAATACCAAGTTCATTGATGTCGAATCACACTTTCAAGTTACTTTCTCGTCAGTATAAATTGATTGTCAGTCTCGATTGTGATTTCACTTTCCTGGTCACTCTCAGTCATGAAGCTTTCGAACCAAGTTCAGCGTTGTTCCAAAACATCCTTCAATAGTATAAAGCGTGCATCGAGTATAGTCACTCTGTATCTCATCCTTGCCATAACATCGGTTTTTGTGAATCAGTTATCGGTCAACTGCGAGAATAGAAGGTTTATGAGAAGTCTCGTCCCTTATTCTGCTCTGTTCAGCAATGGTGGCCAAGTGGGCCAGCTTTCGTCAGTGCTTCAGCCGCAGGCCAGCCAGTCCATCATGGCGGCGGTGCCCTTCAGCGGCTTCGGTGGCGGAGCCGGTGGACTGGGAAGAATGCCCTTCTCTTCAGGTTTAGGTGGTCTGGGCCTGAACGCCATAGCCATCGGTGGCGGCGGTCTGCCCTTTGGAGCTGGTCTCGGCAATAATTTCGGCCAACTTGGTGGCCAATTGTAAGTTGCCTTAGTTCATACAGTAGTTATAGTTTCGTAATTAACGCATAGAAATCAATTCTCAAATCCGTTTTCCAATCAATTTTGGCCCAGTGGCTTCGGAGGACTCGGTGGCCTAGCTGGTCTCGGCGGCCTCGGTGGTCTTGGCGGTCTGGGTGGCTTTCAACAACCTCAGATCTTTTTTGGATGATTTTTTTCTTCGCCCAGGCGTTCATTAGTATGATGAATACCAGGTGTTTCTTTTAGTATAAAAATACGATATCTGTAAATAGTAGAGCGTATCGACTGTAGATTCCATAGATCAAAATGTAAACTCAAAATAAAAGACGAAGTGACGACTTTGAACCGAGGGCTCGATCGTTGGGTTTAATGCGAATTGGAACACTTGCCTTGCAGTTCACTCACAGTCTCAATAGGGCAGCAACTTGAGTTAACCGAATAAAAAGAACTGTGGTTACACTGAAAGGCATATATCATATTGCGGTTAATTTTCTAATAAAAAATAAAAAACTTGCGATTGTCGATAGGATCGATCATCGTCTCAGCTGATGACCGAGCATCTGAAGCAACGATTGTCTCAACTGTTGGTGCGCATTCATATTGTTGTACGGATTAAATCCGACATTAAACGAATTTAGTCCGTTCATTCCGTATCCAATGTTGTTCATGTTGGTGTACGGATTAACGGGCATGTACGAAGGGTAAGGGATGCTAGCCAGAGCTGACAAGCTGTTGAAGGCCGCCATTGGGTCGGCTTGATGATGAGGAACCTTCGATCTGCGGCTGAAGCTCCTTGCGTAATTCACTGGATTGAAGCTGTAATGATTGAATACGTAATCAAGCCAATGAAGAGTGTCACGGAACTTACTATGAGAAGAAAGACGGGAAGCTACTCCGCTGTTGCATGTTCCCATATTCACCAGGATAAGGGACAACGATGTACCCGATGACATCTTGACCGTCCGGAGAGGCAATGGCTTCGGTTGGCGACGCCGTAGTGGACTCTTTCTTGTCTTCCAGTTGAGCCGAAGCTCGTAGAACTTCTTCGAAGCGTTCACCTATAACTTGGCTGGCTAGTAGCAAAACTACTGTACACTTTAAACACCTCACAGTGTTGTCCATTTTCGAAGAGCAGTGGGTGACGCAAGAAAGAAAGGAGTACAGTTGATGGTCAAGTGGCCAACTAAACCGACCCTCGGTCATGTAGAATCCTTTATATACTGCTTGGAAGACTTGATGAGATGACAAAAATTATTCAAGCAGCGACATTCTACTTCAGGACATCATGCATACATTTTAATGATTACGTGACAAGTTGAGCATAAACAATCTCCAGGTAGGTTCTAGAAGTTGACTACTTTCATATGATGGCTTGTGTTATGTCTCTAACTATATCTTGCATGGTTTTTCGCATGTACTGTTGTATTCCAGGGAGGATAAGTGTTAAGCCATTTTTGCCTGAAGTAGCATCGAGCTAATGTGGGACGCAATTAGCAAATCTTCCGCCTCTCTCTTCTCTCTCTCTCTCTCTCTCTCTTCCCTCCATTCTGTATGGCCCAGTATGTCACTGGAACGGATGTAAATTAACCAGTAAAGAGAAGAAGAGTCTAATTACAGTAGTGCGCTTTTACAATTTATCAACAAAGCAGTGTGTACTGACCATGACAGCGGTAGTTTGAAAGCTATTCAAGTATCTCATTTAGCTACACTTGTACTCAGTAAGTACAAACTATCAACTCAGTTTAGCTACAATTTCTTTACAGTTTTCACAGGTTTGGCCTATAGAGTAGCCCCAGTGTTTAGGATTATGGCTACGATGGTTGCTTCTTTATACTTTCTTGGCGAATACTGGTGCGGAAACGGAAGCAGAAGCGGATGACTTTGCTTTGTCATCGTCATCATGCGGTCCTGATGGGCCATATCTTGGGCCTGAAGGGCCATGAGGACCATAGCTGGGACCGTGGTTAGGACCATGATTGGGACCGTGGTTGGGACCATGACTGTGACCGGATGGACCATGATTGTCGGAGTGACCATGGCCCGAAGAATATCCAGAGTGACCGTGCCCAGAGCCATGACCACCTGAAGAGTGACCGTGACCGGAGCCGTGACCATCTGAAGAGTGACCGTGGCCGGAGCTGTGGCCATCTGAAGAGTGGCCATGACCTTGACTATGTGAGTGACCACCGGCTTCACCATGGCCATGGGAATGTCCGCCTGAATGGCTTTGTCCATGGGATCCACCTGAATATCCATGTCCACCTGAATGACCCTCAGAATGGCCGCCGCTGAAGTCACCGTGTCCGCCAATCTGGTAACCATGGGGATGTCCATGCGGCTCTGGCTCAGGCTTATCTAAGCTACACAGTAGAAGCAAGGAAGGAACGTTGAATGGTGTATTGAATCAACTGGATCAACCTACTATACTGGGTGCACTTGTACAAGATTCTTGCCCTCCTCTAAACCTTTGGCATATCCGACCAGGAAGCCGCGAACAAAGGACTTGGACACTCGAGATCGCGCGTCGGACACTGACAACACTATAGCGAAAGTCGCAAGACAGAGTGCTGATAATCGAACCATTTCGACTTTTGTTGGCTTAGAAATATGTGGTGACTTGAAATGAAGTAGAAAGTGAAACTGATATGGAATATGGCATGACTCAAAAACTTATATACTTTCACTTTCCAGTCTATCCTGATTGACAATTAATGGCTTCCCAAAGAGACATTGTTTTCCTTCTAATGCAATTAAGTAAACTGTGCGATACATTTTTAGCGTAAATTTCACCAATAACTGGATATGTATTTTCCAGTTGCATAAGCACGGCTGTAAGGGAAAATTATTGTTTCACATCATGAAAGCTATATGACACAATTTAAAATGATCGTAATTGTTTTGGCTAAATGATGTTTCAGGAAATGTTCGATACGAAGAGAAAGTGGTGTGAAAATTGATTTCAAAAATTCGTTCATAATTTTCTTTTATTCACATTTTTGCCAAATGAACTGTGAAGATTAGATGAATTCGTTCCTGACTATCAGGTAATCAGTATATTCATTACGAGAAAATGGTGGACATGACTCAAAACCGTCGCTACCAGTAGCGATGGTCAAGGGGTCTACCGTTACGGACCGGAAGGTATTCGGCTTCACTGCCCGGCCTAAGTCGGGGCAGTCCGTAGGGGACCGTTTGCGAATTGCCATTCGTGGCGGAAAAGGAACCTCCAAAATGGATTCCTCCGTAGTTCTGGATGTGTGGTTCAATTGTGTCCTGCCTGTGATGGTGGTGGTGCTCAAGTATGTGGGCAAGGTTGTGGTGATGATGGGTCTCTTCGCTGGACAATCAGAGAAAGTAGCGTAATCAAGTTAATTGGCAATTTCGGTGAACTTACACAACAGCTGGCGGTCGACAGCAATGGTTGTCCACCGGAACCGGAACTGGAATGTGGACAGGTATGCGCTGCCTGGGTATGATTCGGTTCAGGTCCACATTGACCCCCAGCAGGCCCGCCAGGCCCACCATTTCGAGCATTTTCAGTCGACAATGTACTGAACATACCAGGACAAAAAAGAAAATGGCCGAACCGAGTTTTAGATCTGACTTCATCTCAGTGCAATGGAGTTCACGAATAAAAAGGAAATACGAGCGATATGCTTTTATATTGTTTCCGATCACGAGTTCTCGAGTTCGCGATCAGGTTACGAGGTGACAATTGCAATCGAATTTATTACATTGTTCCTTGAGTGGTTAAAATTGACTTGATAATGCAAATTAGGAGCCAACGAAAGTGATGAGGATGCAAATTACTGGCCGCTAATTATTGTGCTTCCCTTTGAGCGGAAGGTGTAATTAGTGGAAATTGTGGCCAATTTCATTCCAGCCCTTGATTGCGTCGTCATTAAGCATTTCCTGGTGGCCCAGAAAGGATGACCAATCAAAATTGAAGCCGTTTGACCCAAAGTCGAACCCCTGGTGACCCTGATGACCATGGTACGTTTTGGAGTCCAGGTCCTGGTGTCTGGGGTAAAAATGGGGAAGGGGCCGTTTCAAAAGTGAACACCCTTGGCTGCACTTACATGGGAACAAAGATGGGCTGCAAGCGAGCTGCGTGACCATTCACGTGACTTGGCTGACTGTGGTGAGCTGGCTGTGGCATGTGAACCGGAACCGGAAATGGAACGGGGAAAGGAATGAGCTGCGGTCGCGGCTGGGTTGCGATGATGATTTTTCGGCCCTTTCGGGCCCCAGTGGCGTACATGGTGAACAGTAGAAGTAAGAGCAGTATACTTGATGAAAGTTTGAGACAAGTCATGATTTGCGTCAATGCTTATTTTCGACAAAGGAATCACAAATGACAATGAAAATGTTTTATGCAATCGACTTTATATTCCGTTTCATGGTCCATGGATGAACTCTAATTGTTCCTCATTAACAACTTTAATAAAGGAAAGGCCGCAGTCTTCAATCTGTAATTCGCAGATTGGCCGATGCGCATCAATCTAAATATAACTGGTTTAACCAGCAGGTCAATCAACTATTTAGCATCACTCATTTTGATTGCTTTTTCAAACTAATCTAAAACCGGAAGTCAGCTTCAAAAGAAGACTTCAAGGTGTTTCCGTTAATTCTGTAAATCCGCTAAGTAATGCTTAGATAGTCTTTTTCTAATTGCAATGAATAGTGAAAAGGCCGAAAACAGCTGCTCAGCTGTTCACTGATTTGGTTTGCTTTGCAGGGCAATTAAGTCAACAATTAGGACATGAAGAGACTGGGAAAAAGTTCGCCTCACTCAAAAGGAACCTGGTAATTGTGGGCTTGCTGGTGGTCCTGATGGTCGGCCAACTGTGACCAGGCAACGGGGACACGGACATGGGCAGGCTGGTGATTAGTGTGATGATTCGCAAGAGTTTCCAGCTGATGACGCAGCTGAAGATTTGCAAATATGTTGTCGCGCTCAATGTCAGCTGGACTTGGTGACCTTTGGTGCTCGGGCAGAAAAGATGGCTGCCCGTGGTCTTGGTAGAGCGGCAACTGTAGGTGGCGCTGGTGCGCACCGAACGGCACCGAGTGTCGAAAGTCGTGATGACTAAGCTGATCACTGGGAACCGGAACCGCCACTGGAACCGGTCTGTCCACCGCTATGAATATGGTGTGGGCACTGGGAACAGGATGCGGAAACGGGATACCGACCGGAAATGGTACAAACATGGGTGTCCTGGATTCCGGTTGTGTCGTGATGATAATCTTCGAATTGGACGCCGACGACTTGAGGCTCAAAACTGTCAAAGGTATTGTGAACATGATTAGAACCGATGGGAATGACGATGTCATCTTTAATTCAGTTATGAAGTAAGTGATACACGAGTGTGGCATTTATATACCATTTTGAAATGAAAATTCTAGGGCATAAATGAATAGCTAATTAAACTAATAATCCGGACTATGACATAATGTGGTCATGATTTTGGACAATGCATTGAATATACAAATTCAAAGTCAAGATTGTATAAGATGCGCAATTAAGAGAGAAGTGCACCAAGAAAGGTCACTGAACCCTTGCAGTGATTAGTAGTAATCCTCATCATAGTAATCGTAATCATACGCCTTTTCCACTTGCGGTTTCATTGGCAACCTAGCAGATGGCGCTCGCGTTGCCGCCATCTTGGGTTCATCGTCCGGCAGCGAGTCGAGACTGTATCACAAACGAAAAGCAATTAGTGTGCACTCAACTTAAATTGTCACCACTTACAGGC
Source organism: Halotydeus destructor (assembly GCA_022750525.1). Lineage (NCBI taxonomy): Eukaryota > Metazoa > Arthropoda > Arachnida > Trombidiformes > Penthaleidae > Halotydeus > Halotydeus destructor. The sequence goes on from JAIUWE010000125.1 coordinate 60,191, forward strand.
TGACCATGGAGGACATTGGCATGTAGCGGACAACCTTCCTCTCGTCCTCGGTTAAATTGTTGTCCAGATATTTGGCCGCTTCCAGAATTTTGCCATTGATGGACTTTAGAAGCCGTTCACGGACAACGGCCAATCGACTTCGGCTCACATGAGGACCTTTCGGACTGAGGTTCTGTTCAACGGCCATCAGGTCAATGAACTCGTCGCCCAGCTGGCCGGCCATGGCACGGGCCGTCAGGATGGGCCTGGGTCGGCCCGAGGCTTGCTTGTTCCTGTCGACCATGGCGGCAAATCTGTCCTGATTTCGAGTTCTGGTTCGAATCGAGGCTGGTTTTGAACCAGTTCGAATTCCTTCCAGTCTTTGTCGCATATTTTGCAACAAAACACTGTCACCACGATTGGCGCCACCGTCGCGCTCTTCGGCGCTCATTAGCATTTCCAATTTAGCCAATATGATTGGCAGCTTCATTAGCAGAATTTTCTGCTTGAGCCGGTACAATGACCTAAAAGGTGAATCACGATGAAATGTACAACTGGACAGAGTGTACAATGAGACGAAGACGGCAACAATGGCGGACACCCTCATATTCAATGCTGACAATGGTCAAGCCGTCACACCGAGACAAGTGAAAGTGCGACAGCTTTGCAGCTTCAGTTCAACTCTTCATCCCTCTGAGACCCAAGTTGACCCCAAGGTGACCTTTGCTATGTGATTCAGAGCCGAAAAACCAGTGGCAAGTCTCGGCATTGACTTCAAAATTTGGCGCCAAAAACTTCATTGAGAATAAGCTGAAAGTTATTTTATTGGTATTTTATTGCATAATACATTTTTGAATATTACGCTTCAACCTCTAAGACACTTGAGCTGACGTCCGCCATATTGCATTATGAGTCATAAGTTGGTTAATTTATAAATCATGACGCACGACATGCTCATACACATTGCAGTTTTCGGTGAATGTGGCTCAGGCAAGACCAGGTAGCTGTTTTTAATTAGCAATTAGTAAATCACGTTATCATGTCTATGTATATTTCAGTCTCATTAGACGCTACACAAGGAATGACTTTGACGATAAATATGCGCCATCTTTGGTGGACTTCATGACCAAGAAACTCCTTTTCGATGGTAAGCCCTTGACCCTCGGAATTTGGGAAATACCGCCACCTTATGAGGCCACTTCCGGTGTGACTAATCGCTACCAACTGGCCGACCGGAAGGACGGCATTGTCTTCGTCTATGACATGACTGACAGGAAGTCACTGGAAAAGCTACAGCGAATCGTAGAAGGCTTGAAAGCCGTACCTTGAAGTTAATGAGAACCTGGTACAGATGGTCATCGGGACAAAGCTGGACATGGCCGCCGATGTGGACAAAGTTGTGGCCGAGGCTCACGAACAGCTGTTCGGCGCTCAGTTCATCTTTGCCACCGTGTCGAGCAAAACGGCTGAAGGGGTCGAAGAAGCATTCGACAAGTTGATTAGGCACACAATTGAGTCACGTGGTCCCAAACTGCGTCCCGGAAGTGACCTTGGCGGCCATCTTTCTCCCGACAGCGAGGGAAACCTTCGCCACCGGTTGGCTTGCTGCTCCCTCGGGCTGCCCAAGTGGCTCAAGAAGCTCAATGGCCATCAGTGAGCAGTCTCATCACCCGTTTCATTTATTGGGCCGCTAATTGCCGACTAACTTACAATACACTCTGAAATTTACACTGTGCTCAAGTGTTTGCAAATGTACTTCAAAACAAAACAATGGAAGAGATAGAGATAAAAGGTTTGACAGAGAGGCTCTCATTCTGTCTCTTCGCTCTCTTTGGAACACTTGTTCTTGACCCAGCTCCAGTACTCGGTCAAGGAGTCGACCTTCTCGCCACTCAACTGATACTGACTGCAAACTTCCACCAGAGATGGGCAGTGGTCCAGGCGGATGATTTCAGTCGCATTGTCAATCAGGGTCTCGGCTTCCTTTTTGCTAATAAATACCGCCTTGCGGGAATGTTTCTCAGGTAAGAGCCTCATAATTCCCGACACACAGCCACTGAGGAGGGCAGGGACGCCGAAAATAAATGCCTTGGAACAAATGCCAGGGAAACACTTCGTAAAAAGGTCAATGTACTTGCGAATCATGACCATGTCCATGGAGCTGAGACTTGCGCCGCGAACATCAAAGTAAAACACTGAACAGTCCGCTTTGTACAGCACTTCGAACAGGTAGGTGATGACGTTGACATGGAGTTGGAAACATTCGGCACTGAGTGTTTTGTGTAATCCAATTCTTTCCAGAAAGTAGAGTCTTCCTTGCGAATCGCGGCCAATTTCAAATCTGCCGCTGTTTATGATTTCACTTGCCACCGCTTCACAGCCAATGCCGTTAATTTGGTTCTCTTTTCGCCATTTGAGGCAATTTACGGTAGTGCTGGAAGCCTTGTCCACTAATGACTTCGTTCCTTCGTGAAAACTTATTATTCGCCTAATGAAACCATCATCTTGTCCAGTTCGTTCTATGTCCTTCTCGTCGTACAGTGTTCGGTCTTCTTCAATTGTTTCCCTAATTTTGTCACGGATCTGCGCCATTACGGGAATGTAGTCAGCCTTGGAGCTCATGTTGCTCTCAGTGAGACACGGATCACAATCAGAGAAGGAAGCAACTAGTCAGAGGGAAACTGGAGAACACGTAACGGTTTACTTGAGAGCGAAAGGGAGAGAGGGGGAAAGTGAAACGAGAAACCGAATTTCCAGTTGCTAGGCTATTAGTCACGTGACTAGAGACACACAACTATCACCAGCACTTTCTTAACTGCTATTTTAGATGACTTGGCATTTATCTCTAGTTCAACTTCTATCATAACTACCGCTATTGACTTTGTGAAGGATGGCGCGAACTTCGAAACGGAAAGCTGCTAATTAATAATGCAGTAATGAGCGCTTCAGTAAACACAAAGGCGACTGATGTGATTACGATACGAGTGAAAGGTAAAGATCAAATTTTACTTTAGAACATTCTGAATAGATCAAGTCAGCTCCGACTACCAGGCATTGTCGCCCATGAGACCTTCGGCCACATGTTCGCTGACACCTTCATCCCATTTGTTTGGTGCCCCTTCCTCGCCGGCCGAAAGACCTGGAATTCGGTGAAGGGCAATCAAGTCGGCCATTTTGATGCACCCATAGTGAGCTGCGTGAAGGATTCCGGGCAAGAATTTGCGAGCCACCATTACACGCATGACATGAAGGCCAAAGCGCACCACTTTCTCCGTGTAACCTTCGATTGGTGATTCGTCGAAGGCGAAGGTGACGCTAAATCGCTTCAAGAAGGCTGCTTCGGCGGCAAAGACAATGCCCAGAGTGGTGACCAAGTCAACGACTGTCTTCAGGAGCAAGTGCATTGCGAATTTCTTGTCAGTGGTCATGTTTGACGAGTTACTTGTAGAGAACGTCTTCGACAGATGGTCAGGACAATTAGTTTAATTTAAGTTAAATATTTCGCAACAGAGAGAAAATTCGAGCCAGAACGTTTTGCAAAAACGGGACGATCGCACGCGCCAACTGCTTCACAAATTTGAATTTGTTGTTTTGTTATGTTATTATTTTAAATGATGCTCGAGGTGGGCAAACTATGAGACAGCAATCAAAGAGCTGATCATGCCGTACAAGTAGTAAAAGAATGAGAGTAAGTAGAAACCCAATTTCAACCAGCCTTCACGCGTCGCCTTGTTGAGTTGTTCGGCGTTCTGTGTATATTACCAAGATTAGTACAATGTTGACAACAGCTAAATACTCACCATAATCGTCGTGGGATCATAAAGGCCAGGTCTTGACATTAATGGCCTCTTCATGTAGCGATTTACGTGATAAGCAATCAGTGGTATGTTGAATAACAATGGGACCCATTGACCAGAAACCAAGAAAAGGACATTGAACAGCAAATGAACACCATACTCAGGCAACACTAGCGGATTAAGTGTGTTGCACTGGTCTATGGGATTCTTGAAATCAGTCTTGAGTTCGTCGAACGCAATTACGTGAAAGACGGCGAAGAAAATTAAGAAGGCATCAAGTATGAGGGCTGTGATGTAAGAGAAGGCGGCGAATGTGAAACTCATCGCGACCACTTTAGCTAATCAATCCCTGTAACGTCCTAAAAGCAAACCTCGGAATTTGGTGACGTGGCACAGCTGCGGAATAGAAACATGATATTGAAATTGAATTCAAATCAATTGGAACAATTAAATGAGACCCACCTCAGGGGAAATTTACTGTAAATCAAGTCTCGGCTCTCCTTCTCTGTGCTCGTACGGACCGCAGATGACTAGCCGCCAGTGGCGCCACCTCGTGGCGTCGTTCGCAGTTGGCTAATTATGCCGCCGTTTCGCTGGCATCAGCTGGTCATTGCTCCAGTCATGGTTTAATCTAATTCTTATCCAAATTGTGCTCATCGTTTACATTTGTTCATATTGTCGCCATGGTGGAAATGGTCATGACAATGAGACTGTTCACTGTGCAGTCACATGATAGCTGGAAAATTTCACAATAGCGGTGAAAATGTATTTTTTATACTACACCGTAGCGTTAGCTTCATGATTGTGAAAGAAGTTTAGGCATAGAGCGAGAGCGAGTAGAGAAAGCCACGATTTACAAAAAGCCGTTGTTCAAGGGGGCGTTTCTGTTTTTCAGAGATATCGAACTGTATCCGAGATTGAACTGTTCACTGACGTTCACCTGACATGATATCGACTTGAAGAAGACATAGTATGTACGACATGGACAGAAAGTGAAGTGAGTACGAGAACTCTTCTATGTGCCTTGAGAGTCCCTCTCTCTCCTCTCCCTCTCCTTCTTTCTCTCTATTCCTTTTATTCTCGTCTCCCCCTTCCATAGACTTGGTCGCTTCGAGACCAGAGCGCGGTTTGAACTATGCCCGCTGAATACACACGCAGAGAGGGAGGAAGAGAAAGAGCGAGAGCAAGAAGGGGAGAGGAAGAGCGCAGAGCAGTCAGAGTATGGCAGCGTGAAGGGAGTGTGTGCGAATCAGTTCTATTCGGATTCTACGGCGACTGGGCTTTTAGTTTCGGCGTAATTAGTGACAGAGACGGTGGATGAGTTGGAGGGAGACGAGAGAGGAGAGAGGAAAGGGGAGCTGAGGACAGAGGCCGCCGATACGAGATTGAAGAACAGAATGGAATAGGCTCTACAGTATTTGCCTAGGGCTTAGAGACTGAATTTTTCTGTTCTATCATATTTTGTGCACCGTGATTAATTACTCTTCCTGACTGCTTGCCAGGCTGCCAGCGTATTCAGAGCAATAGAACTTTACAACTACGCATGAGGTGTACTTTGAACACAGGTAAGTCTTTTTTAGTGCCTTGACAAGTTGCATAATCAAAAGTTCGTAAAAAGTTGCAGCACTGCCTCTCGAATATCGCAAGCCTTAGAACAGTTCAAGTCTAGCTTCGCAAAGGGCCAACCATGGCCAACTTGAAAGTTCTGACTGCAATCGCTCTCACATTTGGCATCGTTGGTCTCGTAGGTTCGATTGTCATATTTGTTCTAGGCCGAGGATATACGCCCAGTGATGTAAGTGTTGGCCAGAGCATCAGTATATTTGTTCTAAATTACTCGGCTGTTCTGCCTTGATTTGATTTGTTTACAGTACGGAATCGTCATCGACGCTGGCTCCTCTCACTCGAGGGTCACGCTGTACGGTTGGAGTGGTTCAAAGTCCAACGGCACCGGCCTGGTCAAGGAGGTGACCTACTGTGAATCCCATCCCGGTCTGGGCAAGTTGAATGTCAGCCAAGTCAAGGGCAGCTTGATGCCGTGCATTGAGCAAGTGTTGGCGGTCAGTGGGCTGTCCACGGACGAGCCGTTGCCCGTGTCACTCGGGGCCACAGCTGGCTTGCGCTTGGTCAACATCACTTCGCCTCCGAAGGTTACCGCCCTGCTTAATGAAGTGAAAGCAACCCTCGAGTCGAACAGCGAATTATCGGCCCAGCAAGTGGCCATATTGAGCGGTCAAGACGAAGGCCTGTTTGCCTGGATCACTTCGAACCACCTGATGGACAAGTTGCGCCCCAGAAATGGCGGCCGACAAACTACTGTGGGCACACTGGACCTGGGCGGCGCTTCGGCCCAGATTGCGTACGAAGTTTACGGAAAGACAAAGGCTCCTAATCTGGCCAATGTGCGCCTCTATGGAATTGATCACACGGTGAAAACTTGGAGCAATCTGTGCTACGGTGTGGACCAGATAAGACTTCGCTTATATTGGCTGCTAATCCGCAAAAGCCAGACCAAGAGAATACACGAGAACCCGTGCATGCCGCTCAACGCCAGTGAGACAATAGCAGCCAGTGAACTGCTCGGCGATAATGCTCCCTGTCTGAAAGGACCCTCTCCGGAGGACATCATCATGGCCGCCGACGATAATGACTACGTGTTCACGGGCACCAGTGACCCTAATACCTGCTCTGAGCTGGTCTCGCAGCTACTCAACAATACCGAGTGCAAATTGCAGTTTGATACTTGTTTCCAAAGTGAGACGAGCTCACTGGTGAAGAGCAGCACCCTTCTCGCCCTCTCCTCCTATTACTACACGGAGAGCATTCTTAAGCTGAGCGAAATGAAGCAAATTAGTCGAAGGGACTACCACGAGCAGTCTTTCGAGTTCTGTCGCCTAGACCTGGAGCGGGCGAAACGGGCGCCCAGAGTGACGGCCAAGTACATCAATACCTATTGCTTTCAACTACTTTTCATCGAGAAGACACTGGCCGACGTGTACAATTTGCAGGACGATTGGTCCAATGTTCGCTTCACGGACAAAGTGGCCGGACAATCGCTGGGCTGGTCATTAGGCTACATGATCAATGCCACCAATGCCATTCCCGCCGAGGCGCCCGTCGAACCGTTGCTGTCCACGACATCATTTGTCCTCATGCTCGTCATTTGCTCGGGCCTAATTGTGTGCGGAATTATGTTCATGATGAAGATAATCGATGGCCATCGGGACGAATTTGACGTCTACGAGCCCATTGGCTCCGAGAAGGCGCCTCTTTAATGGCTCCACTTCGCTCTATCATATAGGACAAATTTTTGGTATATCCAGCATATATGGTCGTTATAAAATGCATCGTATCCCGGTTTTATATATATATATATATATATACATATATCTATATAGGTATTCTGGTCGTTTTGCAAATTTGATTCGTGAATGTACATTTGACAAGTGTTCACCGGAATCATTTTCTCTCTATCTCATATCCATATCTCATATCATCACCGGAACAGGAAAAGATACTTGTCAGCTGAAAAACCAAGCAAAGAAAGTTCAGCTATGTGAGCAAATGCAAATAATAAAATTATGTATTACTGGAGATTTCCCTGTGATTTGCATTTTCATTCATTTTCAGAACCTTTGCTCTGTCCTCCCTCTCTCGCTCTCCCTCTCGAATATTCGACGGTAAGTTATTCAGGTAATATTGACGAAAGCTTCTTTCAAGTCTATCCGTCTTTTTGTTCTTAAGGTCGTCGGCGTGATTGGTTTTTTACGCTTCTTTTTTCGACAACGCATACGTCAATAGTTAATGAGATATATTTGCTGGAAGTTTCTAATTGAACAGTGTACAGCAAACAAGGTAATCAACTTGTGAGGTAAAACTCTGCTACAGAGTAAGCCAATTAACAAATTCACTAATTAGCACGACGCAATTTGGCGAACTCTGGAGTGTCACGTATATCTGGGTTTTGTACATTGTGTACACGTTCTAAATTTGCTTCTTTTCGCTGACCTTGCCATTGTTGTTGTCCCGACCTGCTGACCACAGGGTCAGCTTTTTTCTTGACCAGCATGCTCTTGGCCAGACCCAGATAGGGGGCTTCGAAGACGAGATGAGCAAAGAAGCCAAGTATGTGCGAAGCTAACAATGTTGACATGACCCTCTGGGCGAGGGAGAAGTTTCGAAACTCGATGCCGTCACGCAGGTTGAAATTTTCATACCAAACATACAAGTAGTGTACCATGAAGACGGGATACGAGATGCGGCCCAAGGGTTCCCAGAAGGGGGCCGACAAAATGGCGCCCAGCCAGCCCGCCCTTCGGGCCCAGCAGCAATAGGCCACCCAGGCACACGTGACCGAGGCCAGGGTTCTGAGGAGCGAGCCAAATATGACTTCGGTCACGCGTGACAATTCATTTGTCACCAGCTGACTGTGCATGGCGTAGCTTGACACAGCTACGCTCGAAGCCAGGAGCCAGCCTAGAACATAGAACCGTCTATCTTCAACTTCGAGTTTGTTCTTGAAGGCCCAGCCCAGAAATAGTCCAATGAAATATGATGATATATAGTTGGTGGTGGAAAAGTGCAATAGCTGTGCCTCTGAAGCCGCTTTTCTATATATGATGAAATGGAGAGGGAAGAGGGGGATGAGAGGGAGAGAGAAGAGGAAAAGGTACAAATGGCAAAGTTGGAAAGTCGACAGAACAGAACATTGAAATGGAACATTTGGATAGTGGTAAGAGGAAAAATCGAACCGGAAAAGTCAAACTGCTCGGCAAGTTCGATCTGTTCGGCATGAACAGTTCGAACAGAGAGGGCCGCTGACAAATGTTCTCTCTTGCAAACTGTAGAACCTATAGGACGGCAGAGAGGCGAAATATCTCACTCACTGATAATCGGCGGCTTTGTTGTCCCAGTAAACTGTACTGTCATTGGCATACAGTCTAACGGCCTGGAAGACGGGTGTGGCCACTATTCCAAGGCTTAGAATGGTCAGTCCGAGTCGAGGTCGCTTGTAGAGCAATATCAAGATGGGAAATGAAAGGATGTACAGCTGGAAGTCGGCCGCTAGATACCATCCGGGAGGGAAGCACTTGAAGAGAGGAGCGATTTGTCAAATCAGAGCCCGGATAACTGAATTAGGCAATGCCGTTTACTCACAATGTAAGGACCTTGCTTTTGATTGCTCAGATAGGTGATCTCGTGGAACCAGCCGTTGAAACAGTTTCCGGTCACATTGTGATATCCGTACTGCCAGGCTGGTCCGCTGCCCCATGTGACCGGAAAGGCGAATATCATGAGCAGCGTGGCCATTATCATGGGTGTCGTCCTTATGTACCGGGCCAAGGCGAAGAGCGGAAACGGAAGCTTGCCCTTCTTGGCCACCAGCACGTCGTGCCACGAAAAGTAGGCCAGCGCTCCGCTAGATGGCGCAAAGGTAGACTTGGTCAATGTTGTTCGCTGCCGTTTTCTAATTTGATTCAGTCAAAGTTACCTCATGATGAAGTTGATGCCAACCACATTTCCGGCCGTGGCGACCAGTGAACTGATTAATTGGCCAGTATTTGACTTGGTATTCGTCAGTTGCACTGGAAAAAGGCAACAAAGACTCATTAGTGGTCAGTGCAATCAATAAAGTTAGCGTCGCGCTAAAAGTACTGACTGTGCGTGAACGAAGTGGTCAACGACGTGGTGAACACAATGTGAAGTGCGATACTCAGAATGAAATATGCAAATCGCGTTCCATTTAGAAAGGACAACCTCTTGACCTCTTCGTCGCGAACTTCGTAGAACAGTTTCTTTGTGTTCTCGTTGGCGTCGAAGAACCTTGCAAATCTTGGCGCACTTCCGGGCCAATAATTGACCATCAGGGTGCACAGAACCACCGCTAGAACCATCAAGCCAATGGTTGCCCTTAATTAGAGAAAGTGGTTTTAAGATTAACTTGGCGTTTAATTAGTTGGCGATAGGACTTACATGGCTACTTTCTGATGCAATGGAAAGTCGTGGAAGCTTTGTTCGTAGGTTGACTTTGTGTCGCATTCTTTGTACATTTCGAACTTAATAGGAACCCCGGCTTGGTCCATGTCTAGTCAGGTTACAAAGATCCAATTAGTTTCGGAATGAATGAGAGAGAAAAGGAATAGAGGAAGAGGAAGGGAAACCTTTCTGAATGTAATCCCAGTGTTTGACAGACAAATTTAGTGCTCACATGATCGAACAATGTGCTCAATGTCTTCGTTAGAACAAACCGATGGAAAGCAAAGACCATTGACCAATGGCTGAGCGTATAGAACCTTGTAGACCGAGCTTAGGCCATTAAGCCAACTGTCATTCATCGCAGTTCGACTTAGATCAATGTTCTGAAGGTCCTCCGATCGATCTGGCAATGGCATATGCAATTTGTACATGCAGTACTTGCCAGCGAAGGGCACTTGGTCATTGTCCGACTTAATGTCTAAACACTGGTCATACTTGCCAAAATCTGCCAGATCGCCCAAAATGAAGCCAGACTTGACTTTTCCACTGGCGTCCAGCACTTGTGAATAGAGTTAAATTACTAAATCCGATTCACAGACACTTACTGGAAGTTGCCCAATGTTTGTGACTTCTCAGGCCGCTGGCTAAAAGTTGTAGGCTTTTTGTACATGAAGCCGACACTTGGACATTCGAGCCCGTTGACGTCTCGTCCAGATACCGAAGAAGCCGCGCCCGGTGTGGCCAAGCTAGCTCGGTGAACCATTGGCCAGCCTCTGACCATTGATCACTCACAACCTGGTCCCCGGATACGGAAAGTGAGGCCACTGACAGGACCAGAAAAGTGACTAAAACTCTCATTATGACAAACTAACACGTGTAGCAAACACAACACACTGCAACATGTGGATTCTCTTTCACTCTGGCTCTCGCTCTCTTCCTTTTCTAGTAGGCCCTAAATGCTGAGGATTTTGTAAACGGGTCTTGCATCACGTAACTTTTCCTCATGCTAAATTCAATCCGTCTTGAGACGTAGCGGCTTAATGTAGATACCACTCAAGGACGTCTTGTTAATTTGAGCGCCTCAGGCTAGTTTCTTTAAGTAGTTTGACGGCCTTCATCTTTTCCCGTTCAACAATGTCAAAGGGCATCAAGTGGCGTATAAGATGCTCATGAACTTAGCATTGTCCCGGCTAATGCACTTGACCTAATTAGATGTAAATCTTTCGAAATGTTCGAGTGACCATGAAAGTTTGAGGCTATTACGCGTGTACAATACTTCTAACTTTCATTAATCTGAAAGTACTTGAATTTTTCATTTAAGTGACATTCTGTGTCACCGTCCTTAAGGAAACACGTCCCATTGCTTGTTTACGTGCATGACAAATGAATGTCTTCTTGATGTTTTTCTCATACATCTCGTTGAGAGTCGATAAGTAAATTGCTTTCTTCACAGTGCGGCCAGTTAGCTGAGCTGCGGACAGTGTGAGAGCAACTGCCATGGAATATTTATAATGCTCGCCTACAGCACAAACAAAATGGCTTCCCCAGATTGTTCATTGTTTTCGTGGTTCGACTTTGCTTGCTGCCTGTATGGTCATGGATATCGCCCAGCTGTTTCAGTGGCGCCCGAAACGAGTGACAGGGACACCGAGGGCAGCAAAGTTGTCAGAGCTGGACACCTGTCGCCAGCTTGCTCAAAGGCATCTACGCCAATATACTGGGTCAACTGGGCCTTCTTCGGGCTGTCCATAGGATTCAATCTGTACTTGGTGGCGCACAAGCTGTCATATATGACCAAGTCAGAGACCTTGTTCTTAATATCTCTCGTCTCACAGAGTCTCAGTTTCGTCTTTGTGCAAATAAAGGCTCTAAGGAATAGATCCTTTCTGAGTGAACAGATACTTCAGGCAAAGAGACTCATATCACCATCGGACAATGACAGATTCTCATTGCGATGCCAGTGTTACTTTGTTGCCTTTGTGACCATTGTGATCATTGAATTCGCTTCAGTAACCCTTAACGGTGACAACAAAGTGCTCCGAAAGTCCAGCCACAGTGACCACAGTGTGCTGAATGTCATTCTACTTCTACTTGAGTCAGTCTACTTCAACGGCCTCTTCGTGGTTAGCATATTTTTCTACACTTTGCTCGGCACCCTGATTGATTTAGTTTGCCACATTGTCAGCTTGACGACAATTGTGAACATTGGCACATTTGAAGCCTTCGTGACATCTTTTCGGGATCTGCGTGACATGCGATTTCGCGCCTACTTGCTGAGTACAAACATTCAGAGCAGTGCTAGCTTCTTGCCCTTTCTGTGGATAACTTTGCTATTCCTGGAAATCACCGGAAGGCTGATGAACAGTGTTAAGATTCACACCGACCTCAACGCCCTGGCTTTGTACTGGTCAAGTGTTCTGGTCAAGTTCTTTGTACTGTTCTACGCTTGTTGTCGCTCGGACACCACGGTGAGCCGTGAGAAGCAGCGTCGGCTCGCCTTGCAGGGCACCATTCTTTCAATTAGTGGCCACAAAGCGGCCAACATCGTGTTCAGAGCAAAGGGCCTCATGTTCGAAACGTCCAAATACCCGGTGGCCATTTCCTATGCCGGTGGTTTTTTTAAATTCAATAGGAAAACATTGTTAAGCTTTGCCGGCGCCATCATATCGATTTCCGTCATGCTTTTGTCCATGTTTGATATAAGTAAGCTATAGCAGAGAGAAAGAACAAAGAAACACACATATGAGTTTGTCCAATAAAAAGTTCTTTCCTGCCAAAATGTCCTAAGGGCAAAAAGGGAGAGAAAACAAGAGTAAAAAATTGAAATGCTGCAAACTCATAATTGAGCGCGAAAATCGATCAGCTGACTAAAGTTTCCGTCGCTAGATGGCGCTCGTTGTTCTCTAATATTCGAAACCTTGAAGTATGACTGTTTCCCGTATTGCAGCAGAGTGTGTAATATTACGTATATATTCTTTAATAATATGGCACGGTTGGCGAAACTTTTTCTTCTCTGCCTCTTGCTAGATATTGCGTACCACCGATGAAGATGCTTATTTGTATGATTGTGTGTGAAACTACAATAACGATAATGAGCCCAGTCAAGTGTATTGCGTATAGCTTTACTGCTAATGGTATTCCAAATGTATGGCAATTTGAATATGAAATAAACGACATGAGTTTCATTATGTTGGCGTCTCTCTCTCCCCCTCTCTCCCCTCTCCCTTCTTTTCTCATCTCCTCCTCCTCTTTATTATATTCGGTTTTTCTCATCAAGTGCTCGGAAAAGACAATGTTGAAGTGTTGACGTGATTTGTTTTCACAATTTCGCTCATGCATGTTAATTGCATTTTTACGTTTTCAACTTTACTCCATTCAGTCTAAATCCACTTTCAGTGCTGGCTTTGATTTTGTGTGTCTCTCTCCTCCCTCCCGCTCTTCCCTTCTCTATCTCGTTCGGGTGTTCAATAGTGAGCCCATTACGTAAGCGGCTTACATGATGCATAGAGAACATCAGGGAGGGCGAGAGGGAGAGGAAAGGGAGAGAGGAAAGGGAAAGCAATTTCTCTCTTGACCAGAGGCTCGAGTAGGGGTCATTATGTCTAGTTCTCGGCCTACTGAATAATATAATACAGTGAATCGGCGAACCAAAGCTGCCGCGAAAGAGGAAAGCCGAAAGCTTTGGCCTCTGTGCGAGAGGCGAAGGGACAGATACGTCGAGAGGGAAAGAGCGACATGGAAAGAGCGAGAGGACGAGAGGGAGGGACAGGGGACGATGTGGAAAATTCTGCGATTACTCATATATTAAGCGAAAAAAATCCTCAAGGTACATACATTATGGAAATGGATGAATAGTTCTGTTCAATGGCTGTCTCTCTCCTCTCTCTTCCCCTCTCGTATTGCCTTCTTCTCTTTCTTTCCCTCTCTTCCCCTCTCGGCAGTATAATGTTATGCTTATTCGAAAACCGTGTACTATACAGCGTTGAATAAACTCCGAAACTAGTCGTTAGGTAAGTTCGTGCTTTGAACGGAATTAGCTTTAACGTCAATAGAACTACAGAACCGTCCCTCTCCTCTCTCTCCCTGTCCCTCTTCCTCTCTTTCCTCTCTCTCCTCTTCCTTGTCTCTTTCTTTTTTCTCATTCGGTAAATTGAATAGCAATAGCTAATATGAAAGCTGTGCACACAGGGAAAGAAAGAGCGGCTCGACTCAAAATAGAGGAAGGGAGAGAGGGAGAGAAAGAGAGGGAAAGAGAGACATAAAATGTATCTTCTTTGTATGTGCGGTGTTCCCGAAAAGAGCGACATGTCCCCAACTTTTTGGCGAGGGGTCGTCTCAGTATTTCGCAGAATTTTAAACTTCTATTTGCAGCTGAGCGTGCACTTACATGACTCAGGTATGTTATACCTGTCAAATTAAATAGTCTAATATACTTTGTCTCGAATTACCTGAGGGCGAGGTCGTCATTAAGTGGAAATAGACAAGTTATATATATTTCATCAGCAAATGCGGAATCCTATTTAAGTGGTCATCATCATCAATTTTTAGAGTCAAGGGGGACGTGAGAGAGCGAGAGAGGGAGAGGGAGAGAGAGAGAGCATCTTCTCTGCGAATTCGGCTTTAAGTTGCATTTCTTCCATCAAACAAGAAAATTAAGGAAGAGAGGGAGAGGAAGGAGGGGAGAGAGCGAGAGGGACCTGGTTTATTGCTAAGAGCGAAAAATTCGCGTTTTTACAGATTGATCAACAACGCGTATCATAAATTATATACAGTATAATGAATGATGCGAATAGCCGGCTTTTATGTTAGCCGGCAACTCGGAGTCATCTTTCCCATCTCTCCCTCTCGCTCTTCCTGTCTCTCTCCTCTCTGTCTCTCTCGCTCATGCTTGATTTTTTGACTGCATCTCGTCGATGAGAATTGCGGGCAAGGAATCAATTTCCAGTCCTTAGGATAGGGACGATAATGGCCGTTACGTAAGAGTGACACGCGTCGTTAAATTGCCAGCGCTAAGCCAACGTGCACGTGTTGGGTCTCCTCTCTCTCTCCCCTCTATCCCTCTCTCTCCCTCTCTCCGCATGAATGAAATGCGAGCCGAGCCAAGGAGAGCGACCATCAACCCCTGGAGCCGGTCATGGTAACCGGGCTGCGGTATACCGGTTGTGGTGGTGACGGTTTCTAACCAGCATTTACGGCAACCGGTGGCCATTGGGTCACGTAAATTTAGCTGACAGTTTTCCGCCCGACGGGCAAACCTCAGACAGCATTGACTGACGGGCCAGAGAGGAAGAGAGGAGAGAGGGAAGGGAGGAGAGAGAGAGGGAATTGAATGTACGGGGATGGTCGTTAGCGCGAGATGACATGAATGTGTTTCTTTTTTGTGCTGCAGAGTAATGGAAAAGCCGTTGACAACCATTAGCATGTCGACCCTGTCGACTTGGTCATAGAGCCTCAAATCTTTCCCTCTCTCCCTCTCCCCTTCTCTCCTCTCTCTCTCTCGCCCTGTTCCACTTCCTCCTCTTCGCCGCGAATGACATGGTAACAGTTGTGTCGAATTTTCTCTCATTTTTCGATTTGCCATTCTCTCTCTCTCCCTCTCTCTCTCCCCTCTCTTTCTCATCATGTTTGTAATGCGTGTGTACCTGTCATATAGCAAATGATTGAAAGAGGATCATTTGCTCTCTCTCTCTCGCGCCCTCTCTCTCTCCCTTCGCGTTCTCGTTCTCTCCTCTGGCTGAACTCATTACTCGTCATTTTCTCGGTGAATTGAATGAGAGGAGAGAATGGCAGAGAGAGAGAGAGAGAGAGAGAGAGAGAGAGAGAGAGAGAAGCAAAGAGACACACTGTAACGTGAGACACAATTAAATGGGATCAGGTTTACAGAGTTGCTCTCCATATTATATTCTAGGGCTGTCTCTCTCTCTCCCTCTCTCGCTCTTTCTCTCTTCATGGGTGTGTTGCGAAAACAGGGGCGATAATGGCGGCTACATGTGGTTCTCTCTCCTCTCTCTCCCTCTCGCTCTCCTGTGATGATTTTCTGGGGTGAGAGAAACAGACCGAAACTCTCGCCCATGGCATTCACATCCCAAGGATCTCATTACTGCCACATCTCTCTCTCCCCCTCCCTCTCTCTTCCTCTTCCATCTGTGTCTCTCCCTCCCTCCCTCTCTCCCAATTGCTCTCCCACTAGATTTCAGCTTCAATGATTGTACGTCACATCAGACCGGATGCGGACAAGAAAAGAAGCAAAGAGAGATCGAATGAGAGAGGGGAGAGAAAGAGAGAAGGGGAGAGAGAGGGAGAGAGAAAGGAAGGGGAGAGAGGGGAGAGGACAGACAAGTATTAAAAGATTCCTAATTTACGGCCACTGATATAATTAGCCGAGTACATGAGCAACATTATTTCATTATCATTAAAGCGGCCATATTTAGGCTTGTTCCTTTTCTTACTATCAGTGTATCGAACTCATGTAAAGTGGAGATAATAAAGGATTTATGGCAGCTCCGAGAGAGAAGGAGAGAGAGAGGGAGAGAGGAGAGAGAGAGAAATAAAGAAAGACTCATTGTCCCTTGACCTCGTTCCTTAACGGCCATTGTTCGTCCACATTTGATTCTTGTCTCCCGTTTTTGCGGGCTCTCTCTCTCTCTTCCCTCTCCCTCTCTCGCTACTCTCAGGTGTATCCTCCGCCTTGGGCTGGCATTCATCCAGCGGAAAAGGAAGAAGCAACTCATAGATGAGAGATAGAGGAGCGAGAGAGGGAGAGGGAGAGAGAGAGCAAAGAATCCACTGAGCACTCTTGAAGTCGAGTGTATTGCCCTTCAGTGATAATAGTGAGTCTGAAGTTTGCTTCCGTTGCACTTTTTTGCACATTCTTGCATATTTTTAAATTCTAGCCCATTCTGCCTCTCTTTTCCCTCTCTCCCTCTCTCTCTCCCTCTCTCTCTCCCTCTCCCTCTTTCTCCTCTTCACTTCTTATTCACGTACATACCACCTACAATGCCAAAATTGTGAATGGAATAGTCACGCTATATTAAGATTTCCTGAATCTGTTCCGTTTCGATATCTTTTTCGCCTCTCTCTCTCTCCCTTTCTCTCTCGCTCTCCCTCTCGCTCCCTCATCCATCTCTCCCTCTCCTCAAGGCGCGCCTCTCAGACATTGCCCTCCAAACAAACCGGCACTGGTTTCCAAATTCTTACCTACATCAAAGATTGCGACACAGTTTAAAAATTGAAACACTTTCATAAATAAAAAAAACATACCCGAGTATTAGAAATAACTTTTTCAAGCTTTTCATGTTAATTATTCAATTTTAACCTTTTTTGACGAGCGTCGCCAAAAAAATATATTTTTACTTTCTCCCTTTCCTCTCTCCTCTCCCTCTCTTCTCCCCTCTCCCTCTCCCATTTCGTCTCTCTGGTAGACTGAGTATGTGAGAATCATTCCCAGTATGATACAAACCATTTAAAGTTGCGCAAGTAATGGCTCATCAAGTTCGCCAATTTCGGTCCCTCTTTTCATACATCAGTACCAGTGAATGGGAGAGAAATATTACATAATAATAATATTATATAATATGTACTCTTTGACCACCTAGTGTGTAGGGGATATATTTTAGTCCCTTGCAAATCGGCAGTTTGTGAAGGGACATAAAGGAAAATGGCTAATTCAATTCTGCCGACAACAGTCCCTTGCTCTCAGCGTGTCGTCGCTTTTATCTCTCTCTCTCCCTCTCTCCCTTCTCTCTCTCCCTTCTCCTCTCTCCATCTCTTTCGGTTAGGTTAATTACTTTTCAAAAAGTTAAATGACAATTTGAATGCGTCGCTAGATGTGTAAGTGAAAAACTGGCTTCAATGCCACCACCAAATTTATTGCTAGGTATTCATTATCATGCAGTGTATTGAAGCTCTCTCTCTCTCCCTTTCCTCTCTCTCTCTCCCTCTCTCGCTCTCCACCAGTGCTTAAAATGTACAGTTCCTTGGAAAACCAGAGTTAAATGGTGTGAAAATAAAGTCGATTACGTGCTGAGAAAGCAAATTGCCGCCTAACTGACGCCACTTGCGATGCCGGAGGCATTCCCGTCCCTTCCCCCTCTCCCCTCTCGCTCTCCCTCTCCATCTTTCCCTCATCTCTCTTCGCCAGGTGAATGTCTCCACTATTACCCTCTTAAACTGCGAGACAGTATGCTTACAGAACGATGGGAATACTGATGACAAAATTCCTGATAGGTTAACTCAAGGCTCGCTCAAGACACGTGTCTCGAGATATCTCTTTGCCTCTCGCTCTCCTTTTCTCTCTCTCCCCTCTCCCTCTCCTCTCTTCTATATCGCTACACTTGTGTGTAAAAGTTACGCTCTAGCGGAATGTTTTATTCGCTTTCACAAATTACTGCGGTTCCTAATTTCACAACTTATAATGAAATACTACTTATTTTTATAAGACACGTAACTTATTCTATTATTTCATTCAACTCCGTCACTGTCTGTTAATCTACCTCTCTATCGCTTTCCTCTCTCCCTCTCCTTCCCTCTAGCCAGACATCTCTCTCTCTCCCTCTCGCTTCCTCCCTCTCTCGGTCTTCCAGTTGAGCTGAGAATGCGGCAAAAAATTTTGGACCAGCAACAGTCTGAATTGAGAGCGAAAAAGGTTCCTCTCTCCCTCTTTCTTTCTCTCTCTCTCCCTCTCTCTCTCTCTCTCTCTCTCTTTCTCTCTCGCTCTCTTCATGTTATTTCAATCGTGAAAATACAGTAGGAAGGAGAAATAGAATCTCTTTTCCTCTCGCCCTCTACGCCCTGCCTCTCGCGCTCTCCTTCTCGCTTCTTTGGCTCTCGCTTGCTCTCTCTCCCCTCTCCCTCTCTCCCCCTCCGAGAGGACATTCGCGCTTCGCTGATTCCCTGACTTGACTTCTTTTTATGGTACAAAATGACTCTCAAGTAAAAGTAACAACAAAGGCAAAGGCGTCACTACGCATACTTGACATCGGTATTTGTCTATTTTCTCAGAGCCAGCCAGACATCCCTGACTGACGAGAGGAGAGAGGGAGAGAGGAGAGGAGAGAGAGAGATGCTGAGCACCATTGTCCACCTTACTTTGACGGCCTTGATTTCTTTGCGAAGCCAGAGAGCGAGAGGGGAAAGAGAAAAGGAAGAGAGCGATGGCATTGCGTGAACATTCAGCACATAACTAGTTTCAAGTATCTAACGTGCTCAGCATCGGATAGAGGAGAGAGAGGGAGAGAGGGAGAGAGAGGAGAGAGAGAAGGAGAGAGAGAAAAATAAAACTGTCTAGTCATCAAATGTCACGAAAATGGCCACCGGTTGGAATAGATCAGGGAAAGAAGAGACGCACACATGCACACACAGAAACCAGGCCCGGGAGATAAAGAGAGGAGAGGTGGAGAGGAAGAGAGGGAGAGGGAGAGAGCTACTGACAATGACGGGATGACCATCAGGGTGCAAAAAATGTGCTCAAGCCAATGGTCAATTTTCGGCGAAAGCAATTCCGAGAACCATCAGCTTGTTTATTGTCTGTCTTTCAAGGCTGGAGAACTGTATTACACCTGGCCTTGCAACTCATCTCTCTCCCTCTCCTCTCTCCCTCTCTCTCGCCCTCCCCCTTACCGCTCTCCCGCTTCGCTCAGTAGCCTTATTGCCTTCGTTGCCTAAATTTTGGGAAAGGTCTAGGGCCACTGTTTCAGTGGAATGAGAAAGAGTAGAAGCTGAGAGCGAGAGGGAGAGGGGGAGAGAAGGAGGGAGGGAGGGAGAGGGAGAACGCGGTGAAATTGTTGGGTTGGCGCTAATGGGCAAACTTTTCCAGCCTGAAAGTTATGCTCAGAATGTTGCACTTCATTTCTATTCCAGTCCCTTTGCACGTTCAAAAGGAAAAAAGGAACTGTACCTCTTCCCTTCCCCTTCGACTCTCCCTCTTCCCTCTCTCCCTCTCTCCCTCCTTACCCTCTCTCTCTCCCCTCCATGTCCCGTTTTTACCAGGAACTGCAGCCAGCTGGTCCCTCTCTCCCTCTCTCTCTCCCTCTCCTTGAAGATGTCTACTTACCTGAGGGCTGGAAGTAATTGGGTTGCCTTTATTTTTAATCTGAATGATTTTGAATTAATTTACTTGCGCATAATAATCGAGATAATCGAAATAATAATTGGAAGAAATTAATCAAGCCTACCTGATGTATGATGTGGAGAACAATTGCCGACTAGTGAGTGTATTGAGGAGAAGTGCTATGAGCACAACAAGGGACTTTTAGCAAATTATGAGAGGGACCGACTAATCAGTGCGCTTTGAAATGCAAATACAGAGATGCTTTCGAAGATTTAGTTCATCGTCTCTCTCTCTCTCTCCCTCTCCCTCTTCGCTCCCTTTTTCATCCTTCATCTCTCAATCTACCTTTTTACCGGGTTGCCGGGAGGGAGAGAAAGATAAAGAGATAAGAGAGAGAGAGGAGATAAAGAGAGATGTGAGAGAGTGAGAAAAAATTCCCTTTTTTATTATTCCAACTTTATCACTTATTATTTATGTTCATAGATTTGAAAATTCAATTGATCATCTCTCAGCTGACTTGGAAGTTGTGTTGTTTTCATCAGCTATTTTTACAGCAACTCATTATTATATAGGAATACCTTCCCGAAGCCGTGCATAGTTTTAGCATTGGCAAACAATGGCTCTCAACATGTAGGTACACCTGAAGTGTACCATTCTTGCAATATGTCGTGACCACGCCTTGGCTACGAAATGGAAAAATATTCCAAAATAATCATGTGTAGCCAACAATTTTACACTTTGTCTTCCATGTGCCAATTGTTTCTGCGGATCGCGAGAGGGGGAGAGGGAGAGAGGGAGAGGGAGAGAGAGAGGGTTCGATTGTTCCTCAATGAGTTCGTGGCTTGGCAGTCCTTCGACATTTCTAACGGCGTAATATCGACATTCGCAGTATTATCATTCCCATTCCAGGGCTTCTTTATTATGTGCAGTAATACGTGGGAATTAGAATGAAAATCACGTGTCGTGTTTAGAAGAGGGAGAGGGGGAGAGCGAGGGGAGAGAGAGAGACGCCGAAAAGTCGTGTCAAGTATGTATCACGTACATAAATATATGTCTGGCGTTGATAGGGGAGAGAGAAAGGCTGAGAGGTAGGGAGAGAGAAGGAGAGAGAGAGAGAGGGAGAGATATAAATGAGCTTCTGATATACTGGGAAATCTCACGCATACATATCACAATGTACTTATTATGTAGACCAGTCATATATGCAATATTAGACACTCACTCAACTATGGTCAACTAACAGTCAGCTGTTCAGTTTGGTTTCTCTTGATTAAATATGCTCAAGGCAAACATTTCTTGCTCTCTCTCCCTCTCTCCTCTCCCTCTCTGCACTTCATACGCAAATGTTGTCCCTTATCTTAGTATATGTACACATAAAATGTTATATGCGGATATAAGTTCATACTTGCTTGAGAAGTCACGATGGCGAGAGGAACTTTTTTTCTGGTTCAAAGTCAATGAGACATAGACAAGGACTTCAAATATTCATTTCGCAATCACAGGAGGGGAAGGAGGGAGAGAGAGAGGGGGAGGGGGAGAGAGCAACGGAAATGTGAGAGACAAAATACATGGGAGAGAGAAAGTGCATGCAATCAGAGTATTCATACAAAATCCATACAACATGACCGCACCTAGAACTTAGTTTCACCCATGTGGCCTCTCTTTCCCTCTCTCCCTCTTCGCTTTCCCTCTCTCGCTCTCTATTTTTGCTCTCTCCCTCATGCAAACATACCATGTAGTTCGATTTTTGATAAACAAGTACAAAATTGCGCACCATTTTCCACCTTGACATTATGCAATGATTACAGCATGTTTTTCTGCCGAGCACTTCCTTCCCAAATCTCTGACAGCTTGTTCTCCTGTTTGGCACTCTCTCCCTCCCTCTCCCTCTCCCTCTCTCTCCCTCTCGCTCACTTATACATGCAGTGAAATATTCATCATATAGACAAGCCCAAATACTGGCGTCATGGGCACACCTTGGACAAAGTGTACCAATATATATTGGGGCGACCATACCTGTAAATTTGTGCTTTTATTCCATCTCTCCCTCTCTCTCTCTCCCCTCTCGACAGGTAAGTATTACAGGTAGAAAAAAGGCACAGATGGCGGCATGATAAAAGTCAAATTGAATAATTGGTAATGGGAAACCTTTTAAAATCATTTCCACTCTTTTATTTGTAAACAATTTTTTGCGGTAAATATTTTTTTCATTCCCAGCAAAGGTTCGTTGCTATTATATTTTTTTTTATTATTATATTCTCTCTCGTTCAAAAAGGTGCAATTACTATTGATTACATAATTACTTAATTGCTCAATATAATGATTAGCCTGAATTTTATAATCGTTGTTTGTAATGAAACGATTGGCGACACATTCTCTCTCCCCCCTCTCTCTCCCTCGCTCTCTCCCTCCCCTTCCCTCTCTCCTATGATTATGTCCCAGAAAATTGCGTAATCATGCTGCAAATAATGGGCTTTTTGCGTTGAAAGACTCCGAAGTCGTGTCATGTTTGTGTCACGTACTGGTCTCAGTGCTGATAGGCTTGATAACGAGATTGATATAGATAGGGAGAGAGGAGAGGGAGAGAGGAGAAGGAGAGAGGGAGAGAAGCATCCGAAATTTGATTCAAGTTACAGTGTTGTTATCAACTTGCGTGTTCAGTTAACTTGCAGTCAGCTGTTCAGTTTGGTTTGTCTCTTGATTAAATATGCTCAAGGCAAACATTGGTCCCTTTTCATGATCACAATTTCTCTCTCGTCCTCCTTTCCCCTCTCGCTCTCTCCTCCTCCCTCGCTCTCTTTTATCATCCATGTCGATCGCTTCTTGTAGATATTTCACCATTTTGAGCTGAACAAGCACCGATGGTCAACGAGTCCAAGTGACCAAGGGCCGTGTTCGGTGGATGACCCCAGCCATTCGGTTCCACCAGCCTTGCTCTATTCTCTAGGTTTCCCTCTCTGTCTCTCTCCCTCCTCCTCTCTCTCTCTCTCCCTCTCTCAATAGACCCCTGCGTGTGCACAACCCGTAGCAATAGTCAAGTAATAGTCAGAAAGGGAAATCGAGAGGGAAAGCGAGAGGGGAGTCAGAGAGGCGAATGAGTCATAACACTAGCCGACTCACTCCAATGATTTCGTCTCGCTGTCTCTCTCTCTCTCCCTCCCTCTCTCCCTCTCTTGCTCTCTCGGAGCGAGTTGAAACTGAATTGCGACTCAAGTTGGTGAGTCAACAGCTTTGGTAAGTGCACTACTTAATAAGAATTTTACGAACGCTGCACATGGAAGTTAAAGTTAGCCAAGAGAGATGAAGTGAGAGAAAGAGAGAAGAGAAGAAGGGGGAGCGAAGAGGGAGAGGGGAGAGAGCAAGAAAGACATCAAAGGGAGGAAAAGACAAAGGAGACACTTTGACTATTAGTCATTAGTGATGAACATTCCTTCGGAGCTCTTTATAACTTACAAAGCAACTCATCCTTGCTGTCTTGCTATTTCTTAAAACGCCGTTTCCCTCTCGCTCTCTCCCTTTCATTCTTCCCTTCCTCTCTCCTCTCGTCTCCTATTTGGCCCTTAGATGTCTCCCCACATAATATATAATGTAACACGGCAATGTTCGTGTCCTACTATTTTCAGGCCACAAAGTGAAGCGCTGATGTTTATTTCCTCTCTTTCCCTCTCGCTCTCCCTCTCTCCCTTCCCAGCTCTCTCTCTCCCTCCCTCTCTCTCTCCCATTTTCTCCATTCTCCACGTCGAAAAAGAAACATGTCGCGTGGGAAGGAGTACACATGGGATATTACTAGGAGGGTCAAAAAAGAGAAAAAGCGGAAGAGAGCGAGAAAGGAAGAGAGCGAGAGAGGGAGAGAGGGAGAGGGAAAGAGAGAATAATAGGAAGGAACCTGTCATTACGTTCTCTGCATGTCTCGTGCTGGCTCTCGTTTCCTCTCGAAATTGAGGCTAAATGTACATTGGGACACAAAGCAGCCATGATGAGACTCTTTGGCGTCTCAAACGCTCTGGTCGACATTTTTCTCCGAAAGAGGAAGAGAGGCGAGAGAGAGAGGCGAGAGGGAAAGAGAGAGACAGAATGCCGACATTGCTGGCATAGCACACAACTGGCCCTTTTTTGGGCGTCGTCGAGTCCATTTGACCCGACTAATGGTTCACGTAGAGGGCGAGAGGAGAGAGAGAGACTAGAAATGCGGAAGGGAGAGGGAGAGAGAGTACATTCACTCTAGGTTCTTGTGTACGCGCTCTTTTTTTCGAACTGAGCTCTCTCTCTCCCTCTCGCTCTCTGTCTCTCTTTTCCGGACATATGGCCACTCAGTGTGCTCGAGTGAACATATAGAACATTGAACCGCAAAGTTGACTCAAGATGATTATAAATCATACCATGATACAAGCTCGTAACGCCGTCTATATTGCCCAAAGAAACTCCATATCTTGCCCCGTCTCTAAGTGCTAACGCCTTGCTCTCTCCCTCTCTCCCTCTCCCTCTCCCTCTCCCTCTCATAAATATGAGTTAAAGTAGAAGTCAATGGAGCGAAAAAAGAAACACCGTGTACACACTAGAAAAAAACGTAATAATGCTGAGCTATGTGTTTAGTCTACGTTCTATTTTTACATAACTAGCTGTGGCATACAGGACTGCAA
Source organism: Halotydeus destructor (assembly GCA_022750525.1). NCBI lineage: Eukaryota > Metazoa > Arthropoda > Arachnida > Trombidiformes > Penthaleidae > Halotydeus > Halotydeus destructor. The sequence continues at coordinate 84,631 of JAIUWE010000125.1, forward strand.
GAGAGCGAGAGGGAGGGGGAGAGAGGAGCAGAGGGAGAGGGAGAGAGACAGCTAGAGCAAGAGAGGAATCTGGGTGCAAACAGCATGAGCGTAACGGTCTAGAAAAAAGTACGAGTTATTATAGTTCTCTCTGTTTGAGACAGAGAGCAAGAGATAGAGGGAGAGGGAGAGAGAGAGGAGAGAGAGAGGGGGAGAGAGACAAAGAAATGGTTCTCGGCTAAGTCAACAATAATGCACGAACAAGAGAGAACGAGGGAGAGAGAGAGAGAGAACGAGATGTTTCCTGTATAAGAATAGGGATGAACATTTTGTCACTTTTTCCATGCTTGAGAGTACACTTGAGAAAGGGAGGGTGAGAAGGAGAGAGATGGAGAGAGAGAGAGAGGAGAGCGAGAGCGACAGAGAGAAGATTGAGGTCGATCTAAAACCAGTAACTATTCAATTGGACTTAAATTGCCTTTAAAATGGTGCGAAATTACTTTTAATGCAGTTTCGCTTTTCGTATCTGAACTTGTAGATATAACTGACATCTCACACTTCCATACTGGCGCCAAGTCGACAAAGTTTTCCTTCTCTCTCCCTCCTCCCCTCTCCCTCTCGCTCTTTACCTCTACCGCTTTCACAAAAATGCCGACTACTACTTCTTCAAAGTCTCTATTGTTCCAAATGCCTGTGAATTTCAATTGTTGTTCACCATTGACTGGTCATGAAGAAATATATAGTACAAGTATGTGAGAGATAGAGAGCGAGAGAGAGAGAGGGAGAGAGGAGAGAAGGGAGAGAGAGAGGGAAGAATGAAAATAAAAATTATATATAACTGAAAACTGGCCAAGTTTTACAGTGCTTTGTTAAGACTCACATTCAAAGGCTATAATACAAAATCATTCCATCTTATTTCGAGAGAGGAAAGAGAAAGAGAGAGAGGAGAGCTGGAGAGAGGGGGAGAGGGAGAGAGCGAAGAGGAAGAATGGTCAGCTCGAGGGGGAGCCTTAATTGGATTAATTCACTCTTTCAAACTTTAGTCACCGAGTGCAGAACAGAACCCTTTGTGCAAAATCACTGCAATGGACAATGCTGGAGTCACGGTTACCAGCTAATCCAGCCCTACTTAGTCACGTGACTCGAGTGATTGGTCTCGTGACTGGCGGCGTGACTTGTTGACTAGTTGACTGAACAGCAAGAAAAAACTGGTAATTTGCATTTTCATGTCAAAGGCAAGTCATGTCGTTCGACTTACTATATATTATATAACTTTTCTCTCTACATCAAAGGTCGGCCATCATTGTGTAGCTGAGCTTAATTTGATTATGAAATGTGTTTCCCTTCCTTTCAGACACTGAAATTTAGGACATGGCTGTCTGTCTGCCGTTTCCCTTCGCTCTCCTCTCTCCCTCTCCCTCTCTCGCTCTCTTATAAAAAAGGAAACTTTATACCCAGTAACTTTAGTAGACGTCTCAAAGACAGTTTTTATGTCATGGCATAAAAGTTGCCTAGTCTGTAATATTGAATATAATATGACTAAGCCGACGGACATTGCCGTCGTCTACTGGGTGTCATCAACTTTTATTGCTCTCCCTTCTCTCTCCCTCTCCCTCTTTCCCTCTCTCACGGGCTACTTCCTTGTATCAGGTCTTTTCGCCGTAATTACTACTATTATTTAAGCTTTATTACTGTTGACTCATTCAAGTTGTAAATGCATTCAAGTACACAATAAAAAAATTGCTGTCCAGTAGTTTGTTTGTCGAGTTTTTTTTTGCTCTTTCTCACTGCTCTCCCTCTCTCCCTCTCCTCTCTCCCTCTTTCTCTCGCCTTCCCTCGCTGTTCTTTCCTTCGGTGCTTGCTCCCACATATTCGGGTTAGACCTCATGAAACTTTCAATACAATCATCTCTCAGCCTAAATGTTGGTATAAGGACCTTTCAGCAACTGAGGAAAAGGGGGAGAGAGAGAAAAGAGAGAGAGAGAGAGAGAGAGAGACAGAAAAAGAGAGAAAAGAGGGAGAGAGGCAGAGGCGTTAACGGACTACTGGCGCTTCTGGGTTTGGAGTTCATTAACTCCTTGAGTTGCATCGAAGCCGAGGGCAAGGTCAAGCTTCGAGCGAGCGAGAGAGGGAGGGAGAGGGAGAGAGAGAGAAGGAGAGAGGATAGAAAGAAAGGAAGAGGAATAAAGGCCTCCAGCCCTGTATTGACCGGCTCCGGGCGTGACTAGCCTGCGTGGGCTGATGTTCGCATTCGGCGTCTCTTGTCTTCTATTTACTCGGCTAAGCTGTGGCCAGGATATCAAAGCTGTCTCTCCCTCTCTCTCTCTCTCTCTCTCTCTCTCCTCTCACATCCTCTCTAATTTCAATGCGATCCTTCTCCCTCAAATCCAGTTCACTGCAGCTGTCAAGCTAATTGTGATCAAAGCTAATTCACTCCAGCTCACTCATTCTCTAAGTATCTTTGTCAAATAAGAGAGGATGATATTAAGAGAGGATAGAAACTCCGCTCACCGAAGGAGTCAGAGAGGGAGAGGGAGAGAGGAAAAGAGGGAGCGAAGTAATGAAACTGCCGGAATTAGGCTTGACCAAGCTGTCTCTCCCTCTCTCCCTTTCTCCTCTCTTCCTCATTTCCGCCCAAAGAGCCGCCATTGAGGTCTGATACGAATAGAAAATTCGTATTGAAGTATTATTATGTGCATTTATAATATTATTCATATTATGTTATATTAACTTTTAAGAAGCTCAGATTTCTTTTGACGCCTTTTAACCCATGGACAAAGAGTAAGAGGAGAGGGGGAGAGAGAGGAGAGGGAGAGGAGAGACATTTTTCTGCAAAGCCAGTGCATTGATACGAGAGATTACAAGGTAAGACTAATTTCTCAGGTTAATTGGCTGCCGTTTCTCTAGCTACACCTTGGAAAGACAAATGAAATATGGAATAAATGTTATTTATTATTTTAACTTATTACTGACTTCGTGGCCGAAAAAAATATCATGAAAAAATAGAAACATACTTAAATTCTGGGCCAGAAATAGAAGCAACATATTTATTAAATTTAACATATTATGTGTATTATTCATTTTTTGATTATTTTCCATCTCTCGACAGAGAGCATGTGTGTATGTATGTTCACTTCCGTGACTTGACGTAGATAATGATATTGATGAACTGGCGCCAAAAAAAGTTGCCCGTACCTGTGACGGGAATGACAAATGAACTGTTAGGCAGCAAAGTGCTCTTTTCATGTTCTTTTTTTATGTCCAACATAGCTGTTTGATTCATGTTTTCTCGCACTTGCCCACGCAGTGAACTTGCTTCGCCATGGAAAAGAGGGGAGAGAGGGAGAGCGAGAGAGAGAGGGAGAGAGTGAGCCAGGGATGAAGTTGTAGCTAAATCCTCTTGCAAATTTGCTTATATACACTATTTTTCTGGCCTTCAGATTATCATGATTACATAACGGTAAGCATGACCTTGCTGGGGTCAACCTTCGGTAAGTCTATCTCTCTCTCTCTCTCCCTCTCACTCTCTTCCCCTCTCTCCTCTCCCTCTCGTGTCTTGTTGAATGGTGGAACATTTTGCAATTGGGCACAAGCTTTCATTAGGACCCGGGCTCGCTCTTTGAAGGAGAGACAGTTTTAGGTCTCTAGCTCTCGCTCTCTCCTCTCTGTCTCTCTCCCTCTCGCTTCGTCTGTCTGTCAAAGCCATGTCAATAATGTTGCATGAAGGAAAACAAGCACACGTCTATAAAATAATAATACTTAAAAATCTGAAAGAAGCGGAGAGGGAGAGAGCTAGGTAGAGAGAGAGAGGGAGAGGGAGAGGAGAGACGGGCTCGTGAGATGTATTATGCTAATGAAAATGTCAAAAATCCCTGAATAAAGATTTGCAGGTATTTTCATTCGACTTGAATCATGCTCTTGTTGGTCTCTCCTCTCCCGCTCTCTCTCTCTCTCTCTCTCTCTCTCTCTCTCCTCTCTTTCCATCTCTCCATCCCGATCTACAATTATTTGTCTCCCGTTCACTCATCCTTGGTCATGGTCATAAGCAAAACAGGCTTTGTTATGTAATGCACAGAAAAAACACACAAATAATACTAGGTACGGGAGGAGAGAGAGAGAGAGAGAGAGAGAGAGAGCGGGAGAGGGGAGAGGGAGAGCAAGTGCCTTTGTTTACTACGAGCCCAAGACAATTTCATCATGGTGAAAACTATTTTCTTAAAGGATTCTTCAGGCTTTGTGATTCGGAAAGGTCAAGAACATCCTTTAGCCAGAGCGAGAGAGGGAGAGAGAGAGAGAGACGGAGAGAGGGGAGAGAAAGAGCGAGAAGGATGATTCAGAGCAAACTGAAAAACACGGATGTTGCTGTAACTGAATTTACTGTAATGAGAATAATGTCTATAATTAAAGAATAGTCGAGGGACTGTTTTACGCCAAAATGGCGGACCGGAGATCTGGATAAGGGTCTCTCTTGAGAGCGGGGAGGGAAAGAGCAAGATAAGGAAGCGGGAGAGGAAGAGAGCGAAGAGAGGAACAAGAGAGATGGGCAACTGTGATCCCTTGAAAGTCGTCGAGCCAAGTCGCCCGAGTTAAAAATATACCATCTCTCCCCCCCCTCTCTCCCCCTCTCTCTCGCTCTTCCTCTCTCGCTCTCCGCTACTCTGTCACAGCCTTTCATGCATTCTAAATATGGCGTAACTTGAAAAGTTCTCATACTCATCATACTTGTCTTTGACAATCTGATGAAATAATTAGCATGAAAGTTACATAAATAGGTAGTTATGCACTCATTCCACTTTAGCATCCGAGATACATCGTATTTCGCCCGAAATTTGCATCAACGCTGAAATAATCATGGAAATAGTTGTCACGATGAGTCACAGATAGGAAGAGAGGAGAGAGAGAGAGAGGGGGGGGAGGGAGAGAGACAAAAAGAGTCACTGACAACCTCAGAGAACAACAAACTATTGCATCACGACGGCCATTTTTTGCTGCCTTCTATTGCACAATCAGTGCCGAAATTTCATATCCTGGTAAAATGTTTCACTGCTATAAAAATAGTAGTAGAAAAAAGAGAAGAAAGAGAGAGAGAGAGAGAAGAGAGAGAATATGGAAGAGCATGATTCATATCAATTACATTATACGGTCCATGTGCATGTCAAAGAATATATAAAATATCTAAAACGGCTCTCTGCCATTGAAGAGTGAAATAGATCAGTCACAGTTCGCCTCGTGACTCATGCCTTCGCCTGCCTTCGCTCCCCTTGCCTCGGCTAGGGCATCGGCACAGGCCGACCTGCGGCTCGCACTACGCTCTAGTCTGGACTTAATCGGCAGCCCATCGTGACTCGGACTCCCTGTTAACCAGCATTATCGCATCTCTTTCCCTCTTTCGCTCTCCTTCTATCCTCTCTCTCTCTCCCCTTCTCTCCCTTCCTCCTTTTTTCAATGGGGATGACTCGGCTCAAAATTTAGGCCGACTAAGCCTCAGCCTTACCCTTCAAAAAAAGGGTATTATTCTTGCACCGATAAAAGAGGAAGGAGAGAGAGAAGGGGAGAGCGAACGATTCTGTGGCATGATATGATAAAAAAGAGAAAGAGAGGGAGAGAGAGGAAGAGAGAGAGAGGAGAGCAAAATAAGTTCAACTTCAAGATTTAGGGTTTATATATAATTACAAAATTTATTCTCGTTACTCATGCACATATGTTCTAAAGAGTCAGTTCGTGTTCTTGGCAAAGAGCACACAATTACACAATAGCTAATTAGGAAGAAGCCAATTAAGAGAAAGAGAGAGATACACTTTTTGCATACCTTAGACATTATAAGATTTTGTTTGCTTTTAGTTATATACTTTGTATATTACTTTTTCTGTTTTCCATATATAAGCGCACACATACGTTTTTCTTGCTTCTTGTAAATACGTATATATTCATAATATATATCAAATTCTGTACTTTGCGTTGTATAAAGTTTTGGTCGCGATTGGATCCCAACTTCCGGGAAGCGAGAGAGAGAGAGAGGGAGAGAGAGAAGGGCACACATTTCCGCTGTTCATCTATCCTTTGTTTTCTAATATAAACCTTGATTGTTGTTCTATGTCATAATAAAAAAAGAGACAGTCCCTGGTCACTAATTCAAGTCCAGATTCCAAAGGGTTAATTCTTGTTAACTTGCATCGCAGAGTGTAAAAAACTTGGTCTTGAAACTTGATAAAAAAGAAAGGGAGAGCGAGGAGGAAGGAGGGAGAGAGGAGACACCACAGCCTCTAGAAGATGCCGGCACACTTGCCACCAGGGGGCTGGCGGACACGGACCGGGGTCGAGGGCAAGGGGGACGAGCACTCAGAGCTAGTGTCCGAGCCGGTGTCCACATTGAAGAGACGGCTCTTAGTGTCCAGGCTTGGCCTTCGAGAGTTGGGCGTAGAGTTGCCCCGGACGGGCGTCGAGGGCACCGGTGACGAAGAGGGGCTGACGCCATTGCTGCTGCCCGTCGACGACGAGCCACCGTTGGGCGTGTTCGACGCTGAACTAAGAATAGAGTACATGCCATCACTGGTGAACGTTGGTCCTGTCGAAGAGGGAAGAAAGGAGGAGAGGAGAGAGAGAAGAGAATGAGCGTCACGCAATTGTACCGGTGCATTGGGTATGGCTTGTGAGAGGAAGAGAGGGAGAGAGAGGAAAGCCGTTGCCAGGGAGAGAGACAGAGAGGGAGAGAAAGGAGAGCGAGAGACAGACAGAAGCCATACTTAGCTAGCTTGGCTATCACAATTGAAAGTATGGCGTAAAAAAGGTATAATACTTTCAGGCCGAGAGGGGAAGAGAGAGGAGAGAGAGATTGACATGTACGCCGTACTGGTCTAGACCACTGGCGTACGGGGCATGACAAAGGAAAATGACACACCGTGGGAAAGGGGCGGCCGAGAGAGGGCAGAGAGGGGACCTTGAACGGCCTGGGCCACCGGCTATCGAGGGCAACAGAGGAAGGAGAGAGAGAGGGAGAGAGAGATAGTGACACCATTGTGTACATACCAGTTCGCTTGGGCGACGGCTTGGGCCCGTTGTCGGTCTCGGAAAAGATGGTCGACTTGAGGTTATCCCGGACCCGGTGGGGCTTCACGTCCGGGGCACCGAACAGTCGGGTCTGAGTGTCCAGTGGCTGACGGCGAGGACTGGCCGCCTGGTTGGTGGTGGCGCACAACTTGTTCAACTTCATGTGAAGGGCAGAGGTTCCCACCATGTCCGACATCTTGGATTCTTGTCTTTTACTTCAGTGGCGTAGACACGAAAAAGGAGTTAATTCTGTTCCACTTGTGGACCTTGAGGCGTCTCTCGGGAGAATACACTGTCTTGGGGAATATGAGAACTTGCTTTCGGTATTCCAATTTGTTTTCAAACCGGAAGAGAGTGAGGGAGAGAGATAAGCACGAGTGTACGAGAGGGAGAGCGAGAGAGGAACAGATGGTAGGCGAAGAAAGAGGGAGCGACCGAAAGAGAGGGAGAGAGGAAACACAACCGTTCTCGACGGGATTCAAGTAGTAACTGGACTCGAAGTGAGAAGCAACCGCTCATATACAAAGTTTGCCGCCCGTTCGGCGAATTTGGGTTCGGTCCAAACGTGCGCTGCGCATCGCCTTCCCCGGTGGCGCCATCTAGAGACTGAAATCCCGCTAACTGCTCGCCTTCACTTGTTTGCAGTAGACAGCTCTATTTTCGTCTTATTAGTTTTATGCCTCATTCTTCTTTGTTCCTCAGCTGCCATTGACCCGGTTGAATTAGTTCGATAATTGCAATTATGAACACCTATAAACCAACATCACAATTGTTTGGACTTATCAGCACTTTTTCCTCTACAATAGGCAATAAAATATAAGCCAATAATAAAGATGAAAATAAAAGTCAACGGTGGCCTCTCTTCCGTATGCATTGCGTCAGCTTTGCTGTTTGCACTAAGGAAACGGTCCCTGTCTTGAATAAGCACATGAACTCGAATAGTAAGCGCTTTGATTGTTATTACTCTTCACTAATTGCTGGCGGTTTATTTCGCCAAGTTCAGTCATGTCTTCTTCAGCTATACTATTATGCGTCAAGAATGAGAATTACGAATCCCGGATGAGGCAACACATGGTTGAATATCAGAAAAAGCCATCGAAGACAGTTGTCCTGATGCCGAAAACATTGCTGAAAGATAGGAACATATCGCATCACAAGCTGCCGTCAGGTCTTTTATGTCAATACAGCGACTACTTCAGGACTGCGATTCAGAATGCTGAACAAGTTACAGATGCCGCCGATGCCGTTATCGTTCTAATGGTTTGGTGTGCTAATCAAACGAATTTGAAACATATTGTCGATTTCATCACGTTGGGAGAAATCAAATTGTCCCAAAGTGAACTGAATGCCTTGGGTCCGGTGGCGAGGTACCTGGAGATGCCTGACTTAGCGAGACTATGTCCATCACCGCGGACACGGAAGAAGAATTCCGAGTTGGATGCGGACAATGAGGAGGCGGAAATTGAGATCCTTGAGCCCCAAGCTGTCAAGAGCTCAAGGACGAAGTCGAGACATCAGGTTCAACTGAAAGTGAAGCGGAGAAAACCCAACGATAGCAGCTCTTCGAGTAGTTCACCAAGTGATGAAGAATCCATTAAACAGATCCACACTGCTAAATCGAAGAGTGGAGCTGACCCAAAATCCAGGACTCTAGTTCTTCAGCCGGTTGTTAAAAACGCTAAAGTCACTTCTAAACCCGCTAGCAGTTCTTCCGGAAGTTCAGAAAGTGAAGTCGAACCTGAGCAAGTGAAAACACCTACGAAGGAATCAGAGGCACCAAAGAGACGAAGTTCTAATATGAGCTCACTGAGCAATTCAACTATATCTAGCTCAAAGTACGTTGAAATACCATTCGACTCCCCAAGACAAAGTGCATCGAGAACGAATCCTGCAACTCCGACAGCGAGCAGTTCCGTTTCTTCAAATTTTGCAGCGGATGTCATTCGCCGAGCTACAGAAAGACTGCGAGAAGTTCCGAGCCATATAAAATTCACCTCCCCTGTCAATGGGGTAAAAGTAGAGACGAGCTCTACACTAAATACCACTCATCGTTTCTGAAGAAAGCTGGTTATCAAAATACGCATAGTACATGTAATTTCCATAATCGCAGCAATCGCTCTCATACATCAAGTGATCATGGTGACGAAAAGTACTACAGAAACGCTGATTTCAACGAAAGCTTGGATCATGGACACCATCGCGTGAACGGCACCGACCACAGAAATAATCATGGCTGCTCAAACCAGCATAACAGTGGTTATCAAAACTCGCGTCCCAGATAACGCCCATGATGGTCAAAATTGATTTTATTTGTGCTGTAACTTGAAATATCATGCAAAGAGAATATTCGGCAAGTGCAAGTGATTCATGTTAACAACTTCCGCCTTATCACAGAGTATAGCACTCGTTGAATGTATTTTTGCATATTGTTAAAACAGATCGTAGAAGTAGTCCAGTCCTTGTCCTATTTCCCAGATAGAGATACTGACTCCAAGGCCAGCAAGAGCGTCCACTCGTCTCTTGATGGACATGAGGGTCGGATAGAACACTCGGTTCCGGCCAATGCCGTCCTTGTACTCGAAGTAATGCTCGGCCGAGTTTTCGTCCCAAAGAAGCTTGGGTTTTTTCGACTCAAGAATCTTGACGTACTCATGGCCAACAATTGGACCACCGCCAGTGGGCGTGTAGTTGTTTCCGTACATGTTCATGCCCATCATTAGCTTGCGCCGAATCGGACTATTGGCCTTGGGTGCAAGCTGCTTGACGCACTCTTTGACCCAGTTGATTGGACTGTTCGGTCCGGGGCGCTGAGTGTTCGAATAGTCATAAGTCATCATCGAAAAGCCATGGACGTAAGGCACCAGTCGTTCAGCATCGTCACGCGTGAACAGTCCTACGCGGCCGCTACAATAAAGGAATATTCAGAACTAGAATCTTTTCATATAATTTATCTCTTACCCATAGTACATCGGAGGCGGGACAACCAAAATCAACTGTATCTTGTTCTTCTTGAAATGGGCATACATTTTAGATATCACGTGAGCGAGCGCTCTGAAAAGCCAATTGCAATTAATCTGGACATCCTACTGGACAACTCACTCTTTCTCTTGAGACGAAAACAAGCTGTAGAGTTCAAGGACATAGCCATCGAACTCGTACTTCTTTGCAAAGTCAGCCAATTGTCTGCCAATGATGGCTGGTAATTTAGGGTCTCCCAGTAGGCGGTAAAGGTGCTGTTGCTGCCAATTGTCCCAAATGACGCGAGGGACAATCTTGATGTCCGGGTTCCTTTCTCTCAGAGCCTTCATCCACTTGTAGTCAATGTCATGGGTGCCTTCAATTGTAGTTGAAGTCTCATCGTCATTCAGTCTGATTTGCAACCATACAGGACTGATGTGAGTGAACTTGTTGGCAAACATTTTCGCCACATCATAGCCATGACTGTTCCACTTGACGGCAGCAAAGTTAACATCATTGTAGTAAACTTAGAAAAACCACTTACAGGTGTAACGTAAGCCAGGGTTGTTCCATTGAAACTACGGTCATCAGCCTCCGACAAGGTATACGATTTGTGCTCTCGGACCACATCTCTCACCTTGACACTGGTAGTGATCAAGCCACGTTCCTCTAGTGTTTCATTGCACGGCTCTTTGTACTGAATCTAGACGAGAAATTAGGTTCTTAATTTCTCAACTAAATGACACACAATTACCTCGAGCGTGTTCTTGTTTTTTGGGACACCATCGCCTACAGATGCCGATGCTAGAGAAAAGGTGGTCGACAACAAAAATACACACAACGTAGAAGTTCTGTACATTGTCTAAAGTTGAACTTGTATAGCTTCGACAGTCGAAGCAGCAACTAAGTTTCACAGTAGAACAGAGTGCCGCCACATCGAACCAAAACAATTAGCATTGAAGGACAACAGAACAGCATTCAGTTACCATGGAAACTGTAAAACGTGGTTGTCAACACAATCAAGTAAACGATGCAAACAAATGACTCTAATTAGGTCAGTTGTCAGTGACAACATCCAGAAACTTAGACATTTCTCGAAATATCGAGTAATAGAACAAATGCAAACGAAAAAGCTTTCCTGTCGAAATATGTCAAGCTTTGTTTCACGGCAGATGGCGCAGTTTAAAGAAGTGGATAGTTTAATTCTTTTCAAATGATGACAAAATACTGGGATGAAATTTGAATATTCTTGCGGATCAGCTTCAATGGTCTATTCGTCTTAATAGAAACTCAATTGTGAAATGGAGAACAATTAAAGAAGTGAGAAATTGGTTGTCACTGTTATACACTTAAACTTTGGTTCGAGATTTCGGACCCGCTCTAGGCGTCGACAAAGGAGACTCAGCCTTTTTCGAAACACCTAACGTCTTCGACTTTGGACCAGGCCTTTTATCCGTCTCGCCAGAGACAGGTTTATCATGTTTCCCATTCGTGACGACACCAGGAGTTGTTGCTTCAGTTTGCGAATCAAGCTCGGCGCTAGGAGTCGGCGTAGGCAATGTCTTCGATTTTGGTCCTGGTGTGACTTTTGACTTTGGCCCAGGCTTGGAAACCACAGGCGGTGTCGCAACTGTTTTCGATTTTGGCCCAGGTTTCTTTACAGGTTCATCTAGAGCCGAACTATTATCACTGGCGTTTGACATCGAGACAGGTTTCGTTTTTGTCGGTTCGTCAGATTCAGAGTCATGATTGACCACTCGGTCAGGCTTCTTGGCAACGACTGGTGATTCTAGTGTCCTCGACTTCGGACCAGGCCTCTTTTCAGGCTCGATTGCGACAAGTTTTTCCTGAGTTCCATTAGTAGTGACCTCAGAAACGATAGGCTCCGGTTGCAGCTCGACCTTTTTGGCTTGGATCTCTGTGAAATCGGTCTTGGACTTCGGTCCTGGTGTGACCTTCGACTTTGGTCCAGGCTTAGCGACTGGGGGTGCAACTGTCTTAGATTTCGGCCCAGGTTTCTTCACAGATTCGTCTAGAGCCAGAGTTTTATCACTAGCGTTGGATATCGAGACAGGCTTAGCCTTGATCGGTTCGTCGGATTCAGAGTCATTGCTGGCCACTCTGTCAGGTTTCTTAACCACGGCTGGTGATTCCACTGTCCTCGACTTCGGGCCAGGCCTCTTTTCAGGTTCGACAGCGACAGGTTTTTCATGGATTCCATTAGTAATAATCTCAGAAATTATCGGCTCTGGGTGAACATTGATCTTTTCGGTGGGGCTCTCTATGGAATTAGTCTTGGATTTCGGCCCGGGTGTGACCTTTGACTTTGGACCAGGCTTGGCAACCACAGGCGGCGTCGCAGCTGTTTTCGATTTCGGCCCAGGTTTCTTTACAGGTTCCTCTAGAGCCGAACTATTATCACTGGCTCTTGACATCAAGACAGGCTTAGCTCTGGTTGGCTCGTCGGATTCAGAGTCATTATTGACCACACGGTCAGGTTTCTTGACCACGGCTGGTGATTCTACTGTCTTAGACTTCGGACCAGGCCTCTTTTGAGGCTCCATCGCTACCGGTTTTTCACGAGTTTCATCATCAATAATCTCAGAAATTGTCTCTGTGTGCATCTTGATCTTCTTGGTGGGGCTCTCTATGGAAATAGTTTTGGATTTCGGTCCGGGTCTAACCTTAGACTCTGGCTTAGCAACTGGAGGTGCTATTGTCTTCGACTTTGGTCCTGGTCGCTTGACTGGGGACTGGAGTGTCTTGGACTTCGGTCCTGGACGCTTGTTAATAGGCTCAGTGTCCATCTTGTCCACTGCGTCATTCGACTCATCAGACAGCTCTACTCCATACTCGGCATACTTTTGCTTCAGATCATCGAATCGCTTTATCTTAACAGGTGGTTCATCATCTGAGCTAGAGGAAGACGCATCGCTACTTTCATCCCGCCTGAAAAGGGTTGTGACGGACCTCTTCTTCTCTTTATCCTTCTTCTTCTCCTTCCTTTGCCGCTTCTTTTCCTTCTTTAGTCTTCTCTGTTCCTTCTTCCCATCCTTCACCTTCTTTTGCATCTCGGTGCGCAGTATGCTAGCCCTCTGCTTCCACTGGTCAAGCAAATCTCTACAATGAGTCAAATTGTCCTCCGGTTCCCAAGTATTGTCTTCCGGTCGGTCCCAGCCCTTCCATTTGATAAAGTACTTGACACAATCCTCTTCAGCATCCCATCTAACTTTCATGATGTCTTCCACAACATACTCGCCATCCGGGACGTCGGAATCTCCGCCCGCATCACTGTTACTCTGGCGACGGTCATCGTCACTGTCATAGGCCATCCTAGCCCACTGTTCTAAAATCTCCAAAGGTAATCCCACTTGTCACTAGCGAATCCGATGGCAGAAAATTCTCCACCTTAACTGTCTAGTGAAACCACTTCTCAGAAAATATCAAAAGAAAACACGCCGAATGAAATGAAAGAGACCCGGGAATGTTTCGAGGGACCAGTTCATTAGTACGCTCGGACGCTGCTTCGTTTTGCTTCTGCGCAAGCGCTCATAATAATTAATCCTTTTTTCTGTCAAAAAAATTGTTTGTTGATAATTCAGCCATCAGCGGCATTTAATCAACTGACACGTGACAATATCACAAGACTGCATTCAATGCTGGAAACCCCCATCAAGATCATGGTTAAAATGCTAAATCAAGTTGTATGTTGAAATCCTTCCTTGAATCGTCTCACTACTCGACCCAAACCGTCCTTGGCTTGGTCGCAAATGTTCACGAAGTTGAGGAAGCCGTGAGGAGCTCTCTCAATCACATCCAGGGTCACTTGACCACGCCATCTACTGGCCAGGTCTACACTTTGGTCCAGTAGACTGCAGCCTTCAGCTGATATGAGGGACAACTTGACGTCACTGAGCTTCTCGAAGTCCCCATACAGGGGACTGACGTAGGGGTGTTGCAGCAACTGGTACACTTTCTCGTCATACTTTTGAGCAGCGAACTTGCTCATGGTGAAACCATAGCTAGGCAAGGCGTAGTCGTGCATTATCATACCCAAAGAGGCGGGGCCTATCATGGCGTCCAGGGAGGCGAGAACGAGACTCGGGTGAAAGGCGCCACTCAGCGAGGCGGCCGGGTAGACGGGCACCAGGGCCTTGGGCATCTTGGGGCACCCCTCAGGGAACTGGGCTCGGATGTCCCCAAGGACGTTGACCAAGGCAATTGCGAAATTGCCCCCTGCACTGTCGCCGGTCACGATGACCGAATCCAGGCCCTGTTCAAATAGTGGACACGAAGGTGACGTTGCCCAGGTGTACACGTCAAGACACTCTTGCACCTGTTGAGGGAAGTACGCTTTGGGCACTAGAGTGTAGTCGACGGAAACTATGACAACATCGGCCAACCTTTGGACATATGGCACCAAGTACATTTCGTGACTGTCGACGGAAAAGCCACAGAAACCGCCGCCATGGATCTGGAAGAGCAGTTTGCGTGCATTCTTGCAGTCACGTGACTTGTAGGTCTTGATTCGGATCTTGTAAGGCTTCGGTTGACAGCCAAGCTCCAAGTCAACATGAGAACCATTGAGTTTGAGCACATACTTTGATTCCACTTCCGGATACAGTTCACCAACTTCCACTTCCGGAAACAAGCGCTGGTTGGCAGTTGACAATATTTTGTGATAGATTCGATTCTCACAAATATTGTAGTAGAAACTGAAGTAGGACAGGTCACCGTTGATTAGTGCATCAATCAACAGGTGCTTCCGGTGACTCGAACTGAAGGCAAACTTGACCATTGACCAAGTGGTGGGCGCCTTGAGCAGGGCGGCCACCTTGGCTGGTATGTCGCCCAGCTGGCCACAGATGCCATTGTAGAGTCGACTCGGAAACTTATTCATGACAACAGGCCAGCTGTTCGGCTTGACCACGATATTCATGGTAAAATTTGGCCAAGTCGTCGCCAGCGAGAGGCACCAGCCCGTTGCCATTTGGATTCGTGAACAGGACCCAACGTAGCACAAAGCAAGCCATGGAAACGTACGCCGAGCATTCCTGGGCGTCTTTGGCCTCGCTGGCCGCTTCGGTCAGTTTAAAGATGGCGTACAGGGTACTTCGGTAGCCATTTGCTTCTACTTTCCCAAAATCGTAGCCGGGACACAGTTTCAGTAAAGTTGCCGAACTGTCAGAAACGTAATCCAATTGTTGGCCCAGTGATTTGGATGACGGCCATTTTGCCGAAATGGCATTCGCACTCAAGCCAATTGTCTTCACGTACTTGTCTGAAGACATTTTCAAGACATGTGATATCAAATTCAGTGAAAGTGAACTTGCACATCATGCAAAGCATTCTATCATACTTGAAATAGCTACATCTAAAGAAGCCAAGGTCAACGAGTTTAAGGGAGTTTACAAGGAAATCAGTGTCATGAGCTGAGAGAGAAAACTCGTTTATGCATTTTAATATATGTGATTTCCCTCTTATTATTTACATCAGCCACCGGCGATGTCTGTGGGGATGACCTGTGAAGTTCCGCAAACAAGCCAGTAGGTGGCGCTGTTCAAGTGCCTTTTGCACTTCGAAAAGTTCAAGTGTCGCCATCTACTAGCAAAGCGTGAGTTCATTCTAAGGAACCGGAAATCTGAACTAAGCTAATTAACGGATATTCATGAATATGTATGATAATGCTCTAATTTGTCACAGGGAATCATCAGCTTCCCGCATCACTTGATCTTTATGAGACCCATATGACAAAATGAATGAGAATAGAAAAAACGCTCGTTGTGACGATGAATTTTTTTATGCATTTGTTATTGCTGTCAATCAAGTGGGTGTACATAAAAAATATATCTTCAGAAAGTTGAGTAACATGTTGAAGGCCATTTTTTTCGCCAGTATCCTCAGTTCAGCGCACTCACAAGCCAACAATCAGGCCAATGACACTGACACCAGTTGGCGCGAATTAACGGAAGCAGATTTACCTGTACCGGATTTAGTTAAATCGCGAGGCTACGATTGCGAAATACACAAAGTAACCACGGAAGACAACTACATACTCACAGTCCATCGGGTCATGAATCCCAAGAAGCGGCGCCGATCAAAGAAGGCAGTTCTACTGTATCACGGCTTCTTCGATTCCAGCGATATCTGGGTCGGAATCGACACCAAGGGTGACTATGGTGATGGTCACGTGACCGAAGAGGTGGACCGAGAGCTGGCCTTTGCTCTGGCTAGACGAGGCTACGATGTGTGGCTGGCTAATTGGCGAGGCAACAAGTACAGCACTGAGCACGTGTTTCTCAACACCAGCGGTAAGGCTTGGCTTGATTGTTGCTTGATTAAGTAGCACCTTAATCAACCCATTTAGATCCTAAATATTGGGATTTCACTCTTGACCCTATATTCGGAGAAGACATCTACGCCACAGTCAGCTACGTTCTAAACACCACTAAGCGAAGTATACCAGCCTTTCCATCTTATATGTACTCACTAATGTCTTATCACGCAGAACGCATAGCTTACATCGGTCACTCGGAAGGATGCACGGCAGGTATGATACTGATGAGCAAGCATCCCAAGATGGCGGCCACCTTGAAGCCATTCATCGCCTTAGGCCCGTATTTCGGAAACAGGATCGCCCGCTACTTCAAGATGTTCTCGCCCCCTCTGGCCCGAAACCCACTGTACCGTTTTCTGGCCGACGAGCCGAGGTCGTTTTTGAATTTGCCGCGCATGCAGTTTTGCGCTCTTCCAGTTATCAAGATGGCGTGCCTTCTATTCGCTTGGGTCTCTCAGGGCTACACGGGCCAACATGCCCTGACCGAGAAGACGTACAATAGTTTTACCTTCTATGGTACTTCTACGATAGCAATTAGTCATAATGTGCAGATATTCATTAGTGGAGAATTGCGTTACTATAGATACGATGATAATGAGCGCAATGAGAAACTCTATGGAAGCAGTGAGCCGCCATTCTATCACCTTGCGAACAGTACTAATCAGTACCTGGCCATATTCTACAGCCATGCCGATGTCACAGCTGCGGCAGATAAAATTGAACAGTTCATGGATGAATATCAAGGTAGGTCGAACTAATTGTTGTAATATTACATCATCTATCCCTATCTATCAGGAAGGATTGTCTTCAAGAGAAAAATTACGTCACCTGACTTCAACCATCTCTCATTCGCCGAAGCTAACGATGTCGATTTCTATGTAAATAAGAAAGTCATCGACCTGTTGAACAAATATGCCGAATAAAAGGGAAGAAGATTAAGTAAACATTTTGTCTTCCGAAAGACTACGCATAGTCA
Source organism: Halotydeus destructor (assembly GCA_022750525.1). NCBI lineage: Eukaryota > Metazoa > Arthropoda > Arachnida > Trombidiformes > Penthaleidae > Halotydeus > Halotydeus destructor. The sequence goes on from JAIUWE010000125.1 coordinate 101,928, forward strand.
AGTCTGCGCTAAATGGCTTCATGTCAACTACGCCACCAAATAAGTTAGCTTCGCTCAAGTATAAGCTCAATGCAGCTATAATCTAATGACGCCGCCATCTTTATTCTTGACGGCAGTGCCTCTAGTGCCCAAATTGTTAGCCAGCATAGTGTTCCTTAAGATACTAAGTTCAACCCAGCTGCTGTTCAACGGCTTCTTCATCAAATATTTGCGAACACGTGGCGCCCTCATGAGGCATTTTATGCAGATTTTAGTTAGTTGCTAGTTTTTCTTTCTGGTGTTCTATATCAAGTATGGGTAGCAAGCTATGCGGTGTAGTGGCCATTTTGGCGATCTCGATGGTCAGGGGTGTGACAGCTGGCATATTTGACTTCAAAGAACGTGAACTGACGGACTTCGGTCTATCGGCCCCTGATTTGATTTCGTCACGAGGATACGAGTGTGAAATCCATAAAATAGTCACGGAAGATAATTACATACTCACCCTTCATCGTGTAATCAATCCGAAGAAGCAAATTAACAAATCAGTTTTCATGAATCACGGATTCGCCGATGCCAGTGACGTGTGGCTCGCCATTGACACCGAAGGTGACCTCGGTGACGGTCACGTGACCGATAAGGTGGACAGAGAGCTGGCCTTTGCTCTGGCTAGACGAGGCTACGATGTATGGCTCGCTAATTGGCGTGGAAACAAGTACAGTAATGAGCACTCGCTTGTCAACACTTCAAGTAAACTGATTTCTCCTAATTCCTCTTAATCGAGTTTTAACCACACATTACTCCACAGGCGCCGAGTATTGGCGTTTCACTCTTGACCAGATTTTCACTTACGACATCCAGGCCATGGTCAACTATGTCTTGAAGACAACTGAGCTAAGTATTGGAATAGACTTCCCAATCAACGTCGACTAAGATTGCTCTGACATGTAGAGCGTATCGCTTACATCGGCCACTCGGAAGGATGTACGGCCGGCTTGGTGCTGATGAACCAGTATCCCAAGATGGCGGACAAGTTGAAGCCTTTCATCGCTCTGGCTCCTTATCTTGGCAACAAGATTCAAAGTATAGCTGGCTTTTTCAGCTCACCCCTAATGGCGGACCCCTTGTACCACTTTTTCACCGATGAGCCCAGACAGGTTCTCAATTTTCCCAGATTCCCATTGTGTATTTTCCCGATAGCCAAAGTACTGTGTGTCATATTTGCCTACATCGCTCAGGCCTACCTGGGTAAACATACCTTGTTCGAAAAGACCTACAACACGTATACCTTCTATGGGACATCGTCGTTGGCAGTTGCGCACAACATTCAAATACTAACTAGCGGTGAATTGCGTCACTTCAAGTACAGTGACGATGAGACCAATCAAGAGCACTACGGATCCAAGGAGCCGCCATTTTACTATCCTGCAAATAGTAGTAATCAATATGTGGCAGTATTTCATAGCAAAGACGACGGCACAGCTCAGGCAGCTAAAGTCAAGGAGTTCATCAAGGAATACCGAGGTTGAAATACAAACCTAAAATTAATTATCACTAATTGTTATTCTAATTCTTTTATGACATGTAGGAAGGATCATCTTCACTCGGGAAATACTTTCGCCAAACTTTACTCATGTGTCATTTACTGAAGCTCAGGACATCTCTCACCTAGTTAATTCCAAAGTCGTTGACCTCTTGAGCCAATATGCTGAATAAAATATAGTAGAATAAAAAACAGATCAAGTATTTTGAACGATTAGTGGTGGGCAAATCTTCCCGACGGGAATATTCCGACACGGAAATTTTCTATATTTTTTCCATCTGCGGGAGGAGTTTATCTGTGCGCCATTTTGACTACGAAATGTTTAATATGAATTAATATTCAAGTTACCTGAATAAGGGTAACAATTAACAAGATGAGGGAATTATTGATCTATGTTTGAAGGTTGCTGACAGCTTTCCACATGTACACAGTGTCATGCGCGAAGTCGACTGACTAATTTTAATCTATTTAATTTATGAATTAATTTATCGAAAAATTAGAAATAAAATTTAGCAGAAATGAGTTCTGCACACTAGTTGACTGCACATTGATAATCTTGCACAACGGTTAAAAAGTGAGAAACATGATAATTAGAACAAATCTAGGTGAGAAAAGAACCATTGTGCAGCCTTAATGGTCAGCACATTGGCTTCTCTTTCCTGCATAGCCAGCTCTGTGGCACAATTGTAATTTATTTCGAATTAATTTTAATTTATTCAATCTATTTATTTTATGAATTAATTTTCAAAAAAATTAAAAATAAGCAACCCTACAGGGGAGGCGTATGGGATGATGATCGAGAGTTGATGTTTGCATCTCAAACAGAGCGGTTGATCTCTCTGTTCAGTTATTCTTTAATAAAGTATCATTCATTAACAAGTGTCTCCGTTGTTGTACATCTTCCCAATTAGTGCTATTGCTACTCAGTTCTCTCCACTATTAGTGTTACTCATCCACGTGTAACCCTGGAATCTGCACCCTTATCATTCTACTACCTTATTTTTCTAAAAAAGGTATGAATACAAGTAGTCTTGCGGCGGCCATTTTCGTGACTGTCATGGTCAGTGGTGTGACGTATTTGCAAGCCGGTGTTTTCGACTTTAACGAGCGCGAATTGACGGACTTTGACCTATCTGTGCCTGATCTGGCTTCGTCACGAGGGTATGAAGCGGAAATACACAAAGTGGTCACGCAGGACAACTACATACTCACGGTGCATCGGATACTCAATCCCAGGAAACGGAAACGAACCGGGAAAGCTGTGCTATTCTTTCACGGCTTCTTTGACGCAAGTGATATATGGGTGAACATAGACACCAAGGGTGACTATGGTGATGGTCACGTGACCGAAGAGGTTGACAGAGAGCTAGCCTTTGCTCTGGCTAGACGAGGCTACGATGTGTGGCTCGCCAATTGGCGGGGCAACAAGTACAGCACGGAGCATGCGCTCATTGACCCTTCCAGTGAGATTAGCATAAATTGACATGTGATCAACTTCTTTATGTCAGCTTTATTCTAGGCTCAGAGTACTGGCGTTTCACTCTGAACGAAATCTTCACTCACGACATTCACGCAACTGTGACCTATGTCTTGACCACAGCTAAGCGAAGTACTAATCTATGCTTCATTCGTCGTTAGTTACTATTTTTTTGTCATACAGAGCGTATCTCGTTCATATGCCACTCAGAAGGGTGCGCGGCAGGCTTGATTATGATGAACCAGCGTCCCAAGATGGCGGACAAGCTCAAGCCATTCATATGCTTCGCTCCCTATCTCGGCAACACGATCCCTGAGTATGAGATGTTTTTCGGTCGTCCCTTATTTTCGGACAGTTTCTACCACTTCTTTGTGGACAAGCCCAGACAGGTGTTCAATTTTCCCCGATTCCCGCCGTGTATCTTCCCGATAGCTAAGGTACTGTGTGTCATCTTTGCATCCATCGCGCAGGGAAATACGGGAAAACATACGCTGTTTGAAAAAACCTACAATACGTATACCTTTTTCGGCACATCGTCGTTCGCCGTTGCCCACAATGTTCAAATGTTTTCTAGCGGGAAATTGCGTCAATTCAAGTACATTGACGACAAGAACAATGAAGAGCGTTACGGATCTGTGGAGCCGCCATTTTACTATCCTGCGAACAGTAGCAATCAGCATTTGGCGATATTCTATAGCAAGGACGATGGTACGGCTTCGTCAACCAGAATCGAAGAGTTCATCAGGGAGTATCAAGGTAAACATTCGAAACCGGAAGTATTGATTTGATTAGCATTTCCGTTCATTCTTTTAATATTCAGGAAGGGTCGTCTTCACACGGAAAATATTGTCCCCAGACTTTAACCACATGTCGTTCTATTTAGCCCAGGACGTCGTCCATCTTGTTAACTCGAAAGTCATTGACCTCTTAAGCCAGTATGCTGAATAAAGTCAATTAGTTTGCTGTTGTCTCAATTTCTTACCATTTCTACAGAAAACTCTAGATCGAGCGCACTAATGAAACGGTCCCTTGAATTGCGTTGGTTTATTGTGCGTCTAAATTTGATTGTTTGTCTGTGTATAATCGCAACTGAGGAGCCATTACTGACGATTTGGGTTTCGGTAATTCAGTAAATCATGGAAGTGTCAAGTACAACTCGAGTGGGAATATTAGGATACGGCCAAATCGGTAATTGATACTGCAATCTCTAATCGTCATCATTAAGCTGCTCTGATTCGATTATACAATACTACTTAGGAAAATTCCTTGTGGAGAAAATTCTTTCGCAAGGCGAAGAGCTGGGACTCCAGCTGGCCTTTGTTTGGAACAGAACTCCGGAAGCATTGGCGGACATTCCTGAGGAGTATCGGCTCGAAGAGCTGGACCAGTTTAGAAGACGGTTTCCTGGACTTATCATTGAAGTGGCTCATCCAGCGATTACGCGACAATATGGCCACCTGTTTTTGAAGCATTGTAGTTACTTAATTGGGTCGCCGTCGGTTCTCTCTGACATGGAAGTTGAACAAAGGTTACTCAAGACTTCCAAAGAAAGTGGTCAGAGTGTTCTAGTGCCGAGTGGCGCCCTCTGGGGCGGAGCTGACATTCGAAAGATGTCTGACCGTGGTATTCTTCGTGGACTTGAAATTGAAATGGCTTTCCATCCTCACTCGCTGCGTCTAGAGGGCGCCATCGCCGAGGCTAATGCGAGTGTAGCCGATCACGCTGAAATTCTGTACGATGGCACAGTTCGGGGCTTATGTCCCTTGTGTCCTAACAATGTGAACACAATGGCCTCCGCTGCAATTGCGGGACGCTCCCTTGGGTTTGATGGTGTGAAGGCGCGCCTAATCAGTGATCCGAGGTAATTTTCCGTGATTTATATGCATCTGGAAAGCGCTAATTGTTTTTCCAGTCTCACAGATTGTCACCGCATTCGAATCAAAGTGATCGGTCCAAAAAGCAACGGTCGAGATTTTGAAGTGACCACCGAACGCATCAGTCCGTCATCTCCAGGAGCGGTTTCAAGTGCGGCCACTTTGTCCTCCTTCCTCTCCAGTGTGCTGGCGGCAAAATCAAAGGGACCAGGTATCCATCTGTGCTAATTCTCTAAACGATTGGCATTCATTTCCGCTGAGCTTTGCTGATTATCCAAAATTCCTCAATCCAGCAAAGCGGTTACTTTCAGTTAATCCAGTTCCCGAAGCCGTGAGTAACTTTCGGCCTTGGCTTTCCTAAGGTCACTCGATTGCCAAACATGGCTATAAAATGACAGGTGCTTGTTTGCTGTTTCTATGATTTAGAGATTCTTGTTTCTCATTCTCTCTTCTTTGACCAATGTCAGTTGTAAAGTTGTTTAACTCACGACTCTAACCGTCATTAGAATTGCCAAATTAGTCTTTTTTAATTAGCGTGTAATGGATTATAATGCCACCTCAGGGATTTTGGGTTGAATATAAAAACCCCAAAATTTCTCATTGTACTTTGACTTCAGAATTTTCAGCAGCTGTTCAAGAGGAAAGGGAGAGGGAGAGAGGAAAAAGGAAGGAGACGGCGACCGGCTAATGATGAGCTTCTAATTATTTCTTGACCTCATATTGACTAATAAACTTGAACCATTAGCACCAATCATAAATCACGAAGCGCCAATTAAGCAATATAACAATGGCTGTGGACTAGACTCAACCACGGAACTGAATTGAACTGGTTTAAAACCAAGACTTCCTGCGTTGGCCGACCTGTGATGAAAGCGAAATTGATTCAAGTTGCGATTACACATCAATCAGTGGTTGTAATCATGTGATAAGTTGATTGAAAGAAAGCTGACTAATGATGAAGCAGTGTTTAAAGGCGACAATTAGCTGATTCAAATGAGCCATCGTATAAAAGGAATGTCGCAAGTCAACTTCCGATTCACTTTCCGTTTCATTCTGTTTACAATCGGATTTAAACAGAATCAAGTAAGAATGACTTTACCTTTTCTCCTCTTCCCGTTGACCACAGCTACAAGATTCTTGACCATGTTTCTTGTCCCCATGGCGGGCATGAACCTACTTCAGAATCTGGTCAATGAGACGCTCCCTCGAGTCGACTTCCGGACCCATTCGCCATTTTTGTCGCTGGCTTTGTCAAATGGTCCCAATTTTCGAATGAATCAACCGGAAACGAGTCAGAAACCAGAGCCGGAAAGGGTCCAGCAACAGGAAGAAGTGAAAATTCTACCTATACAGTACATTCAACCCTACGTGGGCACTGGTGGGCAGCAAGCCCAGCCGCCGCAGTTTGTCCAGCTTTCTTTACCACCAGCCGCCATGACAGGTGCGCCCACAGCTTCCGGCCTTCAAATGGCGCTTCAGCAGCAACTGGTATCTCAATTATCGCAGCTGATTATGCAACAACAGCAACTCCCAAGTAATCCGGTCAACAATTTACTCCGGACAGCGTCCAGTTCACCGAGCGCAACTTACGCCAAGTACATTCGGCCCTTCAAAATGGCGCCCGTGGCCACTTATGAGACGGACACGACTGGGCCACCTGTTACCACTTCATCAACACCGGTGACCAAGGAAGACATGGATGACATTGACCAGGTGCCCATTGTTTCAAGAGACTAATCGGTCAAACTTTTTATACTATTTTTCCCAATATGTAAATGCGAAAGGGAAAGTAAGAGCAGTTTTTCGCCGAACAGGTGCGAAGCTAGTTAATGTACCTTTAATGAGGTAACGTTGACTCTCTCCCTCCCCTATCCTCTCCCTCTCTAGCCTGAGCGGCTTTTCCCGCATCATTATGAGTCACGATTAGACCCTTTTTAATTCCCAACCAAACTTCACCCAAACCAAATCAAGCGTGATGACATAAATTGACCATTAAGCCGAAGCTCTTGCTAACCATGACAGAAACTGAGACAAGAGACTTAAACGCTCAAATACAAGCCTTTCCCTTAATTCGGTTGGATTAAAAAAACACTAAACACAAATCCTGTATGTATGTCACGTATTTGTGACGGATGAGAAATACTAACTTCACGAAGAGAAGTATTTTTCCAAGATAGTGACACTGAAAACTTTTCTCATATTCTCGCATATTTGCATTTTCCTAACCTTTTCAAGCTACTAACCAGTTTTGTCGCGACGCTCAAGGTTTCACCCTGATTGTAGAAATACCATTTTGAATGGTATGTTTGAATTGTATGTAGAAAGTGAACGTGAAAGCCACAGTGTGGACAATAGTGGTAAAAAAGGTCAACTGGTGCGACTCCGCCCAGTTTAACCATGTTTGAAACACAATGTTGAATTTGACTCCATTTTCACTACCAGCTTGCTGTCCGTAGTTTTTTTAGATTGTGTTGTGTGATGAGACACTGATTTCCGTGAACACACAGTTGCCAGCTCCGGACAAGGCATTGCGTGACCAGAGTGCTTAATCAAGCTCCCAATGCTAGATTGGAGCTTCTTGATTGTGGTATGTGTGTGTGTGGTTGGCCGTTCGTGACAGTTGTCACTCGCTTAATTTTTAGTGGAAAGTCTTGACTTTTACATAGTTGCTTAAATGGTGTTCGGCACGCCAGTTGGTACCGTTAATCACAATTAATTATCAGGTAAAAAATTCACTCTGGCCTTTGGAAAGGCGCAGTGCAACGGTAAACGAAGCCATTTCAAATATGGCGCCAGTTTGAGCAGCCAATCAGAGTGCGTGTTGACCTGAAAACAGTGACTTTGCCTACACACGTTGCAGCTGCTGATTCGGTTCATTCTTAAATCGTATTCAATTTCCTTTGCTGTGAACTGTGTGAGCTGATTTAGAATTTTGTCTGTGCTTTATAAGTCCACTAACCAACTATGCCTGCTACGTGATGAGTTTGATATTTGGCAATAACTTGTATAAGGAACATAGTCCAGGTATGATGAATCGCATATTGATGTTCCATTTTCACTTTCACTCTTACCACTTGAAGGCTTGCCTGTTTACTCTGAGCAATTTAAGGGCAATTCCAATTGCCGTGATAGTTTGAGCCTACACACATTTCCAACTATTTCAACTGGTTTGGCAAAAAGTCAGCTCTGAATGAATGAGTGTTTTCTCTTTTTTCTCCTCGCTGCCATCAAATACTGTCAACCTACGCAATTGAAATGGAATGGGTGAGAGGAAGCGGGAGAGGGAGAGAGGAGAGTGAGGGACGAAATTTAGCAAGTTAACCTGCCCAAGGCCACTAGACTAGACAGCTGCTCAGGGAGTGCAATTGAATATCATCATGTTTCAACTATGGCCGAAGTGAAAAATGCCCATCTCTAAGAGGCCAAAGACACGAAGAAGAGGAACCATTTCCAAACAAGGCTCTATTTACCAAAGGGTTCAACGTAAATAAACAAGAAACGCGTCACTGGATTCACGGATAGACGCTACTGCGACGGATTTTCCTAAATTGCTGCTCAAACAAGCATTCAGCAATCTGTGACATGCACAATCTGCCGGAGATGGATCAGTTAAATGGCCGCTTTACAGCAAGTATGTCCGGCGTGCACATTTTCGGTCAAACCAGTAAGGAACTCAAGTAGGAGGAAGGAGCCGAAAAATGGCCCACACGGCGAACAAGTAGAATGTTGCCTAATTGAAGCTTGCTTTCATTCTGAATAATTTGTCTCGGGAAGAGAGTGAAGTGCAAGTCTTACATGAATATTACTATGAAATAGTGGAAAAAAGGTGAAACCAAGTTTAAGTCTACCAACACAAGTCCTAAAACACCAGCGCAACAAAGAGAGGGAGAGAGAAAAGGAGAACTTGGTACATGACTACAATACACTTGAAACTGCCTTTTTAAATCCAGTTCATGCCTTTCATTCTCTAATGCCATTATTTCTTTCCTGAATCACCTTATTTGGATATCAAGTGCGGGGACACGAAATAGTATATACTATATTCTCTTTTTCTAGATCACTTGCTGACTCAGTTGTGTTGTTAAATTGTTGTGGGTTTAGTTGACTGAGCCTGCCTATATGGTCCTCACTCTACTACTAAACAAATGTGTTTCACATTTGATTCGATTCACTTTTCTGTATCACAGTTACCTCTCCGCTTCAGTGTTCTAATGTTTTGCATTTCCCTTCTCTCCTTGCAGTGATGAGTGTCCAGCAGCGGGCTTCGGGTCTCTCGAGGCCACCTTCGAACCTGAGCCGTTCGGCGGCCACTTCGACGGCATCACTGGCCAGCACTTCGACGGCAAGTTCTAGTGTGCCTTCGGTAGTGTCAACTGGATTAAAAAGAAGCCCTTCAACCATATCTACAAGTGACATACTAAATCATAATCACGAAGACTTAAAAGTGGACGAGAAAGTGTTCGTAAACGGCAGCAAGCCAGGCACCATCAAGTTCTTGGGCACCACCGCCTTTGCGCCGGGCACGTGGGCCGGAGTAGAACTCGAAGACACCAATGGCAAGAACGATGGTTCAGTCAATGGAGTTCGATATTTTCAGTGTGAAGCCGAATCTGGCATCTTTGTGCGGCCTTTTCGGTTGACTACTGAGAAGCTTGGTGATGACCGTAAAGACATGGTGACGCCCACTTCGGACAAGTCGTCATCGGATCAAAGTCAACAGCAGCGCTCCGAACCACCGGCCAAAGTCCAAAAGTCGAACTCTGGTACCACAGTTTGCGGTAACCTTCGTGTCGGCCATCGAGTCCTAGTGAACGCTTCCAGTGGCATGAAAATTGGAACTCTGAGATATTTGGGACCCACCGACTTTGCCACCGGTGCCTGGGCCGGAGTTGAGCTGGACGTCGCAGTGGGCAAGAATGACGGCTCAGTGGCCGGCAAGAGGTACTTTAGCTGTCAAATGAACTACGGCCTCTTTGCTCCCGTGAACAAGGTGACCAGGGACACTCCGATGCCATCTACACCTGTACCATCGAACAAGCAAGCCACAATGACAGGTGGTCAAACTTCGTCAAGGCTATCTACGACATCATCCTCATCTTCGCTTTACAAAAATTATAAGCCAACTACGACAGGTGCTGCTTCATCCTCTTACGGCCTACACACTGCGAGGCGGACTGGTTTGAGTGGGAGTCAAGAGTCGATTAGCTCAATTACGAGCAGTGCTTCGGTCCGGTCAAACCGAGTCAGGTTGGGTGTTACCTCATTGTCCAGTCAGAAAACGAGCAGCAAGGTGCACCACCATGGGACCAGTGCTACCATGGCCTCAGGGGCAGCCACTGCCTCGGCAGCTGCCCATGCTCTCCAAGAGGCTCTGCAAGAGAAGGAGGAGCACATTTCGCAGCTCTTAAAGGAGAGAGACATCGAGAGAGGCGAAGTGGCCCGCGCTTCAGGTAGACTGGACGAATTGGAGGAGAGGATTGCCTTTCTGAATGATGAAAATCACAAGCTTGTACTGAACAAGGAGGAGCTAATGGATGAACTGCGTCATACCACCGAACAATCTGGCGAGATGCAAAATGAACTCTTAGCTCAGCTAGAGGAAGAGAGACAGAAATTGGAAGCCCTTGAATTCAGGCTCGAGGAGGAGATGGTGGCACGAATGGAGTTGAAGGACGAGTTGGACAAGGTTCTTGATGAGCAGCAGCAAACACTGGCAAACTCTATGCACACTCACAAGGAAGATGATAGAGAGGAAGAGATGGCTCAGCTACAGGATGAGATTTTGCGCAAAGACGAAAAGATACTTCAGCTAGAGAAGACTTTAGAGAAGAATAAGTCGGAGCTATCTAATTCGACCGCTCGACTCAAAGAACTGGAAAACTTGGCTCCGATTACTGAAGAACGCCAGAAAAGATATTTGGAGTCCATAGACGAACTGAACATCAAATTGCGTCGCCAAGAAGATTCGGTCCGAAAACTCAAGGAGGACATTGATCGCAAAGACGCCGAAAAGCGAAGACTTCAGGATGAAATCAGTGACTTGCTTGCCAGAACGGGGGACAGTAGTGGTCAACTTGCCAAGATGGACGGCGAACTGCGGCTGAAGAACGACGAAATCGACGTCCTCAGAGGTCATGTGGATAAACTGAACAAGGACCTTGTTGACTCTAGGACAGCTCGAAACAAATCTGAAGACGAACTTAGAGCTGTTCTGTATGATAAAGATAAGAAGATTGACGATCTCGTTCGGGCAGAAAAGCAATATCGAGTTGAAATGGACAAAAAGGAAATTGACATCAAGAAACTTGAAGCTGATTATGAAAAGCTAAAGAAGAATTCAGGCAGCAATGATGAGCAGCTAAATGAGTTGGTGGCTCAGCTGAAGAGCCGAGAGAAAGAACACGACAAGCTGGAAACGGAAGTGATCAAACTCAGAGGTCAGATTGACGAAATGGACAAGCAGCTGGAAAGTCGCTCAACTGAAATGGAACACCTTCGAGACGAGGTTTGCGAGAAGAGTAGTTTAGTTGATTCTTTGCAGCTGAAAGAGAAGCAACTAAAAGAAAGTCTCAACAGCATTGAAGAAGAATTGATCTCATCCGGGAAACAGATTCAACTAGATGTGCAGAGGCGAGATGAAGAGATCCGGAAGTTGCAGCGCCAACTGGACGATCTTCTTCAGACTTCCGGTGACAGTGGTGCTCAGTTGGCGGTGGTTAATGAAGAATTGAGGACCAAGAAGAGACAATGTGACGACCTTGTGGACGAATTGCGACGAACTCGTGAGAACTTGACCCGAAGTGAACGGGAAAAGATCGAACTGTCGTCGGAAATAAGTGACATTGGGTTTAAATTTGACACCAAGGCAACTAAATTAGAAAGTACCGAGAAATTAGTCATGGACTTGGAAGAGGCATTGCAAAAGCGCACCGAAGACTACAGGAAATTAGAGCTTCATATTCAGGACACGAACCGTAAACTTGATCAAGGTTCTTCGCATTTAGACAAACTCAATGAAGATAATCGTGAAAAGCAGAATTCAATTAAAAAGCTTAAAGAAACACTAAGTGAACTGAAGGACCATTGCTCGAAACAAGAGCAAGCCAAGAGTAGAGCGGAAAAGGAACTGAGTGAACTTCGCCGAACCATTAATGAGAAGGAAGCCAAAGTTGATCAGTTGAGCAAGACGACTGTGGAAGTGGAAACTAATTACTTGCGACAAATTAATTCGCTTAAAGAGGAAAAGATTGCTCTTGACATCGACCGGGAGCAACTTGCTAGAGACTTCTCAAATTCCAAGTCTAGTGTCGAAGACAGAGAGAACACAATTAGTAAACTACGGGATCAATTAGAGTCATCTAGGCAAGAGTTTAATGAGTACAGGGAGCGACTAGAGGACGAACTGTCAAAACTCAGACTGGAGACTGACATGTTGGACGATGTTCGACGAGATGTATATTCGATGCAGGAAGATAACGCTAGACTGCGCGCCAATAATGAAGAGCTGGAAAAGAAGATGCAGCGCTTAATCAGTGAATCTGAGTACGTTCACAAGCGCAACAGCGAAATCATTAATCAATTTGAAGAGGACTTTAAGAGTCTAGAACAGAAATATGAAGACAAGTCGAGGCAGCTGCTCGAGAGGGAACAACAACTCGGTGCCATGGAGAGTGAACATTCTATCTCGATTTCCAGCTGGAAGTCCAAGTTAGAGGAAGAAAAGCGCAGCCTGGTTGGCAAAATTCAAGAGCTGGAGACAGCAATTAATGGCAATCAGCAGCAAATCAGAGCCATGAGCTCGGTCAGCTCGACCACCAAGACGTCCATTGCCGTCAGTTCTCGCAACACGTCGACTTCCATCAACTCGTCGACAACTGTGGCCGCTTCGTCTCAAGAGGACCGAGAGCAGTACGAGAGTCAAATTGAATTCCTTAATTCAGTCATTGTGGACATGCAGAAAAAGAATGACGAATTGCGCTCTAAGGTTCAAGTCCTAGAGGAAATGGGTGACATGTCGGCCGAATTCAACGAGGCCACCGAGAACATTCTCAAGAGCGCCCGCAATGGTCTCGGCCGTCGAGCGCCCAGATTGTTCTGCGACATCTGTGACACCTTTGACCTTCACGACACCGAAGACTGTCCCCGGCAGTCGGGTCAAATGCTGGAGGACACCAATGGTCACTCGCAGCACAACGGTGGCCGAGTGTCTGACCGGTCCTACTGTGCCAGCTGTGAAGTATTCGGCCACTGGACACGTGACTGTGACGATAACCAATCTTTCTAATCATGTATTTTTTGCATTTGCCTTTTTTCGACTAGCATTTCGAGTCTCCTTGGATAACAATAGAATCTACTAACCTAGAGGAGAAGCATTTGTTGTTGCCTTTAATTTTATACCCTCTCTTTGAATGTGCACTGTAATTTGTTTTTTTTGTGATTTTAGTGACAGAATTAAATTAAATTAAAAGAAGAGATTTATAAATGAAAAACGCCAGTTTTTATATAAATGCGAGCGCCCTCTGTCGGCCACCGAGCTGTCAGTCTCCGAAAAGGGCGAACTAATTGAAGAGGAGAACGTTAACGACGAATTGAACTTGCCTTTAGTCAATTACAAGTCGGACTAGTTTGCATGATGCTTGATGAAAGTAAGGCAAAAAATGGCGCCCGGAGTTGAGGAACAAAAACAGTTGTCATCATTGCATGAACATTTACATTTCGGCGAAAAAGAGAGACATCAAAGTTGGGCCAGAAAGAGGAAGGGAGAGAGGGAGAGACAATGAATTATTGCCTCGTTCTGGTTGTTTAATTAAGAAAACGTTGTGTGCTTGAGGATGAATAGCACGACAGAGAGGGGAAGAGAGCGAGGAGAGAGAGAGGAGAGGGCAGAGCGAGGAGAGAGAGAGAGATGCTGGAAGGCACGTGACGGCAGAACGGAACTTAAAAGAGGATTCAAAGGGTTGACATGTACTTAGTCATCGCATACAGAGAGGAAAAGGGGAATCAGAGGGGAAGAGCGAGAGGAAGAGAGAGAGAGAGATTCTCATTTTATACTTATATAATGAATTACAATTTTTTGTCATTAACTTCAACTATAGGCGCACTCGAACTTTTTGTTCTACAATGTAGAACATGTTCACGGCCGAAGAATTGAATTGCTTCCTCGCCACTGAACAGTTCTCACCAACTCTTAGTCCTATATGTACTTGCATCTGTTACAAGGTTCGAAGTCAAGTGTACTAATGTACACAACTGTCCCAAAGAGTCGGCCCCTCTCGGCCAGATATTCGCATGTCTAATTGCAATTAACTGGCCATGTTAAGCGCATCCTTTCTTAATTGTGACATGAGGCCCTAATTGCATTCTTTTCCTTGATGGCCATTAACTAACTGCATAGTTAAGTTGGAGTCCGTTCCACTTTTTGAACTGTTCGAATGTGGACTGTTTGAAGAAGTGTTCGAATGAGTTTGGAACCGACTCGAAGTCTGAACTTTTAATGGAATGTTTGGATTCTTTTAATTACCATTAACGGATAAGTCTCAAGACTTTCATCATAATTCACTTCAATTTGCATAAATGTCGGAAAGAGGGGAGAGGAAGGGAGGGAGAGGAGAGAGAGAGAGATCTCACAAGATTAATAGACTTATAGACGCATCAAGGCTTTCAAACAAAGGATTCAACGTGACTTCGAAAGGTTCAGAGAAGGTTCGAGCTCGAAGTTGAGTCACGAAAGTTCTGAAATCTCCAACTTCTCACTCTACTCCTCTCTCTGCCTTCCTCTCCCCTCTCCTCTCCTCTCTTAGTTACATTGAAACGAATTAACACATTATGAACAAGTCAGTTTGCTGCGTGGCCGTGTTTTTTTCTGCCTAATGTTCAATTCATTTTGTTCTGTGAACTGTTCACGACTTGAACATGTTACAGTTATTGTTCTTACTCTGAACACCAGTGGCGTCACGTGCCCTTCACTTCCCGCCCTTCGGAGAGAGGGAGAGGAGAGGCAGAGCACGGACACAAAGGGTGGCGGGCCAGAAAGGGTTGCCCTTGAGAGCTGAGTGTTCCCATAGCAGTGATGCTTGTCTTTTATTATGATTGCATAATACATGTAATTTAGGTCCTTAGAACCATTAGTGTGTACATTCGAATTAACCGTCGAACAGTTCTTGACTCAAGATGCGAACGGAAGTCGAAGCCTGCGAATCATAATTAATCACTTTTTTCCTTTCCTCTCTGGCTCTCGCTCTTCTCCCTCCTCGGCGTCGTCAAGAGCCATGCGGATGGTCACGCGTGAGTGACCATCAAGACCAAAATGGTCCGCCTATAGTGCAAACATATACTTTAACTTTATATATCTGTCCTATAATATTTGTGTTAGTAGTATGAGAAAAAAGCGGAGAGAATGGCAACAAGGCCAACTGGGCTGGACATTGTCCCCTTAAAGTTCAGGGGTCGTTGCCGAAGTACGCGTGACAAAAAGTATTAGAGAGTCCCGTGATTAATGGCTGACTTGCTCACTGTCTGAGTTTTTATTTGTTCAAAACTAAAATTTTGTCTCTCTCTCCCCCTCTCTCCCTTCTCCCCTCCGCCCTCGCGCTCTCCCACTCAAGTGTGGCCATAAATTTGCCCCGAGATCCGTTAGATAGCCATGAACAGTTCAGGACAGTTCTAAGGCTCGAGCAAACAAAGCGCACCGACCCATCTCGGCTCCCTCTCTAATCCTCTCCCTCCCTCTCGCTCTTGCCTTCTCTCTCTCCTCTCCCTCTCGAGCCCGTTCACCTAATGACTGTGCTCGCCGTCTAATTAGTTAAGTCTCGAACCGTTATGTGAGACCATGTTGTGTTCTATTTATAAGGGTCATCAGCGTGACATGTATTGCGTGACAAGGGGACACTTTTCGAACATTTTTGCTCCCGGAGACTTCTAATAAGCGAATTTTGAACAGTTCGAGATCACTGACCAAATCGAATGGCTAAGCTTTTATTGTTGCTTAATTGTCGTTAATTACAATATATTGCCGATTAATCGTCGAGACGAGACGATGAAATTTCATTTATTTGCAGCTTGCAATTAAGTCTCTGGTTTAGAAAAAGTATTTAGCGAAAATTCAGGCTCTAAAATGAACAGTTCAAGTATGTACAAAAATTGATGGATTCGAATGCGCAAAAGGTACAAAGAGACGAATTTCGTTCTAAAAAAGGTTCTGAGAACGTTTTCTGAGAAGATGTCACTCAGCGAGCTTTCCCATTAAGTGATTCAGTTTGACAAAGTAGAATAAATAGTTTTCTCCAGCTGTCAAGATTGGCAGTCACGTGACTCTGAACGCCATGACAGTTTATCTTCTCTCAGATTCCAAGGTCGAATTTCGAGCTCTTGTCGAACTCAAGTGTCCAGCAATTTGGTCTAATTGTAAGCCAATGCTTCGGTATCGCAGGTCACGCAGCTTGGCATCACTGATGGGCACAGTGTCCGGAAGTGTCCTCGATGGCCAGCACACGCAGAGAGGACATTGGGCCAAAGCTTGACCGGAAGTGGAATCGGGAATCACCGGAAGCGCTCCACTGGGCAAGCGATCGTTGACCGGAAGTCGTGAACTCATTATAGCGCACTTGACTCTGTAAAACTGTGGATCACGTCTTACTTAACTTGAAGCTACTTGTCGCTTCGAGTTCGTGACTCTGAACAGTTCAAAGTCGAGAGAGCGGCCCCAGATCGTGGCACACCGCAAAGACAAGGGCTCCACTGCGACTGCGCACTGCCGCCAACTTTCCCGCGCTCCAGTGTTTCGTTCTCTCCTCTCGCACTCCCTCCTCTCTCTCTCCCCTCTCCCTCTTTCACCGTTCGGCTTTTTGTTCTCCCTCACTCTTGCCCCGTGAGAGAGGTATATAGTGGCGTACATCAGCCCAGGGCCCTGAAAGGGGCCCCTCTTGCAGTTTGCACATCATGAGAGCGACAAATCGTTTCCAGGCCTATACTCGAGTAAAATTGAACTGTTCTATTATCTGTTCGCCATTTCCCGAGCGGCCAGTGCAGGGACACTTCCCTCATCTCTCTCTCCCCTTCCTCTCTCGCCCTCTCTCCCTCTCGGGTGTAAAATGCCCTTTAAAATTTGACTGGCGGCGCTTCTAACGTTTCAAACTTGGCGGTCAACTTAATTAGTTGTCAGCTTTGAAAAATCTTCTTTTCGCGCTTCTTTTCTGCCTGAACTATAAATGGAATGCCAACCCGAGAAACTGTGATATACTGCGGGGAGGGAGAGAGAGGGGAGGGGAGGAGGGGAAGAGAGCGAGAGATAAAGAATGGTGTTAAGCAATATCGCTAATAAACAATAAATTGTTGTCCACGATGTCCACATGTCACATAAAAAGTGAAAGTATGTCCAAAGATGGTTCGACTTGATAATGGAGCCAATTTCCTGCCTACCTTCTTCCATGGACTGGCCATTGAGAGGGAGGGCGAGAGCAGAAAGGGAGAGCGAGGGGAGAGGGGACGGCGAGAAAAGAGATGGAGAGAGAGATTGTCCGTGTCGGCTTTTTTGTTACTGCTAATTCTTGCAAATGTTCTAGAAAAATAGACCATTCACAGAGTCCAAGTAGAACATTGTCATCCCATTCAATGACAACGACTGAGGGAGAGGGAGGAGAAGCTGATTGTCTCTCTCTCTCTCTCTTCTCTCCCTCTCTCCTCTCGCACTATCTCTCTCCATTTCCCTCTCCCCTCACTGAGTCAGAGTTTCGGAACGTCTCCCAAAGCGTTACTTGTACCATTCGAGTAAAACACTAGAACGGTCCAGTGTACCGTCGAGTCGACGTTCTAAATGTCCTTAAGTGTCCAGGAGAGTGAAAATGGCCTCGAAGACGGACATTGTCATGGTCATTCGCGAACCATTCGAGTGAACTGTTCTAGCCGACCCACTATCTGGACATGGGCGTCATAATTCTTTCCTCTAAATGACCATCACCGGCGGACATGCTAAGGCACTAACTGGATTACCTTTAATCCGGTTAAGTCTTCCCCGAGTCCCGAAAAATTGAGAGTTTGATTTAACAAACTCATCAGAACATAGTTGAGCTGGAAGCAAAACTGATCAGTAATTAAAGCTGGTTGACTTAAACGCCATCACTAGTGAAATTCAAAGGTTCTAAATTTTTGTCCTTAATCATGTCTGCTCCTTTTTCGGCAATCATGTAACCAGTGGACTGATTGTTTCCGGAAACGAGATTTCGCATCACGGAAGAATCAACCCTCTGAGCCCCTTGACTCGAACCCAAATCTGATTCACAATTAATGTTTATCGACTTAAACGCCACCACTAGTTAGATTTGAAGGTTGTAACAATTTGCCCTTAATCATGTCGGCTCCTCGCTCGGCAATCATGTAAACAGTCCCCTGAGTGTTTCCGGAAACCGAGGTTGGGCATCACGGACGCATCCGCCACTCGAAGCCCAGTGACCCCAATGACACGAAGCTGAGTGTCAACGACGGCCATCTTGTCTGAGGGTGAACCCATCTTGCAGGTGCCCGAGAAATGCCACAAAGTTTGCATGGTGGCTCTGGCTAAGCATCGCAAGTAGTCTCTAGATGGCGCTGCGAACTTCTCGCATCCTGGGATCGAAGAGTTCACAAATTTAGGATCCAAACTGGCCAATGACGGGGCTTGGGCCAACTTTAGAATCAACTCCATGGCGTCGACCACAACTTCAATGTCCTCTGGGTCAGAATAGTACTTGGGGTCAACTAAGGGACCGTCTTTCCAGTTTGAAGAATTTAACTTAACGGTCCCTCGGCTACGAGGGTGTAACAGAACGGGAGATATGGACAACTTGTCATTTTCACCTTGCAAACTAGTTGCAACCAATATTATCTGGCTATCCGGAAACGGATATGATGGCCCTTGTTTAGTGTTGATGAAGCCCATCGCTTCGGCCAGATTGGACGCCAAGGGACCCTTTCCGCTTGTCAAGTAGCTGAGCAAGCTCTGTGGCGTAACTGCCCGGGCTATTGACCAGGCCACTGGTTTATTGATTTGAAATTCCATCAAGACTGTGGGGTGATCATGCAGATTTTGGCCCACACCGGCCAAGTGCTTGACAACCGGAATTTTCAGTTCGTTAAGTTGCTCTTGGGGACCGATTCCAGATTGCATCAGTATCTTAGGCGACTGGAGAGCTCCTGCGGCCAAGATGACCTCTTTGCGGACTTTGACTGTGTGGTCAATGGTCAGCCTGTTGAAAATGACACCTTCGGCTTTCAGATTCTCATCGAATGTGATTCTGTGGGCAGTGGCGTAAGTCAGAACTTTCAAGTTGCTTCGGCCAGTAACCGGATCAATGTAAGACTTGGCCGCTGATTGGCGTGAACCTCTCCGAGTGGTTGTTTGCGTGAGCGAGAACACATTGGGCTTGGCCCCGTTGTAGTCACCAGCCTCATATCCAAGATGGCTTCCACTTTTCACAAAAGCTGGGCCTATTTGGGTCACATAGTTGGGGTAGCTCAGCTTCAAGGGACCTCCTACATGATGGTACGGGCTACTTTTCAGTTCCCTAACACCCATATCTTCCAGTTTCAAATAGTAGGGAAGGTTATCATGGTAAGACCACCCCTGAGCCCCAGCGTCCACCCAGTCTTGGAAGTCACGGCTATTGCCTCGTACATACATCATAGCATTGAGTACTGACGAGCCACCAAGTACCTTACCTTGGGTCAAATCGACTCTCTGGTTGACGGTTGAGTGTTAGCAATGACAGTACTTTGCGAGTGTCACTTACCTGACCATCAAGGGCTGAGCAACAATTAGCTTGGGGCACACTCTGAAAGCCCCAATCAACGGCAGGTTCCCGGGAGAAAGTTGAAAAATGACGGTATGTCGGTTACCGGTGACTCATAGCCACCGGATTCGAGAAGGAGCACCTGGATGTTGGGGTCCTCCGACAGTCGGTTAGCCATGACACAACCCCCAGGACCACCGCCTATGACGATGTAGTCATATTCATGTTCCCAGAAAAATGGCGACCGGAGCCGACCTGCCTCGAACCAGAGGACTAAAAAGGAAGAAAAGGCCACGGAAACCAGGTTGACCATCACTACAGTTTGTCCCGAATTCCATGAACCGTCTACGAGTGAAACTAAACTAAGTCGGTCTGAAGATATTTTTCCTCAACTAGATAAGTTGAATAATAATGTGCTTCTACATACACACACACAGGTTGACAGCCACCTGGATGTAATATGTTTTTTTTTCGGTTACGTATTGCATGGTGTATTATTTATTTGGGTTTCATTGACTTTCTCATTGATTGTTTCGTAAGTTGCAGCTTGCAATCAGCGTGTGCTAATTGATTTATACCTCAAACATGAATCTCGAATAAGAGGCGACCGAACACGGTGACATCGCATGGAATGGTCGCAGCGCCCTCTATGTTTGAGAAGAACGACCATGTGACCGGTTAAGTCACGACCCTGCGGTTCAAAGCTTGATTTAGTTGATCAGAGATTATAAATGTAGCAATCAATAAACTGGCTGACACAAAAAACATAACAAAATGTTTCGCAAAGTGAAAAAATTTCACATTCCGACTTGAAACAATTTCGAGCTCATTTTATCTTAATTAGAACATAACTTCAGTATAAGATTCGCTGTTGCCGAGATGTGATCGCGTGTGGTTTTCCCGTGAATTTATTTCGAATAAATCTTAATTCAAAAAAAAATTAAAAAAGTAATTTATTTAGTCTATTTATTTTATGAATTAATTTTCAAAAACTGAAAAATAGGCAACCCTACTTCGAAAGCCCCAGTCAACGGCGTTCCCCTGAACGTAAGGCAACAAAGCCGGTGGGTCGGTTAGCGGTGACTCGTAGCCACCGGACTCGAGAAGGAGCTTCCGGATGTTGGGGTCCTCGGTCAGCCGGTTAGCCATGACACAGCCCGCAGCGCCACCACATGTGATTGTATAATCATGTTGTTGACCCCAGAAAGATGGTGGCCAGAGATGACCTGCCTCGAGCCAGAGGACTAAAAACAAAGATAAGGCCACGGAGACCAGGTTGACCATCACTGCAACTTGCTCCAGGATTGACTTCAAGAGAAAATATTTAATTGACCCTTGATAAGACTCACCTAGACTATATATGGCATACTTGTTTTCCCTGAATACCAGCTTCCGCGTACACACGTGGCTAATCACTTGAAGGTGACCGTACGTCATGTGTTTGTGTTTTCGAAAAATGATATATATTATTCGGCCAATTCCGTTTTTTAATATGTTGAAGAGTTCTGAAACGGTGTATCTTTACATTCTCCGTCCTAATCAGTATATTTAGAGATGGTTTCTATTTTTCGGCGCTAGCAATTAATGAGTCGATTAAAGATAGATGATTTACATATGGCTAATTACACTGATCTAAATCATAGGCCACCATTGGGTAAACCTATCGGCGGCAACAGTGTCCCCTTAATCATGTCGGCTCCTCGTTCGGCAATCATGTAAACAGTGGCCTGAGTGTTTCCGGAGACTACGGTGGGCATCACGGAAGCGTCAGCCACTCGGAGCCCCTTGACCCCTATGACTCGGAGCTGAGGGTCAACGACGGCCATTTTGTCCGAAGGTGAGCCCATCTTGCAAGTACCAGAGTAATGGTATATGGTTTGCATGGTGGATTTAGCAAGGCATCCCAAGTACTCCCGAGATGGCGCTGCCAGCTTCTCACAACCGGTGACGGGAGCGTTTACAAATGTAGAATTTAAATTGGCCAATGACGGGGCTTCGGCCAACTTTAGCACCAGCTCCATGGCATCGACCATAACTTCAATGTCCTGTGGGTCAGAATAGTACTTGGGGTCAACTACGGGACCGTCTCTCCAGTTTGAAGAATTTAACTCAACGGTCCCTCGGCTACGAGGGTTCAGTAGAACGGGAACCATGCCGAACATGTCATTTTCATCTTGAGTACCGGTTACCAACAATATTATCTGGCTATCCGGAAACGGATATGACGGACCTTGTTTAGTGTTAATTAACCCCAGCGCTTTGACGAGAGTGGACGCTAGAGGTCCCTTTCCGCTTGTCAAGTAGCTGACCAAGCTCTGTGGCATGACTACTGCGGCCGATGACCAGTTCGCTGGTTTGTCGATTCGAAAGTTCATTATGACAGTAGGGTGATCTTGTAGATTTTGGCCCACACCAGCCAAGTGCTTGACCACCGGAATGTTCAGCTCGTTCAGGTGGTCCTGGGGACCGATTCCCGATTGCATCAGTATCTTGGGTGACTGGAGAGCCCCTGCGGCCAAGATGACCTCTTTGCGGGCTTTGACTGTGTGGTCAGTGTCCATCCTGTTGAAAATGACACCTTCGGCTTTCAGATTCTTATCAAATGTGATTTTGTGAGCAGTGGCGTAAGTCAGAACTTTCAAGTTGCTTCGGCCATTAACCGGATCAATGTAAGACTTGGCCGCTGATTGACGTGAACCATTCCGAGTGGTTGTTTGTGCAAGAGAGAACACATTGGGTTTGGCTCCATTGTAGTCACCAGTCTCATATCCAAGATGGCTTCCACTCTTCACAAAGGCTGGTTCTAGTTGGTTGACAAAGTTGGGGTAGGTCACCTTCAAGGGACCGCCAACGTGATGGTACGGGCTGCTTTGCAGCTCCTTCACACCCATATCTTCCAGTTTCAAATAGTAGGGTAAGTTGTCATGGTATGACCACCCCTGAGCCCCAGCGTCCAACCAGTGCTGGAAGTCTCGGGCATTGCCTCGTACATACATCATAGCATTGAGTACTGACGAGCCACCAAGTACCTTACCTTGGGTCAAGTTGACTCTCTGGTCAAGAGGGTTGGGTGTTACCGATAATAGAACTTTGCAAGCGGTACTTACCCGGCCTTCAAGGGCAGAGCAACAATTGGCTTGGGGCACACTCTGAAAGCTCCAATCAACGGCAGTCCCCTGAATATCATACGATAAAGCCGGTATGTCGGTTATCGGCGACTCGTAGCCACCGGACTCGAGAAGGAGCACCTGGACATTGGGGTCCTCGGACAGCCGGTTAGCCATGACGCAACCACCGGTGCCGCCGCCTATAATAATGTAGTCATATTCATGTTCCCACAAAGATAGCGACCAGAGATGGCCTGCCTCGAACCAGAAAACTAAACATGAAGAGATGACCACGGAAGCCAGGTTGACCATCACTGCAACTTGCCTCAGAATTAGCTTCAAGAGAAAGTATTAAACTGATCCTTGATCATACTCAACTAGATTATATATGGCATACTTGTATTCCGTAAACACCAGCTTGCGCGTACACACGTGGCTAATCACCTGAAGGTGACCGTACGTCATGTGTTTGTGTTTTCGAAAAATGATTATGAATTATTCGATTAATTTCGCTTTTTTTAATGTTGCAGAAATCTGAAACGGGGTATCATTACAACGGAATATTTTCCTGTCATACCTCTGCATACAGTGGTGCGCATGCGCCGATCCTCGAAATTAATTAATATCTGACGCAATGTCACCTACTCGACAGAATTTATCGCATTCAGAAATGGTTTCGAAACTCCGGCGCTAGCAATTTACAAATTGATTAAGACAGAAATTTTACATATGGTTTGTCACATTGATGTAAATCACAGGTCACCATTGGTTAAATCTATGGGAGCCAGCTGTCGTCCTTTAATCATGTCGGCCCCTCTTTCGGCAATCATGTAAACAGTGGCCTGAGTGTTTCCGGATACTACGGTGGGCATCACGGAGGCGTCAGCCACTCGGAGTCCCTTGACCCCGATGACCTGGAGCTGAGGGTCAACGACGGCCATTTCGTCCGAAGGTGAGCCCATCTTGCAAGTGCCAGAGTAATGATACAAGCTTTGCATGGTGGCCCTGGCAAAACATTCTAAGTACTTCCTAGATGGCGCTGCGAACTTCTCACAGCCGGCGATGGAAGCGTTCACAAATGCAGGATTTAAATTGGCCAATGACGGGGCTTTGGCCAACTTTAGCACCAACTCCATGGCGTCGACCACAACTTCAATGTCCTGTGGGTCAGAATAGTACTTGGGGTCGACTACGGGACTGTCTTTCCAGTTGGAAGAGTCTAACGTAACGGTCCCTCGGCTACGAGGGTTCAATAGAATGGGCAAAATGATGACCTTGTCATTTTCAGTTTGAGTATAGTTCGTAGCCAGCATTTCTATCTGAATATCCGGAAACGGATATGATGGCCCTCGCTTAGTGTTAATGAAACCCGTCGCTTCGGCCAGATTGGACGCCAAGGGGCCCTTTTTGCTTGCAAAGTAGCTGGCCAAGCTCTGTGGCGTAACTGCCCGGGCTATTGACCAGGCCACTGGTTTGTCCAGCTGAAACTCCATAAAGACAGCAGGGTGGTCTTGAAGATTTTGGCCCACGCCGGGCGAGTGCTTGACAACTGGAACTTTTAGCTGTTTCAGCTGGTCTCGGGGACCAATTCCAGATTGCATCAGTATCTTGGGTGACTGGAGAGCTCCTGCGGCCAAGATGACCTCTTTGCGGGCTTTGACTGTGTGGTCAGTGTCCATCCTGTTGAAAACGACAGCTTCGGCTTTCGAATCCTCATCAAATAGGATTCTGTGGGCAGTGGCGTAAGTCAGAATTTCAAATTGCTTCGGTCTTTAATCGGATCAATATACGACTTGGCCGCTGATTGGCGTGAACCTCTCCGAGTGGTTGTTTGCGTGATAGAAAAGCTATTGGGTTTGGCTCCGTTGTAGTCACCAGCCTCATAACCAAGATGGCTTCCAGCTTTCACAAAAGCTGGTCCCAATCGGGTCACATAGTTGGGGTAGCTCAGCTTCAAGGGACCCCCTACATGATGGTACGGACTACGTTTCAGTTCGTTGACACCCATATCCTCTATTCTCAAGTAGTAGGGCAAGTTATTTTGATAAGACCACCCCTGAGCCCCAGCGTCCACCCAGTCCTGGAAGTCTCGTGCGTTGCCCCGAACAAACAACATAGCATTGAGTACTGAAGAGCCACCCAATACCTTACCTTGGGTCAACTCGACTCTCTGGTCAAGAGGGCTGGGTGTTAGCTGTGGTAGAGCTTTGCGAGTGGTACTTACCCGGCCTTCAAAGGCAGAGCAACAGTTAGCTTGGGGAACACTTTGAAAGCCCCAATCAACTGCGGTCCCCTGAAGGTAAGGCCACAAAGCCGGTGTGTCGGTTATCGGTGACTCGTAGCCACCGGACTCGAGAAGGAGCACCTGGACATTGGGGTCCTCGACAGCCGGTTAGCCATGACGCAACCACCGGGACCTCCGCCTATACTATGTAGTCATATTCATGTTCCCACAAAGATTGCGACCAGAGATGACCTGCCTCGAACCAGAGGACTAAAAAGGAAGAGATGACCACGGAGACCAGGTTGACCATCCCTGCAACTTTCTCCATAATCAACTTCAAGAGAAAATATTAAACTGACCCTTGATTAAACTCACCTAGATTATATATGACATACTTGTTTTCTGTGAATACCAGCTTTCGCGTACACACGTGGCTAATCACTTGAAGGTGACCGTACGTCATGTGTTTGTGTTTTCGAAAAACAAATATCAATTATTCGATTAATTTCGCTTTTTAAGTTCCAGAATTCTGAAACGGGGCATCTACATTTTCCGTCCTAATGGGGATATTTTTCCGTCGTACCTGTGCACGCAACTGTGCGCATGCGCCGATCCTCAAAATTTATTACGTGGTGCAGAGTCACCTACTTAACACAATTAATCGTATTCAGTGATGGTTTCGACTCCTCGGCGCTAGCGATTTACAAATCGATTCATCAAGATAGAAAATTTACATGCGGCTTGTAATTACATTTATCTAAATCATTGGCCACCACTGGGCAGACCTATTGGCGGCAACAGTGTCCCCTTGATCATGTCGGCTCCTTTTTCGGCAATCATGTAAACAGTGGCCTGAGTGTTTCCGGAAACGATGTTAGGCATCACGGATGCATCTACCACTCTGAGCCCCTTGACCCCGATGACCCGAAGCTGAGGGTCAACGACGGCCATCGTGTCTGAGGGTAAGCCCATCCTGCAGGTGCCCGAATAATGGAATATTGATTGCATGCTTGCCTTGAGAAAGCAGCGAATATAGTCCCTAGATGGCGCTACGAACATCTCGCATCCGGCCGTTGAAGTGTTCAGCCAACTAGGGCCCAATCTTGACCATGGTGGCGCCATGGTCAAGTTTAAAGCGATCTCCAGTCCGTCGACCATGTCTTCCAAGTCCACCGGGTCAGAAAAGTACTGAGGGTCAACCAGGGGACCGTCTCTCCAGTTACTGGACTTCAACTTAACGGTCCCTCGACTAAGGGGTCGCAATAGAACGGGAAGCAATACAAATCGGTCACTTTGTGCCCCGAATCCCATCCCAACTTGCATGATTATTTGAACGTCCGGAAACGGATGTGAAGGGCCATGTTTAGTGTTGATGAACCCCATGGCTTCGGCCAGAGTAGACGACAAAGGTCCCTTTCCAGTGGTCAAGTATTTCGAAACAGAGTGTGACGTAATTGCCTCTTCGAAAGACCAGCTGACTGGCTTGCTGAGGCCAAAGTCCATGATGACCGTAGGATGATCTTGAAGGTTTTGACCCACTCCGGGCAAGTTCTTGACCACAGGAATATCTAGGGTTTTCAAGTGCACCCGGGGACCGATTCCAGATTGCATCAGTATCTTGGGTGACTGGAGACTGCCGGCGGTCAAGATGACCTCTTTGCGAACCGAAACCACGTGATTACGGTCTTGCCTGTCGAATAAGACGGCATTAGCTCTCAGGCTAATGTCGAACAGGATTCTGTGGGCAGTGGCGTAAGTTAGCACCTTTAAATTGCTTCGGCCGACTATTGGCTCGATGTAAGACTTGGCCGCTGATTGGCGTGACCCTCGCCAGGTGGTTGTTTGAGCCTCTGCAAAGACATTGGGCTCGGCGCCATTGTAGTCGCCAGTGTTGTATCCAAGATGGCGTCCACTTGCTATGAAGGCAGACTTCAGTGGGGTAAGAAAGTTGGGATTGTTCAGTTTCAATGGCCCCTCTCGACCATGGTACGGGCTTTTGCGGAGCCCGCTAATGCCCATGTCTTCTATTTTCAAAAAGTAAGGCAAGTTTTCTTGATAAGACCACCCCTGAGCCCCAGAGTCTACCCAGTCCTGGTAGTCGCGGCCATTGCCTCTTACATACATCATGGAATTGATAACCGATGAGCCACCCAGCACCTTGCCTGCGTTAAGGGGACTCTCTGGTCAAGGGTTGGGTTTTAGCAATTTAGCAACTCTGCATGTTTACTTACCCGACCATCGAAGGCAGAGCAGCAATGGGCTTGAGGTACACTTTTAATGCCCCAATCAATGGCGGACCCGTGGAAAAAGGCGGGAAAGGACGGTATATCGGTCACCGGTGACTCGTAGCCACCGGACTCGAGTAGAAGCACCTGAACACTCGGGTTCTCGGAGAGTCGGTTCGCCATCACACAGCCAGCTGTGCCGCCACCGATGATTACGTAATCATATTCTTTGTCCCAAGAAGATGGCGACCGGTTACGGCCCAACTCGAACCACAGCACTAAGAACGAAGCGACGGCCACAGGTGTCACAGATACGAGAAAGCCCTGAAGGCTAAACATTATCGAAGCAATTCCTAGATCGGCAAGCTGACTGTCACTCATTCTGAGCTATTACACATATGCTATTACACATAAGGATGTCGAAATATTCATTGTGCACGAATGTCGGAAAGAATTCCATTGCTGGATGGAATTTCCAGCCTGTCGCACTAACGGAACGGTCCCCTAACTTCTCTGGCACAGCGTTCTCCCGAAATATTTGGCTGCCCCTAGTTATGACAACAATGTTGTCACAACATACATGTAGTTATACGTAAACTCTGTTTTATAATTAATTTGCGTTATAGTTTCATGAGACCGAAGCGGAAAGGTTAGTGACAATCGCATTTACTGTTTTATACCGTTATTTTTTAAATTGTATTCTTTATTATTTTTATTGACTTAAATTTCACCATCTAGAGTTTAATCGAACAAACTCATTGAGGCATATTTCAGTCAGAAGCAAGACTAATTAGCAATTAAAGGCTCTGGACTCAAATGTCACCACTTTTCAGCTTTGAAGGTTCCAACGTGTTTCCCTTAATCATGTCGGCCGCTTTTTCGCCAATCATGTACGTAGTGGCCTGAGTGTTGGCGGAAACCACGATGGGCATCACGGAAGCGTCCACCACCCGGAGTCCCTTGACCCCGATGACCTGAAGCTGAGGGTCAACGACGGCCATTTCGTCCGAAGGGGAGCCGATCTTGCAAGTGCCAGAGTAGTGATACAGCGATCGCAGATTTTCTCTGGCAAAGCAACGCAAGTAGTCGGTAGATGGCGCTTCAAACTTGTCACATCCGCCGGCTGAGGACTGTACCACTTTCGGGTTAAATCGGGCGAATGACGGTGCTTCCGTCAACTTGATCGTCAGCTCCAAGGCCTTGACGTAGGTTTCAAGGTCCTCCGGGGCCGAATAGTACTTTGGATCGACTATGGGATTGTCTTTCCAGTCGGAAGACTTCAACTTGAGGGTCCCTCGGCTAACCGGGTTCAATAGAACGTTCAGTATGCTGAACTTGTGGTTTTCAGTCATGAAATTAGTTGCAAATGATATAAGCTGCATATTCGGAAACGGATATGACGGACCCTTGTCAGTGTGGATGAAGCCCATAGCTTCGGCCAGATTGGAAGCCAGGGGACCCTTTCCGGCGGTCAAGTAGCTGGCCAAGGTCGGGGCCGTAGTTACCGTTGCCGCTGACCAGGCTGTTGCATTGATGCTGAAATCGAATTCCAGCCGAGGATGATCTTGCAGATTCTGACCCACGCCGGGCAAGTGCTTGACCACCGGAATGTTCAGCTCGTTCAGGTGGTCCTGGGGACCGATTCCCGATTGCATCAGTATCTTGGGTGACTGGAGAGCCCCTGCGGCCAAGATGACCTCTTTGCGGGCTTTGACTGTGTGGTCAGTGTCCATTCGGTTGAAAATGACACCTTCGGCTTTCGAATCCTTATCAAACAGGATTTTGTGGGCAGTGGCGTAAGTCACCACTTTCAAATTTTTTCGGTTTTTAATGGGAGTAATGTAGGACTTGGCCGCTGATTGGCGTGAACCTTTCCATGTGGTTGACTGCGTGATAGAGAAGCTATTGGGTTTAGCGCCATTGTAGTCACCAGCCTCATAACCAAGATGGCTTCCGGCTTTCACAAAAGCTTCTCCCAGCTGGGTCACATAGTGGGGATGGTTCAACTTCAGGTAGCCCCCTGTGTGGTGGTAAGGGTCGTTGCGGAGATCCTTAATACCCATGTCTTCAACTTTATGAAAGTAGGGCAGAGTGTCCTGATAAGACCACCCCTCAGCCCCGGCGTCCACCCATTGCTTAAAGTCGATGCCATTGCCTCGTACGTACATCATGGCATTGATGACGGTGGAGCCACCTAGTGCCTTGCCCGTGTTGAGCTCTACTTTCTGTTCAGGGGCTGGGTGTTAGTGATGGTCACAAACCTGCAAGGGCCACTTACCTGCTCAGGGCTGGCCGCGCAACAGTTTTCCTGTGGTATACTCCGGATGCCCCAGTCAACGGCGGTGTTCTGGAGCAGTAGGAAGGCCGACGGTATGTCGGTCACCGGTGACTCGTAGCCACCGGCCTCGATGAGCAAAACCTGCACCTTGGGGTCTTCGGACAACCGGTTGGCCATGACACAACCGCCAGGTCCGCCGCCTATGATGACGTAATCGTATTCATCGTCCAAGACAAGTGGCGACTTGGGAAGGTTTTCTTTGTACCAGAGCGCTAAAAGCGCTGAGACGATCCCTGCGACTAACCCTATAGTGAGAGCCATATTACTGAATGTAACGTCTATGCGTCAAATCAAGCTGGTCAAGTTGATCAAGATCAGATAAGTTCAGCAATATTCTCACGTCCTTGAATATGCGCTTTAATTACGCAAAAAGCTTTGAAAGACGGAAGTGATGCTTCTTAAATTGATTTTTTTGTGACGTATTATGTTAATGCGTTTTAAAATGCTGTGAATTACAGTTTCTAATCAGCTTGAGCTAGTGAATGCATACCTGATGCATATTCAAGAGTAGTTGAAACGGAAATTAATATTACTTGAACAGAGCGTCGATTCTCGCTAGCAATTTAGAAATTGGCTCATCATCGAGATGGCAAATTTGCATACGGCGTGTAATTGCATTTATCTAAATCATGGGCCACTATTGTCTAGATCTATCGGTTGTAATAGTTTCCCCTTAATCACGTCGGTTCCTTTTCCGGCAATCATGTGAACAGCGGCCCGAGTGTTTCCGGAAACAATGTTAGGCATCACGGAAGCATCAGCCACTCTGAGCCCCTTGACCCCGATGACCCGGAGCTGAGGGTCAACGACGGCCATCTTGCCTGAGGCTAGACCCATCTTGTAGGTGTCCGAATAATGGAATACTGATTACATGCTCGTATTGAGAAAGCAGCAAACATGGTCTCTAGATGGCGCCACGAACATCTCCCATCCGGCCGTCGAAGTTTTTCAGCGCTCAAGCTGGACAATGGCGGCGTCCTGGTCAAGTTTAGAACCATCTCCAGTCCGTTGACCATATTTTCCGAGACAATCGGGTACGAAAGGTACTTTGGGTCAACAAGGGGACCGTCTCTCTAGTTCGTCGATTCCAATTCAACGGCCCGTCGGCTACGATGTCGTAATGTAATGAGCAACAAGACAAGTTGGTCACGTTTAGCATAGAATCCCATAGCAACTTGCATGACCATCTGGACTTCCGGAAACGGACATGACGCTGGTTGATGGAGCCCTTAGCTGCGTTGGACGACAAAGGTCCCTCTTGAGTTGTCTTCCCGCCAGACCAGCTGACTGGCTTGCTGATGCCAAAGTCCGTAACGATTGCAGGATGGTCTTTATTATCCTGACATACTCCGGGCAAGTGCTTGACCACAGGTACCTTCGGGACTTTCAAGTGGTCCTGGGGACCGATTCCATATTGCATCGGAACTTTGGGATATGTGTATTTCTGAACATAGTCCTTGCACAGTAGGGAAACTTCGTGAGCAGAGACGACCAACCTTCACCAAGAATCGGCTAACTTTTCAGAGAATTAGAGGTACGTCGTCTTTAGTCACACAAGGTTTCATGCGCAGGCGCGAAAAAATCTCATTCGCTCCCAAAGACCCGAAAAGGAAATGTACGTTTTCGAGTTTGATTTTTTGCTTGAAATTCACTAATATTCTTGTAGCTAGTATCCAGATACTATCCAGGGTTTAATCAAAGAACTCATAGAACGTGTTTTAGTCAGAAGCAAAACTAATTAGCAATTAAAGGTGCTGAACTCAAATGTCACCACTTTTCAGCTTTGAAGGCTCCAACTTGTTCCCCTTAATCATGTCAGCTAATCTTTCGGCCATCATGTAAACCGTGGCCTGAGTGTTTCCGGAAATCACGGTGGGCATCACGGAAGCGTCCACCACCCGGAGTCCCTTGACCCCGATGACCTGAAGCTGAGGGTCAACGACGGCCATTTCGTCCGAAGGTGAGCCCATCTTGCAAGTGCAAGAGGAATGATAAATTGATGCCAGCTTGGCTCTGGCATAGCAACGCAGGTAGTCTCTAGATGGCGCCACAAATGCCTCACAGCCG
Source organism: Halotydeus destructor (assembly GCA_022750525.1). Taxonomy (NCBI): domain Eukaryota; kingdom Metazoa; phylum Arthropoda; class Arachnida; order Trombidiformes; family Penthaleidae; genus Halotydeus; species Halotydeus destructor. The sequence goes on from JAIUWE010000125.1 coordinate 133,524, forward strand.
GGGACCGAAGAGGTCACAAATTCGGGCTTAAAACGGGCGAGTGACGGTGCTTCGGTCAACTTGAGCGTCAGCTCCATGGACTTGACTAAGGTTTCAAGGTCCTCCGGCTCGGACAAGTACTTCGGGTCGACTATGGGATTGTCTTTCCAGTCGGAAGACTTCAACTTGAGGGTCCCTCGGCTAACCGGGTTCAGTAGAATGTTTATTATGGTGAACTTGCCATTTTCAAACTTGAAAGTAATTGCGAATAGGATAAGCTGCATATTCGGAAACGGATATGACGGACCCTTGTCAGTGTGTATGAAGGCTGTAGCTTCGGCCAAACTGGCAGCTAGGGGACCCTTTCCGCCGGTCAAGTAGCTGGCCAAGTTCGGGGCCGTAGCTACCGTTTCCGACCAGGCTGTCGCATTGATGCTAAAATCCATTTCAAGCCTGGGATGATCTTGCAGATTCTCACCCACGCCGGGCAAGTGCTTGACAACCGGAATGTTCAGCTCGTTCAGGTGGTCCTGGGGACCGATTCCAGATTGCATCAGTATCTTGGGTGACTGGTGAGCCCCTGCGGACAAGATGACCTCTTTGCGGGCTTTGACTGTGTGGTCAATGTCCATCCTGTTGAAAACGACAGCTTCGGCTTTCGAATCCTTATCGAATAGGATTTTGTGGGCAGTGGCGTAAGTTAGCACTTTCAAATTACTTCGGTTTTTAATGGGACTAATGTAGGACTTGGCCGCTGATTGGCGTGAACCTTTCCGAGTGGTGGTTTGCGTAAGCGAGAACAAATTGGGTTTGGCTCCATTGTAGTCACCAGACTCATAACCAAGATGGCTTCCAGCTTCCACAAAAGCTGGTCCCAATTGGGTCACATAGCTGGAGTAGCTCACTTTCAAGGGACCCCCTACATGATGGTATGGGCTTTCACGAAGCTCTTCAATGCCCATGTCTTCCATTCGCAAGTAGTAGGGCAAGTTTTCCTGATAAGACCACCCCTCAGCCCCAGCGTCCACCCATCGCTTAAAGTCGAGGCCATTGCCTCGCACATACATCATGGCATTGATGACGGTGGAGCCGCCCAGTACCTTGCCCGTGTTGAGCCCGACTTTCTGGTCAAGGGGTGGGCTGGGTGTTAGCGATGGTCACAAGCCTGCAAGGGCCACTTACCTGCTCAGGGCTGGCCGTGCAACAGTTGGCCTGTGGTACACTCTGGGTGCCCCAGTCAATGGGGGAGTTCTGGAGCAGTAGGAAGGCCGACGGCGTGTCGGTCACCGGTGACTCGTAGCCACCGGCCTCGATGAGCAAAACCTGCACCTTGGGGTCTTCGGACAACCGGTTCGCCATGACACAACCGCCAGGTCCGCCACCTATGATGACGTAATCGTACTCATCGTCCAAGACCAGTGGTGACTTGGGAAGGTTTGCATTGTACCAGAGCGATAAAAGCGCTGTGATGACCCCTGCGAGGAACCCTAAAGTGAGGGCCATAGTACTGAATGAAGCGTCTATGTGTCAATTGATCAAGATCAGATATATTTAGCAATATTCTCACGTCCTTGAATATATGCTTCAATTACGCAAACAGCTTTGAGAGACGGAAGTGATGCTTCTTCAATTGAGTATTTTGTGACGTACTATTCTAATGGAGTTTCAAAATGCGTTGAATTATAGTTTCTTAGCAGCTTGAGCTAGGGAATGCAGACCTGGGACATATGCACGAATAATTGAAACGGTAATTAATATTAATGAATTCAACTAGGCTTTAGTGTGATTCCTGATGTCAAGGTCAAGCTTGCTGATGAGCGAACTCGATCCTCGGCCTTTGACTAGAGTTCAGAGAAGAAACTCTGGCTGACCAGAGTCTAGCGTCAGCGTGAAGCGTAGAGGAGATTGAAGAACACTAATTATATAATTAAGAACTGTTTGCTTGACGATATGATGAGAGAGCAAAGATAAACGCGTTCAAAATATAGCAGAAAATATGAGAGTACAGAATCTTAAGACGACTGAGACAAAGAGTGGAGTGACGGCCGAGGCTTCCATAGCCTCGATATTACCCTTCTACGTCGTAAAATATAAGATGGGAAATTTAGGGAGAATTCAAAAAAAAGAAGGGAGCCCACCTGGACCGAGAGGATTCCTGCGGAGCCGAATGTTGCGCGGCGCGACAAAGGAGCTGTCAAGAGGGCCCCTTGAGGCAATTTACGTATTTGGGAGAGTGTGGGGGTCAACTGAGGGCAAGAATCTCAAGGACGACACATGCGAACATCAATATTTCAATATTTGCATACGGCGTGTTATTGCCCAAGTTACTGCCCAACTCAAACCACAGAAATAAGAATCAAGTGACGGCCACAGGGGTCACTGATAGAAGAAATCCCTGAATGGTAAACATTGCCGACGCATTTCCTAGATCGGCAAGTTGCCTGTCGGCCATGTTGATAAGTTATGTCAAATTAGTTTAGTCTAAGCTTTATGTGACTAAAACATTGATATATTCAAGTCCATTAGAAGTCACACGCTTGTTCATTGTGATGGGTCACGAATACTAGCCATCGTTTCATAGTAATATTCATGAATGCATTGACGTTTCGCGTGATGGTATCTCGATATGACCTAGATCCGTTTAGAGCCAATGGAATAAATCAAGAGCTTCAGCAAACTTCAAAACGTGAACCATGGCTCGAGTTCGAAATAAAAAGTTGAGAACAACTTTCGAGCAACAACTTTGCCATCTAGCGAGTTTTAGAGGTAACTCTAAGCGCTATCTTCAAATCTGTCTCCAACTATCCAGAGTTTAATCAAAGGAGCTCATAGAAGGTGTTTTAGTCAGAAGCAAAACTAATTAGCAATTAAAGGTGCTGGACTCAAATGTCCCCACTTTTCAGCTTTGAAGGTTCCAACTTGTTCCCCTTAATCATGTCAGCTGCTCTTTCGGCCATCATGTAAACCGTGGCCTGAGTGTTGCCGGAAACCACGGTGGGCATCACGGAAGCGTCCACCACCCGGAGTCCCTTGACCCCGATGACCTGGAGCTGAGGGTCAACGACGGCCATTTCGTCCGAAGGTGAGCCCATCTTGCAAGTGCCACTGTAGTGATACAATGATGCCAGATTGGCTCTGGCATAGCAACGCAGGTAGTCTCTAGATGGCGCCACAAATGCCTCACAGCCGGGTACCGAAGAGTTCACGAATTCGGGCTTAAAACGGGCGAGTGACGGTGCTTCGGTCAACTTGAGCGTCAGCTCCATGGCCTTGACTAAGGTTTCAAGGTCCTCCGGGTCAGACAAGTACTTTGGGTCAACTATGGCAAGCTCGTTCCAGTTTGTCGAATTCAACGTGACGGTCCCTCGGCTACGAGGATTCAATAAAATATCCATTAGGGCGAACTTGTAGTCTTCGAAATGAACAGTAGTTCCAAATGATAGAATCTGGAGATTCGGAAACGGATATGACGGACCCTTGTCCGTGTGGATGAAGCCCATAGCTCCGCCCAGAGTGTAAGCCAAGGCTCCCTTTCCGGCGGTCAAGTAGCTCGCCAAGCTCTGTGACGTAGTTGCCTCCAAGACTGACCAGGCTTTTTCATTGATGCTGAAATCCAGTTCCACTCTAGGATGATCCTGCAGATTCTGGCCCACGCCGGGCATGTGCTTGACCACCGGAATGTTCAGCTCGTTCAGGTGGTCCTGGGGACCGATTCCAGATTGCATCAGTATCTTGGGCGACTGGAGAGCCCCTGCGGCCAAGATGACCTCTTTGCGGGCTTTGACTGTGTGGTCAGTGTCCATCCGGTTGAAAATGACAGCTTCGGCTTTCGAATTCTTGTCAAGTAGGATTTTGTGGGCAGTGGCGTAAGTTACCACTTTCAAATTACTTCGGCCTTTAATCGGATCAATGTACGATTTGGCCGCTGATTGGCGTGAACCTTTAAACGTGGTTGTTTGCATCATTGAAAAGACATTGGGTTTGGCTCCATTGTAATCACCGGTCTCATATCCAAGATGGCTTCCAGCTTTCACAAAAGCTGGTCCTATTTGGGTCATATAGTTGGGGTAGCTCACTTTCAAGGAGCCCCCTGCATGATGGTATGGGCTTTCACGAAGCTCTTCAACGCTCATGTCTTCCATTCGCAGGTAGTAGGGCAAGTTTTCCTGATAAGACCACCCCTCAGCCCCAGCGTCCACCCATTTCTGGAAGTCGCGGCCATTGCCTCGTACATACATCATGGCATTGATGACGGTGGAGCCACCCAGTGCCTTGCCCGAGTTCAGCTCGACTCTCTGGTCAAGGGTTGGGTGTTAGCAATGGCACAGCTCTGCAAGGGCCACTTACCTGTCCGCTACAATTGGCCTGGGGCACGCTGCGAGTGCCCCAGTCAACGACGGTGTTCTGGAGCAGTAGGAAGGCCGACGGTATGTCGGTCACCGGTGACTCGTAGCCACCGGCCTCGAGGAGCAAAACCTGCACCTTGGGGTCTTCGGACAACCGGTTCGCCATGACACAACCACCAGGTCCGCCGCCTATGATGACGTAGTCGTACTCATCGTTCAAGACAAGTGGCGACTTGGGAAGGCTTGCCTTGTACCAGAGCGATAAAAGTACTGAAACGGCCCCTGCGACTAACCCTAGCGAGATACTCATAGTATTGACCAAAGTCTATGTGTGCAATTAAGCCGGTCAAGTTGAGCAAGATCCCTTCTCTACGCTTGACAAGTTTAGCAACACTCTCACTTCCGTGAACATATGCTTCAATTACGCAAATGGCTTTCAAGACGCAAATAACTATTTTTTGTGACGTACATTATTTCATTGGCGTTTTAAAATATTTTGTGAGTTATACTTTTATATCAGCTGGTTATTGCATACCTGGTACATACTGTATATTGATGTGGCTAAAACACTTGGAATAACTATATTCAACGAATCAGCACTTGATAATAGGGTTGCTTATTTTCATCTATGAATTTTAATTTATTTTGATTTATTTAATTTACTAATTAATAGATGAAAAATCGAAAAATAAGCAACTATAGGGTTGCCTCATATCAATTTACGTTCGGTTAATTTAGCCAATTTACGAATTAATTTTCGAAAAAAATGAGAAAGGTGACCAGGAATGTCGAAATCTTGGCTACTGCGTAAACGTTGGAAAGGATTCCATTGGCTGGAAGTTTTTAGAGTGTCGCACTAACGGATCGGTCCCTTAGCTTCTCATCGATAATGAGTTACATCAAAACCGAGCATGCGATAATTTGCAGTTAAAGTAGATCGACTTAAATGCCACCACTGGTTAAACTTGAAGGCTCTAACATTTTCCCCTTAATCATGTCGGCTCCTCTTTCGGCAATCATGTAAACAGTGGCCTGAGTGTTTCCGGAAACGACATTGGGCATCACGGAAGCGTCAGCCACTCGGAGCCCTTTGACCCCGATGACCTGAAGATGAGGATTGACGACGGCCATTTTGTCTGTGGGTGAACCCATTTTACAGGTCCCCGAAAAGTGCCACAGGGTCTGCATCTTTGACCTGGCGAAGCAACGCATATAGTCTCTAGATGGCGCTACGAACTTCTCACATCCGACTATTGAGGTGTTCAGCCATCTGGGGTTCAAACTAGACATTGGCGGGAAACTGGTCAACTTAAGTGCCACTTCCATGGCGTTAACCACATCTTCCAGGTCTTCCGGATCAGAAAAGTAGTTAGGGTCAACCAAGGGACCGTCTCTCCAGCTGCTAGAGCGCAACTTGACGGTCCCTCGGCTACGGGGCCGCAATAGAACGGGCAACAGGGAAAATTTGTCCCCTTGCGCTTGAGAACTAGTGGCCAACATTATTATCTGAGCGTCCGGAAACGGATATGACGGGCCGTGTTTAGTGTTGACGAAACCTATTGCCTCGGCCAGATTGGAAGCCAAGGGACCCTTTCCAGTGGTCAAGTAGCTGACCACACTTTGTGGCGTAGTTGCCCCGTCGAAAGACCAGCTCACTGACTTGTTGATGACAAAGTCCATCGCCACTGTAGGATGATCTTGAAGGTTCTGGCCCACGCCGGGCAAGTGCTTGACCACAGGTATCTTCAAGGCTTTCAAGTGGTCTTGGGGACCGATTCCCGATTGCATCAAAACCTTGGGCGACTGGAGACCACCGGCGGCCAAGATGACCTCTTTTCGGGCTAGAACCATGTGTTCATTATTTTGCCTGTTGAATAAGACTGCTCTCGCTCTCAGTTTGTTGTCAAAGAGGATTCTGTGGGCAGTGGCGTAAGTCAGTACTTTTAAATTGCTTCGGCCAACTACGGGGTCTATGTAGGACTTGGCCGCTGATTGGCGTGACCCTTTGCGAGTAGTTGTTTGTGTCCCTGAAAATACATTCGGCTTTGCGCCGTTATAGTCGCCGACATTATACCCAAGATGGCGTCCACTCTGAACAAAAGCAGGGCCTATCGGGGTTACAAAGTTGGGATAGCTCAGCTTCAGTGGGCCTCCTCTTCCATGGTACGAGCTGTTGCGAAGCCCACCAATGCCCATGTCTTCTATCCTCAAAAAGTACGGCAAGTTGTCTTGATAAGACCACCCCTGAGCCCCAGCGTCGACCCAGTCACGGTAGTCACGGCCATTGCCTCGTACATACATCATAAAATTGAGCACTGAGGTGCCACCCAGTACCTTGCCTTGGGTCAAGTGGGCTCTCTGGTCATTGGTCACTTTTCAGTAATGGCGTAGCTTGTCAAGGACAACGTACCTTACCGTCAGTGGCGGAGCAACAATGGGCTTGGGGCACGCTCCGGATACGCCAGTCAACGGCAGACCCCGGGAGTAAGGCGGCCAGAGATGGTATGTCGGTCACCGGTGACTCGTAGCCACCGGACTCGATTAGAAGCACCTGGACCCTGGGGTCCATGGAGAGTCGGTTCGCCAACACAGAACCAGCTGTTCCTCCGCCAATGATTACGTAATCATATTCCTTTTCCCAAGAAGATGGCGACAAGTTACTGCCCAACTCAAACCATAGCAATAAGAATGAAGTGACGGCCACAGGGGTCACTGATAGAAGAAATCCCTGAATGGTGAACATTGCCGAAGCATTTCCTAGATCGGCAAGTTGCCTGTCGGCCATGTTGATCAATTATGTCAAATTAGTTTAGTCTGAGCTTTATATGATTAAAATATCAAGCCTATTAGAAGTCGCACGCTCGGTCATGTTGATGGGTCACGAATACTAGACATCGGTTCATCGTTATATTAATGAATGCATTGAAGTTTCGCGTGATGGTATTTCAATATGACCTAGATCTGTTTAGAGCCAATGGAATAAATCAAGACCTTGAGCAAGCTTCAAAACGTGAACCATGTCGAGTTTAAATGCAAACTTGAGAACAACTTTTGAGCAACAACTCTGCCATCTAGCGAGTTTTAGAGAAAACTCTTTAAGCGCTATCTTCAAATCCGTATCGACATTGATTTTACTGTCGTTTTACGAGAAAAATTATGGCGAATCTTTTATTATGATCATCAACGGCTCATTGTGGACGCAATTAGTCGAAATGAAAGCAATCAAGTGCACGTACTTTGACACTATCTACGTTGTGTGTCGAACCGCTTCAAAGCTAACAAATTTCAAATTACTGTATGATAGAACTTTGTATTCCTTTTGATATACAAATATCTACGGATGTTTAATGAGCCTAATGACAAGTGAGATGAATAGTACTAGATAAAAGAAAGGCGCTTATAAACACATTTTCAAGTTGACACAATACGATCTCCCCAGAGAGATACTCTCACCCTTTTTCCCCTTCTCCTTTCGCTCCTTCGGTCACGTGATCTCACTGTCTCGGCGTGCCTTCGGTCGGATTGTTGTTTTACAGAGACTACAGCAATGTTCAACTTGACCACCATTTTACTGTCGCTGACGCCATTGGCCATCTACTCCTTTTTACTGCTCTGGTCACAGCTGGGTCTTCTAACGTCGCCATTGCTTTGGGAAACCGAATATGATTACGTAATAATCGGCGGTGGGACAGCTGGCTGTGTCCTTGCGAACCGACTGTCCGAAGATCCGAATGTCCAGGTTCTACTTCTCGAGTCCGGTGGCTACGAGTCACCGGTAACCGACACACCCATTCTGGCCCCGGTAATCCAGCAATCCGCCATTGACTGGGCATTCCGAAGCGTACCTCAGGCTAATTGCTGCACTGTAGTTGATGGCCAGGTAAGTGATTAGCTGTCAACCTGGATACTAAACGACGCCATTTTTTCAGAGCATCCCACTGTGCCAGGGCAAGGTTCTCGGTGGCTCGTCAGTGCTTAATTTCATGATGTACGTGAGGGGCAATGGCCGCGACTACCAGGACTGGGTGGACTCTGGGGCCCTGGGATGGTCATACCTGGGAAAATTTGCCATACTTCGTGGCCATTGAGGACATGAGTATCCGTAAACTGAGCAACAGCTCGTACCATGGTCAAGGAGGACCCCTGAAGTTGAGCGCTGCAAATCACATCAGTGCAATTGGACCCGCCTTTGTGGCCAGTGGTCGCCATCTTGGATATTGTATCGGAGACTACAATGGCGAGAAGCCCAATGTGTTCTCACTGTCGCAAACAACAACTAGACGAGGAGCTCGCCAATCAGCGGCCAAGTCTTACCTTGACCCAATTGCTTACCGAAGCAATTTGAAGGTGTTGACTTACGCCACTGCCCGCAAGATTACCTTTGACAGCAGCCTGAGGGCAGATTCTGTCATCTTCAACAGGTTACTGAGTGACCACAAAGTTTTCGCCCGCAAGGAAATAATACTGTCCGCTGGTGCGCTCCAGTCGCCCAAGTTGTTGATGCAATCAGGTATTGGTCCCCGAGACCATTTAGATGACTTGAAGATTCATGTGGTCAACGACTTGGCCGGTGTGGGCCAGAATTTACAAGACCACCCCACCGTCGGAGGCATGGTATTCCTCATCAATGCATCGGTCAGCTTGTCCGACAAGCGGGCATCGTCGCCCCTGAGTGTGGCCGACTATCTGACCAGTGGTAGCGGTCCCTTGTCTTCTACTATCATTGAAGCAACTGGTTTCATCAATAGAAAACTCGGCCCTTCACACCCCTGGCCTAGTGTCCAGCTGATCCTGATGTCTTCCAGCTTTTTGTCTTCGCAGGAAGGTTTTCTGTTTCGCCGAGTCTACGGACTGACCGCTGAACTGTGGTCACACTATGAGCCATACTTTGGCCGAGACAGTTTTATGATATTTCCCGTCCTCTTACGACCACGTAGCCGAGGGACCGTTAAACTAAACAGCTGGAACTGGAGAGACAGTCCCCGGGTTGATGTTAACTTTTATTCGGACCCGGAAGACTTGGAAGACATTGTCGACGCAATGGAGTTTGTTCTGGAACTGACCAAAGCGCCGCCATTGGCCAGGTTGAATCCAACATGGCTGAACATCTCGATGCCTGGTTGCGAAGAGTTCATGGCGCCATCTAGAGAGTATTTGCGCTGCACTGCAAGAGCGATGACGCTTACTTTTTGGCACTTCTCGGGCACTTGTAAAATGGGCTCATCTTCAGACAAGATGGCCGTAGTTGACCCTGACCTTCAAGTTATTGGAGTCAAAGGACTTCGAGTAGTTGACGCTTCCGTCATGCCCAACATTGTGTCAGGGCAACACTCAGGCCACTGTGTACATGATCGCCGAGAGAGCGGCCGACAAGATCAAAGGTCGCCGACTAGAACCTTTAGACCTTCCTAACGGTGATCTATAATCTGGCCATTTTACAGTATCTATAATTCGCGTAATTAGGATTTATTAATCAATTGACAACTTCACTCTGGCTCGAGAGCATTGACCGTTGACTTAACGTACTTCGTTCAATTCGTTCCCAGTTTTGCAATAAATAATTAAAAACAATTGTATTCATTAGGTATAGGTTTAGTTTGTACATCTAGCGTAACTCGAACTGATCAGTGAGCAACTTGTTGACCACGAAAACAGCTGACAGAACGGTGGGCGCAAATGTGAGAACGAAGCCGCCAGTCCGTTGCCTTGGGTAGCCCAGCTGGAATGCGATGCGACCAACTAAGTGGACAATGCTCAAGAAGGGAATGTAGATGGCAGCCTGGTCAGCTGTCAGGTAGCTGATCAGTCCCAGCTGACTGGCGGAGAACATAACGAACTGTTCGAGGGAATTTCGGAACATGTCATTGGCGCGAACTACGGCAGCATTGTACCTATTTTGATCTTGAGGTTCCATGATGGCATACTTGCTTCCGTCAACAATTCGAACCATTACGACACTGAAGCACGAGAAGATCAACCAAATCAGCGGAAGTTGAATATAACGACCCAAGAATTCCAAGCGGCCGACATAGCTGGACAATGACGCAATGTCAGTTGTTCCGTGAAGCTTCAACTGGCCTTTGTTAACTTGGTTGAAGAATACACCCACTGAAGTGACCAAGATGGCGAAGATGGTCAAGCAGATTATCAGTGACCTTCCGCCACCGGTCACTTTTTGATACTTTGAACCGGATTTAGGACTACCGGCTCGGGCCATTTTGTTTCCACTTCAGCAACTTGTATGAATAAATAGGTTTCTAGTTTGCAGTGGAAAGAATTGCGATCGAAAATTTTCGAAAAGTCAGTCACTGATCAGCTGACTAAAGGTTAATCATAGCAGCTATTTAAGCTGGGCTGTCTAGCGCAATAATCTAAGACTGGCTAGGTCAGACAGAAAGATATTTTACCATAGATATGGTATAATACATACACCTGTGGTGCATGTCATCTATGTAAGGACGAGTTTAGTATGCATTACGAAGTATACATGAAGCTCAAGGACAACAAGTTAAGAGCAATGTCGTTTTCTTTGCTGCCTCCGATTGCTCATCTACGTAGATGTAGTTGTTCATTGAACTTTGTGCTAATTAGTGAAACTGAGCTGTCATCATGGCGGCACGGGGTCATTGAACTTGTCGGAAGAGCGCTTGGTCAGACATGACAATGCCATGTGCGGCCATTTTGAAATTAAGAAACACCCATCTGAATACATAAAAGTTCCAAAACTTGACGCATGATGATCTAAAAAGCATATACACGTGACTTTATTTTTACACAGTACAAGGCGAGGATTGATATCTACGACAAAGATAATCCTAGATACACTTCAGTTTTTCTTCGTCATCTATGATTGACATATCTGTCACAGGCTGAGCGAGAAGCTGTTAAATCATTTCAGCTCTCTAATTGAAGAGCCATCAAGTTTGCTAATTGATTCTCTTGTTTGATGACATTACGCATATGGTGAACTAGATGGGCGAGTTTTAGCATGGTGATCAACGCAGGGCAACGTGAACATTGTCCAAGTTGACTACACTCGGCCTACTAATGTCATATATACTGGGCCGAGCACCTATGGGATTTCGCATGATTTTGTGCTTCGGGTCACAGCAACATTCACAGCACAGACAGTTCCAGACAAAGCACATCACGAACCAGATCACGATAATTAAGAAGCTGACGCCGATGACAATGACGATGGCCAGGCTGAAGTACATGTCGTACACGTCTTTGCCGAACTGATTAGCTGATCACTAGAGAACAAAGAGTGCCGTACGTGTCACTTGCATGTGCATCAATGTCAAATGAATGCCAAAGTCATGTTGCGCAAAAAGGAAACATGAAGAAGCATAGCCGTGTCCGTGAGGAGCGTGAGAGCGTGATGTAGCATAAAGTGAAGGTGGGCCAAGAAAGCCAAAAAGTTTCGCAGTCGACAGGATTCGAACCTGTGCGGGCAGAGCCCAACAGATTTCTAGTCTGTCGCCTTAACCACTCGGCCACGACTGCTTCATGTTAATTGTGACGCTAATTTTTAACGTAACCGTCCCTCAAGGCCGCAATTAGCTGACTCACGACGAATGATTGATGTCAGGTACGCTATTTTCCTACTCGCTGGCAGTTGTGAGAGTTGACTGCAGTTGCCTGTGCGACAGATGTTCCATCCGTGTCACCACCGGAAGTACATTGCCGTTTCCGGTTCCGCCTACTGTGATACTCACTTAGAAATAGCTGATAGACACTGGATTGATGCCTGTTTTATTGGACGAGTTTAGCAGCACAATTATTGCAGCAAAATTATACTGATTTCGTTGGCGTTCACGCTCATTGATTCATCACTCGAACTAATCATGACTAGACGATGGTTACCATAGTTACTAGTTGAACGCTTGAAAAACTGAATTCTGTAATAAGAATGTTTTCTCATTCTCTCTCCAGTAGGCCATCACGCTAGAACTTGTTTTATTCTAATGAAATTTGAAATTCTAAATATCAATAAATATCAGAACACAGTTATCAGGATTGAGTCTAGATCAACTTGAACTGTTCAGTGAGTAGCTTGTAGGCCACGAAAGCAACTGATAGATTGCTGGAAGCGAATGTCAGAGCGAAACCCCCAGTTCTGTATCTTGGATAGCCTAGTTGGAATGCAATTCGGCCAGCTACGTGAACAATGCTCAAAAATGGTATGTAAATGGCCGTTTGAGCAGCTGTCAGGTAACTGATTAGTCCAAGTTGACTTGCAAAGAACATGACAAACTGTTCTAGAGAATTCTTGAACATATCGTTGGCCCGAACTACGGCGGGATTGAAGCGGTTTTGATCCTGAGGTTCAATGGCTGCATACTTGCTTCGGTCGGTGATGCGGACAAACAGGACACCGCAGCACGAGAAGACCAACCAGATCAGAGGCAGCTGAATATAACGGCCCAGGAAGTCCAAGCGGCCAGCATAGGTGTTCAGTGTCTTGATGTCAGTTGTTCCATGAAGCTTCAACTTGCCGCTGTTCACTTGACTGAAGAATACTCCGACAAGGGTGACCAGGATGGCGAGAATGGTCAAGCTGATGAGCACTGACCGACCGCCACCGGCCACTTTTTGGTATTTGGAATTCGAATCTGAACTACCGGAACGAGCCATTTTGTTTCTACCTCAGAAACGAATATGTTTCAACTGTGGGACACGTCAACTAAAAATAGTAAGATGGATTCAGTGTGAAACATACAAAGCCAAAGCATAACCGGTAACGAGGAATCTCGCTCTGCCGGCAGGTTTGGGCCGCTTGTAACAATCTACCGCGGTCTAATTGTCACTTACGTAATCACTAACCTTAAGTCGGCGAAAAGATGGCGATTCAAACTTGTTATCACATCTACTTCTTGATTCGCATCAACCGAGCAACAACAAAGACCAACTGGGATGTCAAGCTCGCCACTGCGCAGTCTCGTCTTACGTTTGATCAGCTGATTCTGTATTTTCATATACTTTGCTTGATTGTTGCTTGCCAGTTTAAAGGCGTTAATTGGTGACCTCGAGCTGTCGCCATGAATGCTATTAGGTCACTAGCTACTGTGGTCCTGAGGACGACTAGAGTCCACTTGAAAGGCTCTGGACACCTTTCGACCCGATCGGTCTCGGCACGCTTATTTTCCACCGAACCTGAAGTCGAGGAAGCCAAGCCCGAACCTGAACCTTTGACCATTGTTCAAGAACATGACGGAGTTCGAACTATCACACTGAACAATACGAAGAAAAGGTGAACTAATTGACGACTATTCAGATCGAATGACTAACCTGTGAATGATTTAGAAATGCACTGTCACTAGCCATGCTCGAGTCGCTCGCTAACAATCTGGGCGATAATGAGCAATTAAAGTGTATCGTGATCAATGCCAAGGGTCCTGCCTTTTCCGCTGGACATGACCTGAGTGAATTCGTGAGTTGCCAGCAATTAAGCCGTTGTTGACATTAATCGTTCTTCTTTCAGACAAGTGAACAAGGGTCCAGCCACCATAAAAGTGTGTTTAATTTCTGCAGTCAAGTGATGCTGACCATCAGGAATGTCCCAGTGCCGGTGATTGCGCAAGTTGATGGCGTGGCCGCAGCCGCTGGCTGCCAGTTGGCGGCCACCTGTGACTTCGTCATTGCCACTGAACAGTCCACATTTTCGACCCCTGGTGCCAATGTCGGCCTGTTTTGCTCGACGCCCGGTATTGCTGTGTCCCGGGCAGCCAATGGCAAGATGAGCAAGTATATGCTATTCACCGGAATTCCCATTAGTGCCCACGAAGCCGTTCGGTCGGGCTTAATCACTCGGGCCGTTAAGAAGGAAGATTTGGAAAAGGAAACCAAAGTGATCGTTGACGCAATCTGTGCAAAGAGCAAGTCAGTGGTGGCTCTAGGTAAGCGGTTCTACAACGAACAGGAAGACATGGACCTGGAGACGGCTTACGGCGAAGGCAGTGACGTCATGGTTGAAAATTTGGCCCTTGTTGATTGTCAGAATGGAATTAACGCCTTCCTGAACAAGACGAAGCCAACATGGACCAACACATGGGACACCGTCAAGGTGGACAAGAAGAAAAGTTCTAAATGAGAAATAGCGAAAATTCGATTGTGAACATTGCTCTGATTTAGTTCAATCCCAATAGCCTATAATGTTCCGAAGAGTGGTCTATAAAGTAATGCAGAGCGCTTCAGCCATATTTGATTTCATCTGGATTTGAAATAAACTAAAGAATATGAAGTCTAATAGAAATCCAAAAAATTCGAAAACGAGAAAAAAGACTCTGCAGAGAGATTAGTTGCACTAATCTCGTCAAAAAGTGTGCAATAACGCGCCACAGCGGACGCTTAACCCTTGCCACAGCACTGTCAAAGGCTACGGACCACCCAGAGAGTGGTGACCCATAGCAACAAGGGCTCCGGGAGCTGACTCCGCCCTCCGTAGGACATTTATTTGCTTTTTCAGCGGCTAGCCTTGGCTCTGCTAGCTCTGTTATCAAGATGGAACTTTTTCGAATCTTTTGATTTCATCTGCGAGTCGCTTATTAATCGAGATCACTTTCTTCCTTTGTCTCGGACGCGCAAGTTGACCAAATTTTTTGCAATCTTTTCCAAATCTCTTGCAATCAGAATCTAATTGACTTTGATTTGCATATCTTTTAATTGCTCGCTCAACACGATGAATATGTGGACTGATAATAGCAAGTGCTCGCTGTCTTTGCTTGATATGGAACCGTCAAGCTTGAGTAGCATCTGGAAGACTGACCCTTGGCCAATGCCTAAGAGAGCACTGAATGTTCCGAACTTTGGTTTGTTCGACGGCCGAATGGGACAGATTCTAGAGCCTGCTCGTAAGCCGGCAACTGGTTCAGCCTTCCTGGGACCGGAAGTGTGCAAAAGCACTTTGAGGAAGCCTAGCATTTGGTCGGAACTTCCGCTCATGAATAAACCAGTTCCGGTCCAACGGCCGAGTTCGATTTGTTCGTCTTCAAGCGACTCCGATTATTCTACATCGCCGGTAAGATAGCTATAGAGGATAAACTGTTTACTGAATTGTTGCTCTGGTTATAGGCTTCCAATTGGTCGAGTGACTTGATTGCACTAGCAAGTGTGGAGAAAGCATTCAAAAATCTAACTATGGCTGAAGAACTGAATCAGTCTAAGCGTCCTGGACCCAAGCCCGAGGTGATATCGAAGCGACTTCATGTCAGCAACATTCCATTCAAGTTTCGCGATACAGATCTGGCTAAACTGTTCGAGGTGAGCTTTCTCTTGCCCTAGTAATTGAGTGTGTAACCATAATGACTGTTTCAGAACTTCGGCACAATCCTAGAGACGGAAATAATTTTCAACGAGCGCGGCTCCAAAGGCTTCGGCTTCGTCACCATGATGCACAGAGAGGAAGCCCTGTTGGCCCGTTATCATCTCAATGGCGCCCTGGTTGCTGGCCGAGTGATCGAAGTCAACGACGCCCTTCCCAAGATGAAGTTGACCGAGAAGCCACAGGTCAACACCACTGTCAACCAGTGGAAAGTCACTTACGCGCCAAACATCAAATACATGCCGCCAACCGCCGTATTCCAGCGCGACTCGAAGAAGTTTCGCACTCTATTCTGAAGAAAGGTGGCCCTATTTATTACAGAGAAGATCTACAAAATTTACAAGTCATAAGATTTTTACTTTTTTCAGAGAAATTACTATACCGTCCCCTAACTTATCCCTAAACTAAATATTTTTGGAGTAACCTGAGAGCAGACATTTTCCATTTTCATATTTTTAATTGACTTTTGTTACCAAGACTGATGAAAAATAAGTATAAAAGGTGTACCACTTATAAGTATATGATGAATTGAAATCAATTAATACAGCAATCTATTTTCTATTGTTCTCGACGCCAAACTCATTCTTGATCCAAGGATACACCTCGGGACACTCGAAGCAAGTCTGTAAGTACCTCTCGTTCCTCAGTGCCCTGTTTGACAATTTACACAATTTAGGATGGTTGCAAGCAATCAAGTTGGGATCGATTTCCTTGGCACACTTCCACGGCTCAAAGTTGTTCAGCTGGGACAGCGGAGTCGGCGTCCTCATCCACTCGATGGCCTGGTAGTTGGTGACAAAGTAGACATCCGGTTTCTTGAGCAGCTCGTCGATGAACTTGAGGAAGACCCGGAAGTTCTGTTTCTGTTTGAACCAAGTGGTGTGAAAGTAGATGCCGAAGGGCGCCTTGTTGGTCCTGTAATGGCGGTCAAAGTTCTCCATGAACATGTCGAACACCTCCTCGTCACTCAGGTGAGTGGGACACGAGTCCACCATGGCACAGGTGTGGCCTTCGATGTCGAAGGGGTTCATGATCATCTCCCAGATGCCCGGAAACGACCTGGAGGGACACTTTTGCCTGGAACCGGAACACTTGTGCGGAATCTTGAAGTCCAGCGTGTATGGCCACAGTGGCGGATCCCGCTTCGGGGCAACCATGGACGAGTCGTAGAGGAAGCCGAACTCCTTCATCATGATGAACTGCGAGTTCCAGCCGACGCGCAGGAAGGGCACCCGAGTGCCGCGCAGCTCGTCCAGCGGAATACCGGCGAACCGGTTCACAATGTTGGCCATGCCGGCGAATTCGTCGAACCAGTCTTCGATTGTTGTGTTATATGTCCACCACAATTCTGGGTTACGGTGCCTAGTGACCGTGAAGAGTGGGAAATGGCCGAAGAAATGGTTTCATCAAGTTAATTGTCTCATTGAGAACACTTCAGGCAGCATTGTGTGTGTGTGCAAACTTACGTAATGGAATGAGTTGCAATTTCGTGGCCATCGTTCCACATTTTCTGCACATGGCGATAATTGGTGTACTCGTGGCTGAGGAAGAAGGTGCCTCTAATTGGACAGTCGTTGCCATTGGTGCGATTAGCGAGGAACAGCTTCTCGTAAATGTCCCAGTTCTCATTGTTGATGGCATCGTCGAAGGTGATGATGACCATCTGAGGTGTCTCCTCTCGCGGCAAGTTACCGGGAATGAGAGTGGCGTCAAAGGAGCAAAAGCAATCGGGAAGAGTGCAGTTGGTCAAGTCACACCGGCCCGGGGCGTTGGGGTCGTGCTCGGGGTCACAGTAGGACTCGTCGGAGCCGTCATTGCAGTCCACCTGGCCGTCGCAGAACAGGTCCCGGTTCAAGCATTTCCGGTCTGCGCAGGCAAGCTGCCCTTCGGGGCAAATGGGCGAGTCGGTGGCGAACAGCGGCCTGGGCGTCGAGTTATCTGGATGGAAAGAGGGGAAGAGGGAGAGAGGGAGAGAGCGAGCCCGGAAAAAAGGTCAGTCGGTAATGTACGCAGTGCAAGTACAGTTCAGCAACAAATCTGGGTCACCGGCAGTCGCTTACACTACTAAATTCTAATTTGCTGCTTCGTCAATCAAGATTAAGGGTGAGACAAAAAATGTTTCAAACTGAGCTTCTTCTACTCTGCCGAGACTTACCGTGACTCTTTTCACAGTTCTTGATGTTGTGCTTGAAGTCGCAAATCTGTCTGTCCACGTCGAACCAGAGGCCAGCACTGCACCGGAACTCGAGGACCTTGCCCCTGGGACACCAGTGGTAGCGTGCGCAGTCGCGGATGCCATTCTTGAACTCTGGGTTCCGGTAGAACTTGCCGTTGCCGATGCACTCGACGCCCTCCACGGAACCTGGCCAGCGGCGAAAGCGTTCATGAAGGAAGCAATGAGGAAAGTTGCAAGAGTGATTTAGCGATTCGGTTTCAGCAATTAAGAAAGCGCAAAAAGAAAGCACCAAGAAGGCTGAAAGGGAGAGAGATACAAAGTAGAACATACCGGTTTCCTCGATGTCGTCTTTGGGCAACACGTTAAACTGGGCCAAGGTGCCACAGACAAGGAAAGTGACCAGAAACGTTTGGACCACCATTGACGTCAATGGCGTCCAAGATGTCGCCATCTTGAAAGTGCGAGAGGAAGAGTTATGCTTCTATAACTGTCTCTCGGAACTGACGTCACACCAAATTAATTGAAAGACAAACTGATGGAGAACTCGTTGAAAAGTAATGCAACAACTTGAGGTGCTCTTCTTCCGATGCAGTTCAAGACACTGACTGAAGTCGAGACTCCGCAAGGAAGAGAGGGAGAGAAGGAGAGGGAGAGAGAGAGATACAGAAAAAGCGGCAGGGAGTGGTTTACTTGGATTACCGGGAGAGGGCGAGATACTTGAAAGCTATCCTGTTTTTCGTAATAAGGTCAAAAAAGTTTTCTATTCTAAAGGAAACAACTGCGGCTAGAGATAGAGGGAGAGAGGAGAGCGGGAGAGCGGAGAGAGACCGTTGACCAGTCGGTGCATGTCCCTCTCTCGGATTTGTTCGAAAGAATTGAATCGCTCTCAGATAGAATGGAATAATGTAACGGTCACTTTTTCCATGCTCTCCAAACTGGAACAAAGCAAACACTTCTACCCCATCTCTCCCTCTCTCCTCTCCTCTCTCATCTCTTCCGCTTCTCTATATGCATTCGCGGCAGGAAACAATCAACATAACAATTGGATTCCGAAACTAAAGCCTGAGAAACTGTCACCGAAGCATGATGCGCACACTCGTTCGAAGCTACATATAGTAAGAGAGACAAATTTGATATGCCGCAATAGGTTTATAGGCCAAGAGACGAGAGGGAGAGAGAGGGAGAGGGCGAGAGATGACACAAACGGAAGCGCTGCAATTTCGTCAAACAATGAGCAGTTTTTCGGGATACAATTAACTGCTTGATGAGTTTCAAGGCGTTTTTTTGGGAGAAGCGAAGTAAGAAGAATATAAGGCTTTATTTTCACAAGAGGACAACTTTCAAGATTGCCGTGAAACCGAACAATCAAGGAAAAATTTAATTGATACGCTAATTGTCAAAGTGTGTGGAAACACTTGTGCAGTGGAACTCGAACAGTTCGCCCAGACTTACTGTCGCCTCTTCTTCTCAATGTCCACGCAAGTGTACGAATTCTGGTCCACCAGTTGTCCTATTTTCGGCAACAAAACAGTAGTTAAGTAAATTGCCGCAATTGTCTAGACTCAATTACGTTCTAATTTCGGTCTCCCTCCTCTCTCTCCCTCTTCAGCTCTCTCCCACTCACCTTCGGGACAATGAATGAGTCTTGGCTGGTCATTGACACAAACAACAATGGTGTTGTCGTTGTAGAGATATCTCGGATAAGGATAGAAAGGGTTCAGCTTGTCCTCCTCGGGGCACTTTACGCCAATGACGTCCTCGCCCTTGCAGCCCTTCTGGTCGGGCCAGTTGCAGCCCTTGATGCGGTCATCGTAGACCAGACCCTTGGGCTCGCAGAGGCGGCGCTCGGCGATGCCCCAGATGCACTCCGAGTAGTGAGTGGCGCACTTGTCTGCCCCGGCCTCGTCGAAGATGCCAAACTGCCAAGGGCAGCCCGGAGAGCTGACCGGGCCAGCTGAGGGCAGGAAGGGGACGGCGGTCAAGTACACTGAAACTCAAGTCACAGGGATCAACTTACGGGCAGCCTTGCCTTCGGGGCAGTGGACGTTCCAGTTGTAGGCGCAGAACTCGAAGACGGCGCCATGTTCTTGGTACAGCAGCCCATTAGGGCAGTCCTCGAGTGTCAGCGTACCATTCCGGCAAAGGTAGTACCTTGAACAGTCCGACTCGTGTTCCTGGTGGTACAAGCCCTCAGCTGGACACTGGACTTGGCACTTGACCACTGCTAAATCAACGTGTAACCAGAGAAGGAATCAGCTGATTGACGAAGCAATGGAAAATCTATTTACCTGAACAGAGCGCAAGTACGACAACAAGTGCCGTTCGCATCATGGTCAACCGAGTGCAAACTATGGAATACAATCGTATGAGACAAAAACACGCACATATATAAATGCTGCCATACCTGCAAACCTGTACCCGAAGCAAGGTCAACAGGTATTCCTTGAATCCTATCTACTCGCTATATGTAGTATGTTGTAAATATAACCGCTACACAAGCTATGAACCGATGTTTTCTCAGTCAACTCTTCTATGCGACTAAACTTGTCGAAAAAAGTTTTACCACAAGAAAGTTCTTTTTCGCTCAAATGTGGCACAAAAATGGCCGCGTTTTGTTTTATGATATATACGTACGTTTGAGTTTGCGTTTCTCAGAGTTCAAAGTGGAACGCAGATATGGTTGGCAAACTGTCTCCCTGGACAATGAGAAGATATATTAAATATAGAAGTCGCTTAAGCTATATTCATATCATAATAAGTCATCGCTAGTCGTTTGTTGCGAGAGGGAAGTCTCTCTCCTTTTCTCTCTCTCTCCCTCTCTTGTCTCGAAGGGTGTAGTAAATCCTTACCTGTAGAAAATGATAAAGTTTTTTCTGGTCTGTTAACTTGATAAGTATGATAATTTGCAGAAAATGAAAACCAGCTACACCTAGCTGATCAGCTGGATATTAAGTGGTCAGCAGCAAGCTGTGCGAGAGGGGAGGGAGAGAGGAAGGGAGAGAGTATGAGATAAACTGAACGATTCGTTCCAGTTTTACAAGTGCCAGATATCACATGACAACAACAAGAAACAACATGAATGCGGAAAAGTAGCACAACTTTCTTGATGAATATCTTGTCATGAAGAGTAGAAACAAATTACATACTTTCGAACAATCGTACAGTTTTAACTAGCGTGTGATAAAAGGAAATTTTTCTTCGAGTGCGTGTCTATGTTACTGTGATTTATTCGAACCAATAATGATCAGCAATATAGGTTGATGTTTTGTGAGACAAAAAAACTGATCCAACTCGTATTTACAGCTTTTGAAATATGAGAAGCAAATTACCTTGTAGTAATTTTCTTTTTCATTCCAGATCTGAAAGAATTTCAAGAACATGAGTAATTACATTCAGCTCAGGGAATTAAAACGTACCTTTTCTTTTGTGACGTTGACTCGCAATATGAGATTGGCTTCTTTCTAGTTCTCAGTCCAGGCCTGGTTGGCTGATTGTTCTCGTCCACTGTGGTGTTGCTTTCAGAACAGATGGTATCGTAGAATTCTGAATTATCGACGGAAGTGACGCGAGCAGAGTAGGCCCGAGTGCTGCGGCGAACGTTCAAATTCATGCCCGCCAGCTGGTTGATGAAGCTGTCCTCTTGAGCAGCTTGCTTCGGAGAGGCTTCGTTCAGGTTAATACTGAAATTCAATGAACCTGTCGTTCTTTTATACGCTGATGATGTCGGTGTCGGAATTTCGCTATTTGCTCTCGTTGATCTCATGTACTTCTTTTTGCAAGTCATGTCAATCTGGGCGAGAAAGGATTCATCATCATAGAAGGAAGGCCGGAAAGGCGAGATGTTCTGAGAACCTAATCCGTTTAGAGTGTCACTGTCATCATTGGCATTGGCACGGTATTCATTGGGAAACTGTGGCTCAAAGTTGAAGATGGAAGGTGATGCGGAAGCTGGTGAAGAGTATGTTTTGGTTCCAGAATCATCCGATGATTCACTTGGACTGTTCTTTGGGGGTGTAAATGTTCTACGGATGGGCATGGCTTTCGAGTATGTAGCTATCGGCGTACCAGAGTTAAAATTGTTCACCCTAGTTGTGTTTGAAATGTCGCTTAATGTACTGGCAGCTGACAGCTCCATGACTGGTGTGAGTTTGCCGTATCTCTGATGAAAATCTGCAGTTTTGTAGCAGTGCTTTAATATCCTGGAGTTTTCTTTTTCTTCATCACTCATCGCATATTTGACAGGAGCATTATTCTCGGATGTGCTTGTTTGTGAGGCCGAACTGGGAGGTCGACTCACTCGATGCTGCTTAAGTATTTCACAGCCATCTGTTACAGATTCTATCAGCATTTTTTGGACTTGTTCTATAAGTAGATCATAGTCATAACTTTCACGACGCTTTGACTGATTTCTGTTGAACAGCAACTCGCTCTGTAAATGATCTTTCTCTTGATTCAAATTCCGTATAGTGTCTAGAAGCTCGATATTTGTCTCAACGAGCTTTCTGTTCTTATCCCGTATACCTTCGACCCTTTGTAGTAAGGGATAACCTATTTCGAAACATTTTGAGATACATCATGCACGACATTTCTAATACAACTTACTCAGTGGAATTCGGCGGTTCATGGTTCGCTTTCTCCTGTACAGGTGCTTCGGAAAAACACACACTACACGCCTTGCAACCACTCTGAAGACTGGTTTACGTTGTCTAGATGGCGATGACATAATTATGTGAAAAGGATTCCAACAAAGATGTACAAATTTAGAATATCACGGGTAAAGTGTTTTTGAAACGAATGAAACGGACGCGCTTGCTGTCCAGGGACCGTTTCAATAGTGCAGAGTTATCAACACAATGAATGCAGATCTGAACTAGATTTCAATCGTATTCACTTTCCATATGGACGTAAATTAATACAGTTTATTGCACGTGGAATTAAGACTTTCTGTTAATTACGACCCAAGTAGTATGAATCAGAGTCAGACAAATCGATAGTCTTTACAGTAGAAAGTAGGAGAAAAGAGAAAATATTCGGTGTTTCTTTGAGCTGGAAAAACCTCACTCACTTTGTTACTTATATAAGAACTTTGGAGATTCTGTGTTCACTAAAGAGAATCAACTGATCTATCAAAACAATTCAGATATACATGAACTAGCAATGAGATTTTGTCTGAGATGAAACATTAACCTAGACGTAGCGACTTTGAACTGTCATCATTCATGTTTAACTTCGGTAATCTGATACCTATAGACAATATAACCAGAAACGAGTAATATACAGCTAAATCCTCCCAGAAATGGCCAAATGTACTTCCGCTTCTTGACGGCATTATCTTTGCTGCCGAATAACAACTTGTAAAACCAGCCATGTTTTTCAGGCTCTTCCACAGAGTCAGGTTCGAAAGACACGACTTTGAAGTCTAAAGGTACTCGGTGCGGACAGTCCACGTTTAAATGTTTGCGCTTATGTTGAGCATCATCCAGATCACCAGTGTAATTAGTTGATTGTTGCAAGCCATTGTCCAACAGCGAGTGACCTTCGCCTGACCTTTCAGCCATGTCCTGGCTGTCTGGAAGCAGCACTAAATCCGAAATCGGTCTATGAAATGTAATACTAGAAATATACTAAATGGATGTCATGCCTAATCACAGTGGTAAAACGGGAAATTTAGCACCAATGGCAGTGCTTTCGCAGTGCGATGTAAACAAGACAGTCACGTGACGCCAAGTTTCAGCCAATGACAGCATCGCCGTGAATTTGAAAACAACTCACAAGCTCAAGAGTCACAAGCAAGTCTACTTTGATTTTGTTGCGAATTCAGAACAAGATGTCTTCATTCGCTGATTCAAGTTCTGATGAGTGGGACGATTTGTTCGAGAGGATCAAAACAAGGTGCGAGAAGAGTGCCATGAAGAGAACTTTGAAACCAGATTTGTGTAGTCAGTTGTCTAAGCTTGAGATCAACGAGAAGAACACGGTATCATCCGACGATTTGTTAAAGATCGAGTTAATTTCCGCCATTAAAGGTGTTTTTGACGGACAGTCAAGAAAAGGAGCAAGTGTTTCTGTGTCGGACGAAGAGAATGAAGTGATTCTAACCAAAACAGCTAGAGCAAGAATTCTATCCAGCTCTGACGAAGCCAGTGAATCAAGTCAATCTGGCCGAAGGTCGCACAATGGTTACAGTCTGACGAAAATTCCAAGACAGAATCATTCGCAGTTCGTGACCAATCAAGCGTGAGTAAAGATTCATCAAGTGACGAAGAGATTGTTTCTAGATGCAAGACTGCCAGAAAGCTCGTCATAGAATCGGACACTGATAGCATTTCATCACCGGATAAGAGCTTCAAAGACAGTGAAGAAGGAAAACTCATCGAAATTAAGAGTTACGTTAACCATGGTTATTCATCTGATGATGATTGGAACCTTGCTCTATCTGCCAGGAAAAGTTCGAAGAAGAATGTACATTCCACAAAATCAGCGAGTCGCCCGAAGCTTGATACCCCTAGAGCTAAAAGAATATCTGACTCGGATCCTTGGATCCAACTGGTGTCACCAGAACGTAGAAATAATACGCCTCTTCTAATTTCAGCATCTAGCCGGAAGTTGTTTCCGCTAATGACATCTCCTAATGAGAATTCTGAAAATACTTACGATTTCGGCAAACAGTCAAAAAAGTCACAAGCATGCAAATCGAATTTCGAGTCACCTTTGCCTCCATCGGCAATATTTTCAAAATACTCAGCTCAGAGTGATCCTAGCTCTGTTCTGAGAAAACTTGGTATTGACTTTGATCTGTCCGCAAAACCGGACGAAAAACTGTACTGTTCAAACAAGAAGCTCATGACTATATTTGCAAAAATCGACAAGGAACTATTTGGTTCCGCACTGACCAACAATCAAGTGGAAGCAGCTTGGAGCGGAAGGTTGACCAAGGCTGCAGGAATTACTCATTACAAGACAAAACTATTGATGGTTGAATGCGACATCAAATTGTCGCGGCCACTACTTAAATTGCGACCAGCCAAGGACATGGTTGAGACGCTAGTGCACGAAATGATCCACGCATACCTGGCGGTCACGCGGAACCCAGGCCACAAAGGACACGGGCCAGAGTTTAAGAAACAAATGGCCAGAGTTAACCAGATGACCGGCCTGACAATCACGATTTACCATTCGTTTCATGACGAAGTGGACGCTTATCGCAATCAAAATGTGTGGCGATGTGATGGCGTTTGTCGAAGTTTACGTGACTTCAAGTACGGCTACGTTCGCCGCGCAATCAATCGCGCTCCAGGTGCCCATGAATTCTGGTGGAAGAAACATCAGCAGCTGTGCGGCGGCAACTTTGAACGAGTTTACAAGCATCCTTTTTCTAATCATCTAGAAAATCAAATTTAATTTGGTCGCTAAATGGAATACAATATACTTTTTTCTACTCCTTCTCACGATGACTCGGTGGGTCCCAGTCGAAGTTGTTCCTCATGAACCACTTTTGTGTCTTGCTGTTAGAACATTGAGTCAGAGTCATTTCCGGATCCTGGTAGTCAAGGCACATCTTCGACTGCTCGTGGACAATAGTCCGGGCCGACTTTGCGAACGTCCATGTCTGAGAGGTACCATTGTTACACTTGGCCAGCAAGACGCTCTTGTCACTCTGCTTGGAGTCCAGATGATCGTAATCAAGACAAAACTGATCATGATAAATCCGACCATCACCGGACATGACAAATTGCTGGTACGAAAGGTGAGGGTGTTGATTCCAGAAACAATGGCGCAGAGAAGACTTCAGTCTTCCCAACTCGTTAGCTTGACCAGTGTGAGTCGTGTCCAAGCACTTGTACGAGTTGGTGTGTTCTATTTGTCCCATATAACGGTACTCGGTGGGAATCGTGGACTCGGGATAGATGTGCTCTCTGAACCACTCGAACCCTTTGCACTTGTTCTTTTTCGTTATCTCTCGGCGAGAGTTTACGTCTCCTTCCTTCCCCTCCAGAGTGTACGGATAGAGATTGTAGAAGAACATCATCCAACTGTCCAGCCACAGGTCAACTATGCGCACAGTGTTGCCATTGACTATTCTCTCCTTGCCTCCGGGCATTGTGTAGGGTGTTTCCATTCTGAACACGTGACCGACTCGCGAGCAAGGTACAAGTTCGAGAGAACCGCCACAATTCCAGACCCGAAGGCCCAGTTCGATGTTCTCACCGCCCCAGATTTTCATTTCCGGGTCATACTTTCCTAAATAGTTGAAAAATTCCCTGTCCATGGAAAATATTCCTCCGGCAAATGCCGGTGGTCTCAGTGGTGATGTCCGGTCACCGGCACGCCGGATGTCCTCTCGCTCGGGAATGGGTTCCCACCGATAGGTCATCTTCCAGCCAAAGCCACCCCATATCCGGTCAGTGGCTTCCAGATATGCAAAGCTCTGGTCGTCGATGACATCGATAATCGGACTGACCACTCTGGTTCTGTCTTCGGCGACACGTGACAGCAAAGGTTCAAGCCATCCATGCCCACATTCGCAGTGGGCGTCGAGAAAAGTTAGAACTTGTCCTCTGGCTTCGTTAGAACCGATCATTCGAGCGTGAATCAGTCCTTTTCTTTCTGGCATTCGGATGATTCGAACTGGTGAACCAACTGAACCGTTCAGCTGATTTATGTAATTGTCGAGTTTGTCTTTTAAGTAAGCTGTAGAGAAGTTTTAGTTGAGATAAGTTACACTTCTCTGACCTACTTTTTGTGCTGGCATCGTCTACTAGAATAATTTCTTGCAACAGCTCACGAGGTGACATTCGAAGGACACTGTGAACAGTCCTGAGCAGCGTTGACCAAGCTTCGTTGTGGAAAACAATGACAATGCTTGTTGACGGCAATTTCTCCGGATATTTCTTTGACAAACATCTACAATGTACAAAGGCGTTGTAACTAAGTGTGCGAATGAACTGAATCAATTTCCAACTCACTCAGTGAACCGTTTGTCCGGAACTGTTCTATTAAAAGCGATCCTCTCCGAAGCGAGTACATTGAAGTAGTGCAATTTGAATTTTTCCACTTGCTCTGCTTCCGGCTCCGGTGGAGAATAGGGTTTGCCGTTTTCTCCAGGCCAGTCACTCGGGTTGGACTCAAGTTCACCTTTGTGACAAGATTTACATCAGCTTTGGTTCAAATTAAATTGTGTTACATACCGACTGAAGACCAGGTGAGCAATACTTCATCTTTAAATGGCGGAAATATCGAAGAATTGTCGTAAACTAGTTTCCTGAACCGATCTTCTTGAGGCACGAATTTGTAATTAGCAACAACAAAGGCAATGGCGCCAAATAACAGTGACAAGAGGGACAATCTAAATAGAAAGCCCGTTGGCGATGTCTTGATTGCATTCGAATCAGCTGCAGAGCTGTCAACTTGGTCAACACCGTCAAGTGTCATTACAATTAATGAAACTACTCAGGTATGAAATGCTTGCTGAGCTCTTGTTAGTCAACACAACGGTCTCAAGTGAAACTGAAAAATTGGCGCCAAAACGAAGCTCGATTTCGCGGCCAAACTCTGACTCGCGTATGGACAAAATTATTTTGCAATGGTTTCCCTGTAATCAATACGGGACCACTAAACAAAGACAGAAAATTTCGTTAATTAGCGTCTTTTATTTATTGTAGTCATGGTTACTTTACATAAACTGCAGGACAATTCAAGTCTTAATCCAGTTTAACAGTGAACGAAGCTCCGCAAGAGCAACCGTGTTCAGCAAGTGGATTCTTTGAGACCACAAACGAACTTCTAATTAATTCCTCTTTAAAATCTATTGTCGAACCTTTGACATACTCTAACGACGTCTGGTCTATTATAACTCGAACGCCGTTCTTCTCGAATATTCGGTCCTCATTACTGTCTATTGCGTCATCCAACTTGAACTTGTACTGAAAGCCAGAGCATCCGCCACCTTCCACTTCAACTCTTAGGAATTCTTTTTCACCGGCAACTTTGTTTAGCCTTTCAGCACATTTGTCCGAGATGACAATATCGTCAGAATTAGTTGATTCACCCACTGATTTAGCTTGAGGGCTCGAGGAGAAATTTCTAGACGACTTTTGAATGGCATTCCGAGGGCAGGCTGACTTGGAGGTTAATGTTGTCGTCTTCAGCCATGTTTTTAGAACTTTCGCGACTATCTCAGAACGGTTCATGATTCATAACATTATCCTTACTTACGTACTCAACAATCAAGAGGACGAGCGTATTATTGCCAAGTACTCGTCCTAGACTCGATAACTAAACAGCTGTTCAAATAAATAGCCTCTATTTAAACGCAAATTACGCTTTAGAATCTCAATCAAATCTAGGAAGTTTAACCAATATTAAATCAACCATAAAGATTATGGTATAGAATATGACAGACAAGATTCGTAATTAAGTAACCGGAACCGACAGAGAATTCTCGCGAAAGCGGAGCGAGTATGTGAAGGTTATATTCACGCTGTTCTTCAGTTAGTGTTCGACTTCTTGCCGCGTTAACTGCTTCAAGCTCTAGTATATCTCAGACCTTTGGTCTCTCTAAATTGTTAATTGTCTAGAAGTTAAGTGAAAGTAAGTTGGTCATTGTCTGTTACTGAACGAGAGCTTCCGCTGGTGAAATTCCGAAAAGAATCAGAATTTCTTTATGATGATGCAATCACTGGAGTAGTTTTCTCCTTGCAGTCACCTCACATGCCCTCAAAATTCTTTTGACTTTCGAATTGTTCTAAATACTGAATTTCTTTCCAGTTCACATACTCTAAAAGATGGGCGAAGGGATCCCCGAAGGAAATGCCGTCAAGGGAAAGAAGCTGTTCACGCAGCGATGTGCTACATGTCACACCTGTCGAGAAGGGTGGACCTCACAAGGTTGGTCCCAACTTGAACGGACTCATTGGTCGCCAATCTGGCCAAGCACCAAAGTATTCTTATTCGGACGCCAACAAGGCCAAGGGTGCGTAGTTGTAGAACATTTGACCTTTCGAGTTCTAATCGTTTGACCTTTTCCCCTTTGCCAGGTGTCATCTGGAAGAAGGAAACTTTGTTCGACTATCTGCTCGACCCTAAGAAGTATATCCCTGGAACCAAAATGGTGTTCCCTGGCTTGAAGAAGCCCCAGGAGCGTGCTGATCTAATTGCATACCTAGAGGAGTCATGCAAGTGAACTTAGTCCGATCATAATTAGTTTTAATTTAAATAACAGAAGCATCAATAATATAACTCCACCCCAGACAACACGTATTTAAATAGTTTATTCTGCTGTTTCCGGACTAATTTGCTGTCGAATGTACTGAGAGCTCACTCTCAGTGATCCATTCTGGTTTAGGGATTAAAAGTAAATCAATTTAAACCTTCAATTTCCGTCAACCGTCTCTAAATAGCCTACGCTTTTGACTACGGAGCTAATAAGTCACGAGTCATCCTTAATCACGTGCGAGCAAATAGTTGATTAAGGGAAGTCAACTTGACACTGACTGATTTCGAACGCCAGCTGGTTAAATTTTAACCCTCAACTATCACGAGGCCGTGATCGTATAGTGGTTAGTACTCTGCGTTGTGGCCGCAGCAACCCAGGTTCGACTCCTGGTCACGGCACATTTTTTTACTTTTTTGAACTATTCTTTTTTTCGGGCTCCATCAGACACCGACTAGTAAATTTATTTTCATATCATTCAAATAAATATATTTATATATCTAAGTAAATTTATTCAATCAGCGTAAATTTCGGCTAGTTTGGTAGTTGGTATAAAAATATCAAAGTATCAGAAAGTTTTTTGTTTCAATTTCGGAGCCAGTGGGAATCACAGTTTTCACCTATAATGTCATATCAAAAGGTCAGTTTAATCTCACATGTTGCCAAACAGCAAAAAGAGAACTATTGAATAGTTCTAGTAAGCTTCGGCAACTTCGACATAGCGAATATCGTCCACCAGCTGGCGAATTTTAGTTTCGTACACCTTGAGCTGTTGCTTGAGCGCCGAGACGGCATTGATTCTCAAGCTGTCATTCGGGTGATCTTTGAGATCCTTCTTCGCTAATTGCAACCTGGCAATCAGCATCAAATTTTGCTTCTCATCCTGCTCCAGGCTCAGGATCAAGTTGGCCAACTCTGGGTGATGCGGTCGAATGCGAGACTCAATCTTGAGCGCCATGTTCGAGATTCGCTTCAGTTCTTGCGTAATGTCCTGCACCAGAACCTTGAACTTGTTCAGGTCATAGTTCGGCCCCGTGCACAGGTAGATTTTGTGGCCCTCGTTGAACAGGTCGTACATGTAGACCCGTTCGTCCTGCAGTACTATCAGCTCCTGGATGAGACTCAGAACTATGTCTTGCTCCATTGTTCGCAGCTGTGGGCGATGTTTCTGGAGAAGTCGGCGACGAATACTTTCCAGCTGACTTGCGAACAAAGAGAAAAGGCTTGAGTGAGCGAGAGGGAGAGGGGAGAGACGGCAGAGAGGAGAGGGAGAGACGGGAGGACAAGAGCCTGGCTTTCAGCTGTCTAGACCGGCAGACAGTGCTCAAGTGTGCACCTGAAACATCATTTCTGTCTCTCTCTCCTCTCTCCCTCTCCTCTCTCTCTCCCATTTCGTTCGCCCGGCAACAAAGTGCGCTGGCCGAGAAAGCCTTGAGTCAGCCAATGGGAGACCAGGATCGAGATTTGTATATGATTAAACTGCGAGCCCTGGAGGCCTTTTTTGCAACACACAGTGCACGCTGAGTGACCGGTTAGGAAGAAGGAAAGAGCGAAAGAAAGAGCGAGAGGGAGAGAGGGAGAGCGAGAGCCCGACTGACAGAGAAGACTGGATTGACTAGTGTGCAACGAAGTTGTGCTGCTAATCAGAACTTCCGCTTCCTTTTGTTTTTTATTATGGCTGCAGATATTGTGCAACTCAAAGCAAAATGTAGAACACATGTAGTGCAATGGGACGTGTGAAGGTCAGGAGCTGGCGGCCATCTTGGGCTGCTCGTCTCAGACAGGACTCGAGACATGCTCAACTTTCTCTCAAGCAAGATAAAATGTACATATCTAATTATAACCATTTTCGGTGACCTAGCCGACGGCATTGCACAATTACGCAACTCTTTTATAACACGAGTAATCCGAGGAGAGCACGTGTTCGAAACATGTTCGTCCTATAATACTCTTACGTCAGTGAATGGTCATTTACGAACTCACTTTCTCTGGCCTGTTCTATCTCCACCATACTGGTCATCTTGACCAGTGAGAGCCTTGTTTACTCCAGTGGCCGAAACTCCCGAGTAGAGATGACCACTAGGCTGAGAGTGGAACTTTCCGATCGTCCATTACCTGACGAAACATTTCCAGAGAGCTGAGAAACTTCGCATTCTATTCAGCAAACTTTGAAACTCTTTCATTCTGTCAGACCTATCCGAAGACTAAATCATGGGAAATGTGAGCTCCACGGTGGCCCATGTCACGGGCACAAAGGCCGTTTGCGTCCTGACCGGTGACCACGGTGTCCAGGGGAGAATTTACTTCCATCAAAAGGTATGTCGACAGATTAGGGACACATGTGTGAAAACGATCGTTCTTTTTCGTAGGATGACGACATGGTCCAGATAACTGGTAAAATCGAAGGCCTGCCCAAGGGTGACCATGGTTTCCATGTCCACGAGTTTGGTGACCTGACCAACGGGTGCACATCTGCGGCTGAGCATTACAACCCCGAGGGCACGACCCACGCTGGTCCCCAGGACAAGAACCGCCATGTTGGT
The DNA here is from genome assembly GCA_022750525.1 of Halotydeus destructor. NCBI lineage: Eukaryota > Metazoa > Arthropoda > Arachnida > Trombidiformes > Penthaleidae > Halotydeus > Halotydeus destructor. The sequence continues at coordinate 165,103 of JAIUWE010000125.1, forward strand.
GACCTGGGTAACGTTTTCGCCGATGAGACGGGTGTGGCCGAGATCAATATGAGCGACAAGGTCATCTCGTTGCGCAATGACAGCCACAACATCATTGGCAGAGCTTTAGTAGTTCACGAGCGCTCCGACGACTATGGCCGCGGTGGCAATGCTGCTAGCCTCATAACCGGAAATGCTGGTGGGCGACTTGCGTGTGGTGTCATCGGACTGCAAACTCAGGCTTGAAACCACTAATCACTGACTTTAATCTTTCTACTTCTTAAGCGGAACACATATTCGAACTGACTTGATCAGCAAAGTAAATGAAACAACTTTTCCATGCATTCTATTCTAAGCATTAGCAGTTTTCTTTAGAGCCATTTCTTTTCTCCGTGCTTCTTTCTTGCGAATTATTTCATCTCGCATCTTTTTCTGTTCTTCCAACTTGCGCTTGTATTCATCGTCAACTGAGATTCCAGCAATGACTTCCGGAGATTGTTTTTTAGAAGCAACTTCCGCTTTGGGCACATCGACCAAGGTGACTTGCTTAACATTCGGATGACCTTTGGACACTTGTTGCTTCTTAGCCAGTATTATCTTTGACTTAGCTACACGTTGCTGAGCTACAGTCCGTAGAGAACTGTGTCTAGAACCGGCGAATACTGGACGGTTCGACATATTCTTGCTATTGCCAATTCTTTGCATTTTTTGCTTGTGAAGCTCAACGGAACCAGTTTCAGACACCCTGCGCTTAAACGGCAGTCCTGGAGCTCTGATTGAGTCCAATGGTACGAATTCATTGGCGTTCGGGTTCAGGCCACTAGGTCGTCCAGGTAGTCGAGGGGTGGGTAGCAGCGCTCTCAATCTCGGCGGCGACAAAGGTACAGCATTGTGTGCTCCAGCTGGTCTCCAACTATTACCCTGGACATTCTGTTGTTGGTGCACCATTGGGTTCTGGTTCAGTGCCATCGGTTGATTTGAATGGCTGTAATGAATTGGATGATTCACTTGAGGCTGGTTTGGATGCCGGAAACCATGATTATCCTGAAGTCGAGGTTGCTGACTGAAGTGATCAAGGGGTCGAATCTGAGGCGGGTGTTGCAGCAATGGTCTATTGGGAATCAAAGGCTGCCTCTGACCGACCATTGGTCCACGAAAGCCCGGTGGTGGGCAACTGTTATAACCGACTTGCTCGAATCTGGGGTGGTTCATGCCATCCTGCGGAAATCGTAGCCCCAGATTCATATTTGGTCCGTTCGGATGGTAAGGGGCTTCAGGTCGCGCATGGTGTCCAATATTGTGGGCCACGAAATTTCCCGGTGCTTGCCATTGCTAAATGGTAAAGGAAGTTAAGTACTAGAAAAAATTTAACCTGGTTAAAAACGACCTCTTGATTACTAGGATGATAATGGCCTTGGTGAGGACCGGCTAAATGTCTCGGCGGGCTGCCCTGAATCAGAGGGGGCCGTTGAATATGATCATTCTGTCTGTAGACATTATTTTGATTTGGACCTTGACTGTGACTAAAATTCTGATTGTGTACGTGTGTTGGAACCGAACTGTCAAAAAATGGCCTCGTCATTTCCGGCCTCACATTTTGTGTTACATGTGCGTTATATGGATAATGATGAGAAGGTTGATTACGAGGTATATCAGAATTGTTGTGTTGGGGATTATGATTATATTTCTGCTGTTGATAGCTCTGGTGATGATTGGGAAAAGGGTTTTCATGGAAAGGTTGCTGTTGGCGTTCATGATAGTTCAACACTTGCTGCACCGGAACTGACGATCGGGTCGGCGGCACCAGCAGTGCCGGTCTCTGGCCACCATTGCCCGAAAAAGATTCGGTAAGCTGATGCCTGAATCGCGGATTGACGTGAATCTTGGCAGCCCAGTGGGCTTGTTTCGGCGACTCTGTATTCTGACTTGAATAGCTCCCCGTTCTAAAAGATTCTTTTCTCGGAGATATTAAAACACTTGGTTTTGAGAGAGGCTTTCTCAAATTTGGTTTACCAGATCCATTCTGAGATGGATCAATGACCACTTTGTCCAGAGAATCTGGTATGTCACGATTACTAGCACTAAGTCTAACTGTTGACATCATACGTTCTGAAGTGAATTTACCCCTTCTCTGTGTAGCTGACTCCTCATCTTCCTCCTCTTCCTCATTGTTTATAATTGGTTCAGGAACATTGCCTGTCAAAGTTATCAGGTTCGATGTTCGCGAATATGTAGAATTCGACGAACTAAATGTTGACTTTGAAAGTGTACTTTTCATCTGAGAATCTTCAGAATTTTTTGAACTAGCTGGCACTGAGAACAGATCATCAGTGTCACCAATGTAGTCATCATCTAAATGACCATCGAGATCATTTCGCTCGTTTAGAATTTCATTGAGAACATCTTCAATAGGCGGTGAGTCACTATCTCGTTCCCTAAGGGATAAAAATAGAGTTACCTAAAGCCAAATGACAATATGACAGGTGTACTTACATTTTGGCAGGGGAACGGTGAACAATTCAAGATGAATTGCATAGAAGAATATGGATTAAATAAGGATTATAAATACAAGAAAATTTAGCACTATTGTTATGTTTTTCTCCCTTTCATGTCTCACCGAAACTGCTTGTCAGCGCCATCTCGCGAATACTTTCGGCGCTCTCTTCTGTGCCGCCGTCTAAACATTGCTGCTGTTGTTTTGACAATTGCACTAATTGCGCCTACTGTATTCCACTGGTTTAACAATGGCGGCCGCCCACCAAGACGAGTATGACGATGACAAGGACGACGAGGTGGAACAGCAATCTAGTGACCACGACCGGAGGAAGAGGTTATTTTCGAAGGAACTCCGGTGTATGATGTACGGCTTTGGCGATGACCAGAATCCTTATACTGAATCAGTGGACATGCTAGAAGATTTAGTTATTTACTACATCACGGAAATCATCTCTAAGGCAATGGAGATCGGGAGACCTGGCCGTGTGGCCGTCGAGGATATCATGTTTTTGATTCGAAAAGACACGAAAAAATTTGGACGTGTCAAGGAATTGCTGTCAATGAATGAGGAACTGAAGAAGGCTAGGAAAGCTTTCGATGAAGTCAAGTATGCCGCATCAATTTAAGGGCAATCATGTCATAATCATTTACTTAACAAAACTTACTTGACCAAAAGCGCGATGTCACTGCTAAGCTTCCGCAGGAAAATCAGAGCCAAGGAAAGATTATACAAACTATTTTACGCATCGGCGAAATAAAAGTCAACCAAGAACTAATTCTACGAACTGTACATTTCATTGAAACGAGCTTCTGAACCTGTTGTTCTCCATTTGCAACAAATGTCACCTAGACAACATCACGCATACTTTTGTGTTGTGCTCTAATTTTCATGTTTCGGACAAGTGGCTGTAAGTAGTACAGAATCGATTGTGAAACATCGGCCTGCAAGTGTTCTCGTGATGTTCGACCTGTTTCATTGGTGCAAATCGAAATCAAGCAAGAATTCTAATTTACTCGGAATTGCCTTGTCGTCGTCAATGCCACACATTTTCGCACCTACGACAAGTTGTTTTTTTTCTGAGAAAAGGAACACATTTTGAGGCAGCGAAGTACAAGTACGCAACTACTGACGCACTGTCTGTCGAGTGGAAAGAAACCGTTACCGTACTTTCTAGCTAATATCCAAGGTCATGCCAAGGCACAAAGTGATAGAACACATGTAACTCAAGTTCACGCTGATTGCGGCTAAGTTTACTCTGTGTTAAAAGCACGAGGTCTTGTCTACGTTCTCTAGATGACGCAATTTTCGATCCGAAGGATCCGAAGTCCGCATACTTGTTTGGTACGAAAATATTAAACTATTTATTTGTTTTTGCGAAATGTCTTGTTTTGCTAGAAAGTTCTTTGCATTGCACTTCGAACAGGAAAGTGGTGTGACAAGAAATTACAGTACTATTGACTATTTTGTAAGCTCATTCGTTTGAGATGACTCTTTAGACTCTTGTCCTTGGAAATTGAGAAAATAGAACTGTCCTTATTTAGGGTACGGTTCTCTTTCACTGGGCTAGATATTCGGTAGCGATTGGAGGACGAAGACGCTTTGAACTGTTCAGGTGACTTTGGTCTCCCTATTTGCCCATCACAGGTAGTTTCGGGAGGCTTCTCGACGCTGACTAGTTCTATTTGGTTCTTTTCATTTATGGGCACAATGTTGCCCCAGAAACTCTTGTGCACTTTCTGGGTCAGTCGGGGCGGATACCAGAACCGAGCCCACACACTGGGCTGGTCATCGCTGGACGTCGTCCGGGCCGTCTTGCAATAGTAGTCGCTGCTGGTTGGAATTTGAAATAGGTATGGCCGGTAGAATTCGGTATTTAGGTGTGATCTTGGCACGAATATGCTTACAGGTCGCCAAGCCGGGAACGTTCTCTGGACAGCAGCTGCCCAGCCACTGGCGTTCAGCACGGGCAGAGAGTCGAATGTGTGCGGTCGAATCAGTCCTAAGAACCATTCACCGGGCTCACCTAGACACGTGCCACAATTGCCGCCCAGGCGCAGTAGCACAGCTCTGGCCGCCTCCAGGTCCGGTCCTAGCAGTGTTTGGCCAGTTAAGTATTCGGCATTTGGGAACCAGATAGAAAATTTGGAATTCGTCAACACTTGAAGTTTGATTGAAGTATTTACTTGAGGCACATAGACTGCCTTGTCGTCATCGCCGGTGATGTCATTGCATTTAGCGGCCTGGACATTTTTCTCAGTGTGATCACTGGATTTAGCTTCAGAGTGAAATTCTTTCGAACTTCTCGCAGCATTCTGGCTAGCTGCAACTGGTTTGATTGGCCTTAAACCAACCTTGACTGGAGTGTTGCTGAGTTCAGTTTTTGTCATTCCTCTCTGATCATCGCTGCTCTGCCTCCCGGTGTCCTTGATAACATGTGATCGACTCGAAGCCGAATCTGCCTTGAATTGTTTGAACGACATTGAGTACTCTAGCTTCCCTTGGCTATATTGTTTCAGTTTTTTTCTTTCTTGTCAATGAGAGAAGCTACGCCTTGCCTCTTGTTGCAAAGGTACGCGTAATTCACTTCCTTCCCCCTTTTTCAAGTGGTTAATTTCTATAAAGTGACTTTTCACTCTCTTAAAGACGACTTTGCACCTTAACTTGATTTCAGCAAAAGAAAAAGACAGCCACTCACTTCTAATTCTTCTCTGTCAAATCGTCATCACCTTCTCTCTGTTCTTCGTTCAACGGCGTCCTCAACGTTGCCAAAGACACGCTCTAATCACACAACGAGTAATAAATTAAGTTAACCAACGAAGCCATCGCGTTCGCAGCAAGCCGAGAGAGACAAGAGACACAATAAAGAATGAAGACCGCAATTACACTTGTTTACTTTCATTAAGGGGAACGCCATTTAGAAATGCAATTTAATTCTTTGCGATTCCAGTTCCAGGTGCGCAGGCGCAGACACACCGAGAGTCTCTCCAGCCGTCTGCGACAAGTTCGATTTTTGCGCCATTTTGGAAATGGAGACCAGCCTGATGGCAATCACAATTTACACTCTGCTAATTATATTGGTCACTCGAGAGCAAATTCGAATTAAAGGGGTCGCAGTTTTACTTGCATTCTATAAAACACATTTGCACAAGCTGGGCGGCATTTTGCGAAATTTAAATTACGGTGATGAAAACGTTCTCTCGATGACAGTTAACGTAGCGTTTAAAATGTGGTCACGGCGCTTAGTGGGCCATTATGTGGACCTGTGTTCGAATCAAACTGAATTTATACTCCAAGTGGACAGCAAAATTTCGAAATGTCCTCCAGTGTAACTTGATTTCCCTTGTAAGTGGACTTGCCGCTGGATAACAGCTGATCAATCTCGTTGCTGTTCATGTGCGCGAACTTGGCCAGAGCCTTTCGAACAACGTCCATGCGAAACTTGTCGTTCTTGGCCTTCTCAAGGAACTCCTTCAGCGGCACGAACTTCACGTTGCCTTGACGGTCCAGAGCTGGATCCGGCGATCTGATTAGTCTTGATTTGATTGTCGCATTGCCATGCTGTGCCTCAATGGGACCTAATTGTGATTGCGAGGAAGCACTGCAATTAGTATGATACGAAGCAACATCCGACGCAATCAGCGAATTACCTGAAAGTGACACATGGACGAGGGACAACAGAAAGGCGATGGCAATTAACGACGCAATGGCCAACTTGGACATTATCTCGATTTAGCAGCAATTAACACTTGCTGTCGCGTTAATCTGAGCTTGCGAGTACAAAGAGTGAACGGGTTTCAAGTACAAAAAGTAAAGTGAGAAGACGCCGAAGAGATTGAATTGGCAAAGAGGAGAAGAACCGTGAGAAGGAAAAGAGCGAGAGAGAGAGAGAGAGGGAGAGAGAAGAGAGATAACGAGAAGAAAGCTCGCTGAAGTCAAGTGTCAGCCAACGACTGATTCTCCTTGTCTCCAGTTAATTCTCTCTCCTCGGCTTCGACTTTGAAAAAAGGTGATTTACTCGATTTGCTCTCTCAGGCTCCTCTTCGTTCCGCTTGTGAAAACAGCGTCAACCAATCCTGTTTTAGCTCCTTGCCGTCACTTGCACTTTCTTCACACTTTCACTCCATCCCTCTCTCTCCCTCTCTCCCCTTCGCCTCTTCATCTTTCCTGAGTCTTTAGCGTATGACTGTCAAATAAGTTTGACTCATGGCTTTCTTCTTACTTTTCGCTGCCATTACGCAAATATGCTCAAGTAAAGACACATGCTTTTTGCAAGTTCAAAAATAAACTATGTAACTTCGACGGATGTAAACTCTTTGCATGTGCGCCTTGTCGAGGCCAGATGGCGCTCGCATCAGTGGCAAAGTCTATGGGAATCTGCGAGCGCTGCCACCTGGTGGCCAGGAAACAAACGCAATGATGGGGCAAAGTTCTCGTTTATTCTGAGCAATAAAATAACAAAATAAATATTGTTAAATAACAACTTTTCATGGACTTCTCATAGATTAAGCTCTCAGTAGCGCTTCTTCTTGTTCTTGTGAGCGACGCCCATAAGGGCATGGTGGCGCTTGTTGTAGGAAATGATGGGATTGCCCAGCTCGTCCCAGCTCTTGCAGCCACTCTGGGACACTTTGGCGAACCCGGCATCGAGTCCGAGGGCCTGAACTTTGGCCCGGATCAGGTCCATGCTTTCTCTGTCCAGCTTGGGAGTCCGGCTCATGATCTGAGCGCTCTCGCGATGTCCGATTATGGAATTGTAGCATGACCACACTAGGGCGTACTTCTTATCTAAATTTTGAAGTAGACACATGAGAATATTATAGTATTACAGATATTTGCAAGCACTACTTACAGTCAGAATCGAGGATCCAATAGTTTTCGTCACTCAAGTCATAACTTTTCGGATAACTCAACTTCATCATAGATTCGGGTCTGTTTTTGTAAAACTTCACCGAAGCTGGTTGACGGCTAGATAGACGGAAATGGTATGTCAAGGATATTGCAATCAATGGCATCATCAAGCCACTTACACCGGGATTCCCACTGTTTCAAGTTCGACCAGAATGGAGTACTCGTCGCCCACCTTGGTGACATTTTCACGGACACACTTGCTGACCGCCTCATAGTTGGACACAACGTACCAAGTACCTTGAAACTGGGGCGAAATTTCGTCAGAAAAGCAAATATGGCGGCGAGAGCACTTACCTGCTCAAATTCAAAAGGGTTCATCACGGGCACTTCCGGGCAGTCGCCCAGTTTGAATCGAGTTTGGCCATTGGCCACTGCGGCCAGAGTCACGAGCAGGAAGAAAGTTATCATGACTGAAAAAAGTTTTATCATCACATAAAACAGTTTTATGACTTTGCAAGCTCGCTAGAGTTGTACAACTGAATTAGAAAGCTGAAAAGTGAGCGCTTTTAAACTGTTTACCTCGGCACCTGATTATGCAATCCATTTCCAGTATGGAATTCCTTCGTTGGAGTCCAGTTGGTCTGGATTGGTGACCCGATAATCTTGATACGCCATTTAACTGGAGCTTTTCTAATCTCGAATATGAGATTAACACTTTGGAAAGCAATCTCAGGGACCGTCGTTCACTTAATCAATCACTGTGGCATACTTTGATTTCCATCATCATCTTCCACAAACAAGTGGGCCATCTTTGCACATGTGCTGACCTTGATCTTGAGCTGACCTTCATCGCTCCTTTCTCCTCCCTCTCTCTCCCCTCCCTCTGAATGTCGGCCGAGAGGCTGATCACTGTCGCTCGTGTTCGAAAATCTTTTTTTCATACTTGTTGTTTCAGGTTTTATTCGAATTCAAGTTGCATGTGACATTTTTTTCAACGGACAGTGTACATGTGTATAGCGCGGATATATATATTCAACATGAAAGGATTCCTTTTGTTTAAAAGTGAAGTTATAGCCTTCCAGCTATAAAGTTTTTTATTCTCTCTCCCAACTAACTTTATGCAATGTTAGAACTCGAACATCTAGTGAGAGCCAGTGAAGTAACATTTAGACACATTCAGTATACACTTTCAGTCTTCGGTATCTGACAACTCTGATGGTGCATCATCATCAGCATCCTCATTATCTTCTCCGGAAGTACCTTCGGCGTCAAGGTAGTAGTTTGCATCATCTATGGCTGCATTAGCATCAACATCCTTGGCATTTGCATTTGGAAAGTTTGGTGCTTCTTCAGCGTTGACCACGTTGGCCGCTATCTTGCTATACTCGTTTGAAGAGCTGTCCGTGGCCATGGTGTCCTCATCTCTGTTCGGATATTTGGCTTTCAGCCTTTCAAGTCTCTCCTTGAGCTTCTCGTAGTCAAATGTTCCCCTTGGTTCACCGAACGGGTCAGTCATTTTCTTGCCTTGTAGCTTTGAATTTTCTGAGATCACATGTTCGTAGTGTGGAATGTTCATTGAGAAAAGCTCAGGTATTTTTTCTTTCAATGCCGGAGGCATATTTTTCGTGTCAAAACTGTCCTCGTCCACCATGTCCAAGACAGCGACTCGAATCGTTTCGTGAGTAATTATATCATTATACACTTTCACAGGATCTTCTACATTCAGTTCTGACTTCATGACATGTTTCATGCCACCAGCTTCGAAACCTGGCTCATTATGATAGGGCTTCTCGTTCATCAGTGACTGAATTGAAAGTAACACACTAGACAAATTATTTGCTGGACTCCAGCCTGGACCACTCCAGGTGCCGAGAATGCTGAGACAAACTTTGCCATTTCTATACAAATTCGGATTGAATCGGACAGTTTCCTTGCAGGTGGTCATCAGTTTCACCTTTGGTGGCTTTATTGGATAATCTGCAGGAAATTTGACGTAGAAATAGAACATTCCTCCTTCGTAGGGCGTTTCTCTGGGTCCCATGACTATGGCATGGGCAACGCACATGTTATCAGGTTCAGGAACAAGGAACACTTCCGGAACTGGATCAACGAAAAAGTCTTTGAGATCCCTCTTGATCCTTAATAGCGTTTGCGGCAACAATTCTGTCGTGTCGCCATCTTCTTTCTGACTGGGGTCCCAGCTAGGATTGCCGTGGCCGAGTAATTTGTTAATATGATACATCTTCTTTGCTTTCAGCTCTGACTTGAACTTCTTCAGGTCACTTGCCATCAGGTCATCAAATGGGTCAAAGCCACTCGCCGAATTCTTTTCAGGCGGAGGCGGAGGTGCAGCGTTGGCCATGGCTCGAGTTTGCTGTCGACTTCACTCAACCAAATGAACAGTAATTTGAAAACCAAATCAACTAAGAACTAAAACGGAGACTAATGGCAATCACTTAATAAACAAATTTCATCAGAGTACGGAAGACAAATTCTGCAATCTGCGTGTGTGTAAAAAGAGCAAAACCAGATGCAAACGAAACGTCTCACACTTGACAGTGACACCTAGCGGTCACTTTTGCACTTTTTCTTCGTTGGGTGGAACGAGAAGTGAACTTCATGTGAACTGTCAAACTTTTTATTCTGATGTTCGTTTCGTTTATCTCCTCCTACTTTCACTAGGCGAACAGGAATAACGCTGCGAAAATACACAGGTATGTCGCATCTAGCGATCTTAAGTAGGACATAAAACTCGTTATGTGATAAAAATTCGAAACATGTTTATACACCTATATCAAGTCTTCAGATTCTGAATCTTCTGAGTCGGATAGGTTAAAACCATTCTGTTGCTTGTTGCAAAATACGCGCACATAGCCTGGCCGCAGCCCTGGCCAGCTATGACGATCTACCGCATGCCAACTGATTCGTTCGTTGATCACTGGGTTAGCTCCGTCGATGAGCATTCTGATTAAAACATTGGCAATATTATGAGTGTCATCTAGACCACAATGGCGGCGACCTTGAAATTCAAGTCCCAGGTAAGACATCATGTGGTCCAGAGATGAGTTCTGCTTCTTATAATGGGCGGTGAAAACTTTCTTGATGTTTATCCAGCGCTTGGCGTAAGCTGGATAAGCGATTGCATTTAGTTTACATCGCCTTGCGAAAAAGTGGGCCATGTCCCAAGGTCTATGGAAAAATTAAGGTATAGTCGTTAGTTAGACATTAGTACAGGAAGAGCTGATCAATACTAACCCGTCAGTAGCTATAGCAAAGGACTGGCAATTATTCTTCTTTATGTGATTAAGCAACCATTCTTCAAATCGATCGATTACGTTTATAAACGAGTCAGCCTTGTCGACGACTTTCTGTGTGATTCCCGTCAATTCGGTACAGAATTCACTTATCTTGCCTTCCGGCTTTACGTATTCATGGAAATTGTCTACTATTTTTTTCTGGTGAACATCAACAATAAAGGCAGGAAACTCGATGATTTCTTGCACTTGTTCGATGGGACTTTTTTGTCTTTCACAAGTGGCTTCAAAGTCGACCACACATATCACGTCGTAATAATACTTGCTATTGGGTTTATTGTATCTTGCATTGAAGCGACCTCTTACAGTGCTCTTCAGTCGTCTTCGGCAAGAATTAAGGGAGCCACGATCCTCGAGTCCAATCTCTCGAAGTCGACTTTGCAACTGGTCGACATTCATTCTATTTATTTCGCCATTGACCTTAGCGTACTTCTTGAATATAGGGTCCGACAAATCGTCAACAACCGGATCAGTGTCCGCAATGACAGGAGTTTTGACTAGACTTGCAAGCTGACTGATTCGTTCGATTCTTTGTACCTTTAGAACATTCGAACTTGCGACTTGGAGTTCTTTCTCAATTTGTTCCATGCAGAAGATTGCTGACATATTTGCCTTTTGTTTATCTACGGAAAAGAGAAGCTACTGGACGCTAATCGCGCTCTTTTCGGGGACCGTTTCGTTAGTGCTAAGTGACGGGAGTCTCGATTTATTATTGCCAACGAACAATCAGTTTAGAAGAGTTTTTCGACTTTAGCACTCCAATGTTCAAAATTTCGACTGCCTAAAGCTGACATGCTTATAAATTAATTCTATTATTCTAATGAAACAAAGCTTAGAACTATTCTTTAAACAGACATATTTACAAACTCAAAATCTGGCAAGGTGATCACTATCACTGAAGATGATACTGCGTAAACCAGTTCAATCCCACTTCAACAACCTTTACAGAGGTATACTATTTTTCTTGTTTCAAAGATATACCGCTCTTGTTGTGAAAGAGCGAATGAGTAGGATGTTCAAGTCCACGAACTTTCTCGCTATCAGTAACAAGTAAACTCTTGAGAACTTCATAACTCGCGTTAATTATTCCCCAGGATATCAATGCTCTAGTATAGTTAATGTGCACACCATAGAAGATTTTGCTCAATTTTTTGTTTCGCTCTTCATAGACCATTTTCGCCGCTTGTTTCATCGTCAGATACTCGTTACCCAGAGGGACAGTTTGTATCTTTGTTCGTATAACGTTGATTGGATAAAAAAGTGTGCTTATAAAAGCGCCGAGTAGGGCTCCGGTAACGAAATTTTCGACTAGATTTATCCACCAAACATCACTGCGAGGAAAGACATGTTTAACTTCGTCTCTGAGACTGAAGAACACAAGGTTCGAGGGACCGTTTCTCAGCAAGATTGGCGTCAAACCACGATAGTACTCTTTGATGCCGTACTTTCTCAAGTCCATAAAGGCGTGCTGTGTGTTCTTGAATCTTTTCTGAAATTCTCTCGCTTGTAGCAGCATTTGTATGCGCTCGAAAGGGGCAAGTAGAACTGCTTCTGTCGAACCTGCTAGAATAGAAGCTACAGCTGTCTTCGAAAATGGCGTCGGTGTCAGCCATTCACAGTTATCCGCCAGGAAGTCTCTGTAGGTCGAGAAGGAACCAAACATGAGTGAAACTGAGGCCGTTTTGGCTAATAATGGCGGCAAAAGTCCTCTGTACAGATTTCTCATCCCTTCCGTTCGAAGCTGAGCTATGGCATCGTCTACAGCGACACCATGATGCATCTGACGAAACATGACCTTATTGATAGGAAATGTGACGCATATGTTGATGAAGGCAGCTCCCCAGCCACAGAGAAATTCTCTTTCGTGATGATGTCCCTCACTTGAATGGCCCACTTGTTCTGATGACTTTGAATCATCCTTGCCTTCGTCTCCCGAATTTGCCATTCCTTTGCTTCCGTGAAACCAGGGACTTATGAATCTAAAAACTAATTGGTTTGCAATTAAACATATAAGCTATAAACTGAAAGAATAAATAACAGGGAAACTCAAAATCACTCATTTTCTAGATCATCTCCTCTAGAATAATATTTTCCATGGTCAGCTGAGCCTCGCAGCCGACAGATGGCAGTGTTCGCATCATCGATAGTAGGTCACGCCTTCCGAAAAGCACTGAATGTGCTGTTAGGCTCCTCCTTTTTCAGTTTTTCGATGCCAGACAATCGACTTTATCGAAGCCGCTCTCAATGTCCAAATTTTGCTGTTATTATCACTAATTTGTCTAAATCGTATATTATTATCGATGCTTTTTAGAATTTCCGATCACCAGGTGTGAGCTAACAGCTTGAAGAACTGTATCCGAAGTTCCAGCTGTCCAAGGGGTAAGCTGTCTTCAGTATAACATCAACAACAAGCTACTTAAAGCGGCTCGTTAATTATTGTCTTGATTTGGTTGTCAGCTGGGAAAGATGACAGACCCTATTCAGCAAATCACTGTGTACAAAAACTATGTGTCCGTCCTGGTTGACGCTACGTCGAAGGACGAGACCAAACTAAGAGCTGTTCAGGATTTGAGTGAGAATCTTGAGGTAAGTTAAGAATCTGATTTTCGTAGTTTGCTGATCAAGTTCTTATTTGTAGACAATCGTTGTCTCACCTCAGTATCCAGCCTTTCTGGAACACGCTATAAATGTGTTCTTACGTGTCCTCTCTGAGGGCGAGGCTCAGTTTATCGCTGAACATAGTGGTCAGCAATTGAGGAAACTCATCCTCGAAATCATTCATCGTTTACCTGTCAATGAACATTTGAAAGTTCATGTCCGGAACATACTATCTTTGATGTTCAAATTACTAGAAGTAAGTTTTTGTTTTGTTCAAGCTTAAAGCTAATGTTGTCTCGTAATTTCAGGTCGAAAATGAAGAAAATGTTCTAATCTGTTTGCGGATTGTAATTGAGTTGCATAAACAGTATCGTCCAGCTTTTTCTCCTGAGGTATGTACCAAGCGTTGATGGTTGTTTGAATTAGCATGATTAGAACCTTGATACAAAGATGAATGAGGTGTAAACAGTAGAGGCATTTGCGCGCTAATGAACTTTACTTTTAAGAGATGATCCAAAATCGATATAATATTCTGTGATAAAGTCAAAGTATACTCTAACGTTGTCTACAACAGATTCAACAGTTCTTACATTCTGTAAAGAAGATATACAGTGAACTTCCTGGAAATCTAGAGAAAATATTCACACCAAAGACTCCAATAAAAGTCAAAGACATATCAGAAATCAGCGTCAGCACTGTGCTCACTGAAGTTTTCACCCAAACTCCAATAATCACTGAAAAGAAGACACCTGAAGCTACAACGGTTGTCTATAATATAATACCCAAAGCAACAAATTCCCTGAAAGTACTTGCCGAGCTGCCTATAATTGTTGTCCTGATGTATCAGCTATACAAAGCTAATGTTCACCACGAAGTTGCCGACTTCATCCCTCTCATCATGAAGACAATCACACTCCAGCCTTCTCAGCAACATAGAGACAGCCCAGGTTTCAACCGGGAAGTGTATGTCGACTTCATGGCTGCACAAATCAAGACACTGTCATTTCTAGCTTACATTGTTCGTCTATATCAAGACCAAGTTACTGCACAAGCACCAATGCTGACCACAGGCATGCTGGGACTACTTCAGTGCTGTCCCCAAGAAGTGGCTCACTTAAGAAAAGAACTGCTAATTGCTGCTCGTCACATTTTAGCAACGGAGCTGCGAAACAAATTTGTTCCTTGCATGGACCAGCTGTTCGATGAAAACGTACTAATTGGAAAAGGGTGGACAGCTCACGAATCTCTGAGACCTTTGGCCTACAGCACTGTGGCTGATTTGGTTCATCATGTCAGAGCTCAATTGTCTCTAAAAGATCTGGCAGCCGCCGTAAAAGTCTTCTCAAAGAATGTTCACGACGAATCTTTGCCCACTTCAATTCAAACGATGTCATGCAAACTACTCCTAAACCTTGTCGAATGTTTACGAACCAAAGCGGAAACGGAAGCTCAAGCTCGGGATTTACTGATCAGAATGCTCGAAGTGTTTGTCCTAAAATTCAAAAGTGTGGCCGAGCTTCAGCTTCCCGCCTTGCAGAACAAAAGTGCTTCGAGCGCGAATACTCCAGTACATCCGCAGACTTCTAGTGCTAATCAATCAGTTGACCCCAAGCAACAGGATGACGCAAAAGCTGCCATCGCCTTTCCGGCAGCAAGTATCGGTGACGGAGCTAAAGACGACAAGCAAAAATTTGGATTTCCCGCCGGACCGGCCAATAACTTCACGGTTGCAGATTGCAAAAGCCTAATTAAAACCCTAGTTTGTGGCGTGAAGACAATTACATGGGGAATCCCGTCCTACAAAATGCCCGGCATGGACCAGTCCTTGCAAACTCAAAATGTGAAGTATTTTCATCCTAAAGAAATCATCGTGTTCATCAGACTCGTCAAATATGCGATGCAAGCTCTTGACATTTATACTCTCACAGGAGCTGGAAATACTGGTCCTGCCGGTGGACCTCAAGCGGCAGCCAGGCAACCAGCGATGCAAAGTGTGCGCTCGAAGGAGGAGAAAGAAGTACTAGAACATTTTGCTGGAGTTTTTCAGACATTAAGCGCTCAAACTTTCAGGGAAATATTTTCCGTCATGATCGACTTTGTTGTCGAACGTATTCACTCGAACTACGCTCTTCAAATTATCGCCAACTCTTTTTGGCCAATCCGTCAACATCGCCCGTTTTTGCTACCATTTTGGTAGAATACTTACTCGATAGACTGGAAGAAATGGGAACCAACATGGAAAAGTCTAACTTATACCTCAAGCTGTTCAAACTGGTCTTCGGTTCTGTTTCACTGTTCGCTTCAGACAATGAACTGATGCTGAAACCTCATTTGCATTCGATCGTGAACCGCTCAATGGAATTAGCTTTGAGTGCCAAAGAGCCGTATAACTACTTCCTGTTGCTCAGAGCACTGTTTAGATCTATCGGCGGCGGAAGTCATGATCTGTTATATCAAGAATTCTTGCCGCTGCTTCCTAGTTTACTTCAGGGTCTCAACAGCTTACAAAGTGGACTGCACAAGCAACAAATGCGAGATCTTTTCGTCGAACTTTGCCTAACTGTGCCGGTTAGACTGAGCAGCTTGCTGCCATACTTGCCGATGCTGATGGACCCTCTGGTGTCGGCGTTAAATGGAACACAGACACTGGTCAGTCAAGGGCTTCGAACTCTTGAGCTCTGCGTTGACAATTTGCAGCCCGATTTTCTGTACGACCACATTCAACCTGTTCGAGCAGAGCTCATGCAAGCCCTATGGCGAACTCTGCGGAACCCTACCGACAACATTGCTCAAGTTTCCTTCAGAGTCCTTGGCAAGTTTGGCGGTGGTAACCGTAAGATGATGACTGAACCTCAAGCCATTGAGTACAAAGAGTTCCGAGACGGGCTACAAACTGGCGGCTGTACAATTGCCGTTGGTTTCCAAGATCAGAAAGTGAACATATTGTTGCCCGTAGACAAAGTAATTGACGTTGCCGTAAAGGCACTTAAATCTTCCAGCACTCCTTTGTTCTATCTGAAACAAAGCTGGGAAGTGATTCGCGGCTTCCTCGTCGCTCATCTACAACAGCCTCAAGACGAAGAAGAGAAGCAAAAACTGAAAAGGTTCTTTAACCATCCTAGTTTCTCCAGCTCAGACATTCCAGTCATGCACGGCCCGTTCTATAAGCATTCAGATACAGAGCTTCGCAAGGTCCATGAGAACGCATTGACGGGAATGTTTGTCGCAGCCGCGATAAAAGAACTTCGTGCCTATGTGCTGCCTTTCATGGTGAATCTGGTGCGACATTACACATTTGTGGCAATAAGTCAACAATGTGGCCCTATCAACTTGGGTGGAAAGCAAAATAAGTTGCAAGCAATGGACTCTCTTGTTCTAGTGGACGCCGTGGCCGCTGTCATGGGTTACGAAGAAAAAGAACTTTGCAAACCTGGTCACCTGGCACTGATTGTCATTCTGGACACGGCATCGAATGCCCTTGGGAGCCGAGAGCGGGCCTGTCAACTGCCGTTGACGGAGTACCTTGTAGAACGAATGTGTTCCCTGTGCTATGACCGTGCCTGGTATGCCAAGCTTGGTGGCTGCATTGCAATCAAGTTCCTCTTCGAAAGGATGACTTTAAAATGGGTGTTTGGTCATCAGTATACATTCATGAAGGCCTTGCTTTTTGTCATGATGGATCTGACGGGCGAAGTGTCCAGTGGCGCCGTTGACATGGCCAAAGTGAACCTTGAAAAGATGTTGACTCTGTGCGCAACACCCATTGCACTGCTTCCCGATGGCGTCAACTCTGCACTCGTCTCAGCCCAGGAGAAAAGTTTGGCCGAAGTGACCCAGGAGTTGGTTCGACAGGTCACTTCATCAAACACGACAGTTCGACAGCAGGCCATCCACGCTCTCAAAGTGTTGGCCAGCACTCAGAAAAAGAGTGTCACGGAAGTGATGGAGCCGCACAAGGACATCCTGGTGGACATGATACCGCCTAAGAAGCACCAGTTACGTCATCAGCCTGTCAACACTCAAATCGGGTTGATGGACGGCAACACATTCTGTGTGACTCTTGACCCTAGACTCTTCACTATTGACATATCGATACCAGAGCACGAAGCATTCTTTGAGGAAATATACAAAATATGCGACGCCGAAGATGCTGCATTGCTGAAGCTGCCTTGTTTCAAGAATGTCACCAACTTGGTCCCTCTGAGAAAGTCAGCCCTCCGTGCATTGGCTGCATGTCATTACATCGAGCAGAGAAGAGACAAAATTTTCGGCGTCCTCTACAAAGCACTGAATTCCAATAACGCCGAAATCCAGGAAACGGGCTTCGAATGCATGAAACGCCTCTTGACAAGCATGGTTATAGAACCTGAACTTCTCCAAACTACTATTCGACCATTCTTCCAGTGCATTGTTCAAGACTATAGGTCCTTGAGTGCAAATGTTGTCCAGCGCTTAGTTTTCATGGCTCAGCTGTTTCCTCAGGTTTTTGCCGAAAATATATGCGAAAAAATGCTGCAACACTTTCGCAAATGGCTCGAGCATAGCATTCTAGCTACAAGGCAAAACCGAAAAGTAACGGATGAAATGAAACTGTGTGCATCAATAATTACATTCTTCACGCACGTTCCCACTCTGCCTCAGAAATATGCTGAAATACTGCTAGGTTTGGTGTTCAAGGCCGAGAAGGCCATAATGACTGAGCCCGGCAGCGCTCTGAGGAAGCCGTTGAAAAAGTTTCTCCATCGTTACCCTGAGCACACTTTGGACTTGCTGTTGACTGAGCGCAACTTTAACGAGGATCAAATTTACCGATTTGTCAAGTTCCTGTTGCACGGCGACGATGGCAAGATATTCAGGCAAATAATTCAAAATAATCCGGCTCGCTTAGTTAAATTTGCCACCGGGCCCATCCAGGAAAAGGTTAACGTTCCGCAGCCACAGCAACAGCAGCAACAAGACCCGACCAAGTCCCCAGTGCCTGCCACTCAAGCTGTTACGGTGACCTATGACCTTCAGTTCCAAGCCATATTGCTGACTTCGTGCATCATTGAACACGACAGCCAATGGTTTGCTAGTCAGAAGCCACTTGTTGAGGCTTTCAAGAGAATTTGGTTCTCGGACGCCTTTCACGAGAAACATTCTAACTTGGACATTGTCGATTATGTTCTGTGGCGTGAACCAAAGCTGTTGGCCAAATGTTTGCTCAATTATTTCAAGCAAAACACAAATGACATTGTGTGCCTGTTCCAGCTTCTCAGAGCCTTCACTGGTCGCTATGTGTGTGACTTCGAATTTTTACGAGCCTTCTTGGAAGAGACGGTGTCAACTTGTACCATCGATTGGAAGCGGAAAGCATTCTTCAAGTTCGTTGACATTTTTCCTGACTCAAAATGGGACCAGAATTTGAAGGCTAAAATCTTGCAATACATCATCATCCCTTCCTTTTCGGAGGCCTTTGAAAAGAAGGACGGCGAGGTATACGCTTTATCATTTTTGCATTAATAATATATGAATAACACATGTGTTTATCTTTCACAGGCATTGATAGGAGGTCCTCCCGCTCCAGACCAAGATTTGCCCGATAATCTGATCAGTGTTTTCATAAACAAAATTATCGACCCTGACAATCCTTACGGACACTCTGATGCTGTGAGAATATTGCTTCTTCAGTTTTCGTGCTTGTTAGTGGAACAGGCTTCTCCTCACATTCACGATGCCGCCAATAAGCGCCAAGGAAATAAGCTGCGTCGTCTAATGACCTTTGCCTGGCCATGTCTACTGGCCAAGAATTGCGTTGACCCGGCAACCAAATACCATGGCCATCTATTACTCGCTCACATCATTTCCAAGTTCGCCATTCACAAGAGAATTGTTCTGCAAGTTTTTCACAGCCTACTGAAAGCCTACGCTGTTGAAGCGAGAGGAGTTGTTCGACAAGCGCTCGAGATTCTGACGCCGGCCATGCCTCAGAGAATGGAAGACGGGAACACAATGTTGACTCACTGGACGAAGAAGATAATCATAGAAGAAGGTCACACACTTGCTCAGCTTGTCCACATGCTGCAGCTATTGGTCCGCCATTTCAAAGTATATTACCCAGTCCGACACCACTTGATTCAGCACATGGTCACGTCGATCCAGCGTCTCGGCTTCACGCCCAATGCAACCATTGAGCACAAAAAAATTGCTGTCGACTTAGCCGAAGTAATCATCCGATGGGAAATGCAACGCATTCGAGACGAAGAACAGAACGCATCTAGCGGAAAGCCGCCCGAAAGTCCGGCCGCTGTTGTAAAAGGTCCGGCCACCCAGACCCCAGCTGTGGCTGGTCCAAGCAAGCCTGCCACAGTGGAAAGTAATAAGCCGGTTGACAAGAACCATGCCGACGCCGTTGTGAACTTTTTGCTTCGACTGGCGTGTCATGTCAATGAAAGTGGAACTAATGTCGGAACTCCGGGCGAACTACTGTCTAGACGGTGTGTGGCTTTGCTCAAGATAGCCCTGAAGCCTGAAGTTTGGCCCAATGCCGAATTACGGCTCGCATGGTTTGACAAGCTCTTAATGTCCATCGAGTCTCCTCAGCCCAACTACGGCAACATCTGTACTGCTCTGGAATTACTGGTTTTCCTACTGACCATACTGAGAAAGGAAGCCGTGCTGGTCAGCTTCAAGCCTCTTCAGCGAGGCATCGCTGCTTGCATGAACTGCAATAACACGAAAGTTATACGCTGCATTCATAGCCTTCTCCAGAGACTCATGAGCTTGTTCCCTACTGAGCCCACAACTTCGACCGTTGCTTCGAAATATGAAGAACTTGAATTTCTCTACGATAAGGTGAACAAGGTCATCCTCGAGGGTCTGAGCAACTATGAAAAGAGTCCAACATCGCCGCAGAGTCTATTTAGCACGCTCATGATATTGAAGGCTGCTTGTGTGAACAATGCATCGTATATTGATCGAATCATACAAATGTTCATGCGCATCTTGCAAAGAATGGCCCGCGAACACTTGACACCAAATCAAAATGACGCCTCGGCACCTATGAGCACTGAATTGCTGATTCTGAGCCTCGATTTAGTGAAAAACCGAATCGGTGTAATGAGCCAAGAAATGCGCAAGGCTTTCCTCTCAAATATATTGCTGGCTCTCATTGAAAAATCCCAGGATGTCAAAGTGCTCAAAGCTATTACCAAAATGGTCGAAGACTGGGTCAAGAATAAAGGGCCCTACGGTGCCAACCAAGCACCTACATTGCGAGAGAAGGCTATTCTCTTGATGCGCATGATGGCTTTCATTGAGAAGCGATTTCCGGATGACGCTGAATTGAATGGCAACTTTCTCGAACTGGTGAACTATGTGTACAGAGATGAAACACTCAAGAACACTGAACTGACGGTGAAACTGGAACAGGCCTTCATGGCAGGTCTTCGGTGTAACCAGCCGGCCATTCGGGCCAAATTTTTTGACGTTTTCGACGCCAGTGTCAAGAGGAAGCTTCATGAGCGGCTAATGTATATTGCATGTTCACAAAACTGGGAGAACATTGGACCTCATTTTTGGATCAAGCAGTGTATCGAGTTCTTGCTCGTGACGTCCACGTCCACTGGACACATTCAGTGCGGCAATCCGTTCGCCATGTTGCCCTTGCCAACTGCAGTCATCAATCTGGGCGATCAGCAGGAAAAGGCCGCCCTGGCCAACCTGAGCGAACAAATGGACCTTGATGCTGCCATTGGCAGCGGCTATGACAGCATCCGTGAACCTGACGACGACATGGACATTGAGATCTCGTCCACCGAGGACGGACATTCAACTGGTCGCGGCTCTGCCTTTGGCCTTGAAAGTGCCATGTTGCTAAGTGGCATCGGGTCGCGCCGACCGAGCACACCTTCAGATCCGAAGCAAAATCTACAGTTTTTGTTGACGAAGCAAATTAAGTTCCTAGACAGTCTGAAAGAAACTCGAACACTCAATTTCCTCATTGCCATTTCTCAGCTTTGTCACATGGACACACAGCTTGCTCAGCACATGTGGATCCAGTTGTTTCCTTTGCTGTGGAAAACTTTGAACGATCGTCAGCAAGCTCTACTGCAGGCCGAGCTCATTCCATTCATATGCAGCGGAAGTCACGTGATTCAAAAGGACAACCATCCGAGTGCAATTGGAAGCTTTGTAGAAGCACTCTGCCACTGTCAGCCGCCTATTCAGATTAGGCCGAGCATTCTGAAATACCTTGGCAAGTCTCACAATTTATGGCACCGAGCAGCCTTTGTGCTAGAGAATGTTGCCTTCGACAAAGCCGCCTCTCTTCCGGCTCCCTCGCAACTTAAAACGAGAACTCTGACGGCAGCCTCTACGAGCGAGCATGACATTACCGAGCCCATGGTACTTTCGCAGCCCCTTGCCCTTGAAGCCCTTGATGCTCTGGCCGAACTTTACGAGTTGCTCAAGGAAGAAGACCTGTGGGCCGGTCTGTGGCAAAAGCGAGCCAAGTATCCGGAATCTGTGACTGGCATCGCCTATGAACAGCAAGGCTTCTTTGAACAAGCTCAAGGTGCTTACGAGCTGGCAATGTCCAAGGCAAGGCAAGATTACAACACCAGCTCTGCTCCGCCGGCTCTTCATGGGGAATACCGTTTATGGGAAAAGCACTGGATACGCTGCTCTAAGGAACTGAATCAATGGGACCTGCTCCTCGAATACGGTAATACCAAGGCATGCGCGAATCCGTTCTTAGTCTTAGAAAGTTCTTGGCGCGTTCCTAACTGGAGTCTCATGAAAGAGGCCCTATTTCAAGTTGAGCACAACTGTCCGAAAGAGTACACTTGGAAGATTGCTTTGTACAAGGGCTACAATTCTATCTGCAACCAGGAAGACAACAATTTAGGCCTAGTTGATCGCATGGTCGACTTGGCGTCCAATTTTTGCATCAAAGAATGGCGCCGGCTGCCTCACATTGTGTCCCATGTGCACATTGGCCTATTGCAGGCTGCCCAGCAAATTATGGAACTGCAGGAAGCTGGACAGATTCACCAGGGCTTCCTTCCGGTGAACGTCGTTCGCAGTCAGAGCCTGCATGACATGAAGGCCATCGTTAAAACGTGGCGCAATCGACTTCCGGTTCTGGCGGATGATCTCTCTCACTGGAGTGACATCTTTACATGGCGACAGCATCATTACCAAGCAATTGTGTCACACTACGACCAAAGCAACTTACCTGCCGGCCTAGGAAACATTGCCGGCAACGGAGCTGCAGCTGCCAATGTCCAAGCTGGCCAACAAGCCGTGGGCGCCGTTCTCAACCAGGTCACTAATCAAGTGGACCAGACAACCCAGGCTGCCTCTCATGCTATGCTGGGAGTCCATGCATCCGCTCAGTCCATTATTCACTTTGGCAAGATCGCCCGAAAACACAGCCTTGTCGGCGTTTGCCTGGACTCACTGAATCGCATCCATACCATACCCAGTGTGCCTGTGATTGATTGCTTCCAGAAAATCAAGCAACAAGTGAAATGCTATCTTCAGCTCTCGAGTTCAATGGGAAGAAATGAACTGCAAGAAGGTCTGGAAGTCATTGAGTCGACAAACTTGAAGTACTTCACAAAGGAAATGACTGCCGAATTCTATGCCCTCAAGGGCATGTTTTTGGCCCAGATAGGGCGTTCGGATGAGGCCAACAAGGCATTCAGTGCTGCCGTTCAGTTGCATGACATGCTTATCAAGGCTTGGGCTCTCTGGGGCGACTATCTTGAGATTGCCTTCACGAGGGAAAAATGGGAAAGTAGAAATATGCAACTCGGTGTTTCCGCCATGGTTTGCTACATGCACGCTTGTCGCCAGCATCAGCATGAGAGCAAGTCTCGCAAATATCTGGCCAAAGTTCTTTGGCTGTTGACTTATGACGACGATGAACAGTCGCTGGAAAAGGCTGTCAAAATGTATAACAGTGGCGTACCTGCCAGTTGTTGGCTTCCCTGGATACCTCAACTGTTGACTTGGATGGTGCGAAGTGAAGGCAAGCTGGTCCTTGAAATACTCAGCTCAGTCGGCCGCGCATTTCCGCAAGCTGTTTACTTTCCGCTGCGAACACTGTACATGACTCTGAAAATCGAACAGCGAGAAAAGCAACAGCATCAACCGCAGCCGCAGCAACCGGGCTCCCAGAGTGCCGCCAAGTCGCAAGCGGCCGACATTAAGCCCACTGTGTCCCCAGCTGGCCAAGCCTCACCAGGCCAAGGACCTCCGGGTGGTCAATCTGGTGGTCAGGCCAATCAGCCGCCCATGACGCAAGTGCCATTGCACATGTGGCGTGCTTCCAAGATAATGTACACTCAGAGAGACTTGCACCCCACCGTGCTATCATCACTGGAAGGCATTGTGGACCAAATTTCAGGTTGGTTCCGCGAGAACTGGTACGAAGAGGTGCTGAGACAGCTGAAGCAAGGTCTGGCAAAGTGCTATGCAGTTGCCTTCGAGAATAGAGCCAATGTAGCCGAAGCCGCAGTGACACCGCACACTTTGAACTTCGTCAAGAAGCTGGTGTCTACCTTTGGTCTAGGCATTGAGAATGTGTCTAGCGTGAGCAGTAACTACACTCAGAATGCCGCCTCCGAATCAATAGCAAGAAGGGCTCAGCTCACTTCACAGGATCCTGTTTTCCAGAAAATGAAGAGTCAATTCACGGCCGACTTTGACTTCAGTTCACCGCAAACGGTTAAGTTGCAACTATTGATCGGCAAACTGAAGAAGTGGATTAAGATCCTTGAGAACAAGACTCGCCTCTTGCCCAAGTCACTGCTCATAGAGGAGAAGTGCCGCTTCCTGAGCACTTTCAGCATGCAGACAGCTGAAGTGGAATTGCCGGGCGAATTTTTGTTGCCCAAGCACAGTAATCACTACTTTGTCAAGATTGCCCGCTTCTTGCCCCGGGTGGACATTGTTAACAAGCACAACACTGCGGCCCGGCGACTCTATATCAGAGGTCATAATGGCAAGATTTATCCGTATCTCGTTGTCAGTGACAGTTGCTTCAGCGACGCCCGCCGAGAGGAGCGAGTTCTACAGCTGTTCAGACTCATGAACCACTATCTGGGCAAGCAAAAGGAAACTTCGAAACGTTTCTTGAACTTCACGGTGCCTCGAGTGGTGGCCATTAGTCCGCAAACTAGGCTGGTAGAAGACAACCCTTCGTCCATTTCGCTACTGGACATCTACAAGGAACGGTGCATTCGGAAGGGTGTTGACGAAAGTAGTCCCATTCAGAAATATTACGACAAGCTGGTGTCCGTGCAGTCCAGAGGGTCGCAGGCATCTCATCAGGTTCTGCGCGACATTCTGAAGGACATCCAGAAAGATGTCATCCCTGTGACACTGCTCAAGGACTGGGCCACCAAGACGTACCCGTCGGCCACTGACCTGTGGACATTCCGGAAGCAATTTACCCTGCAGCTGGCCCTGACCAGTCTTGCCGAGTATGTGCTGCACATGACTCGCCTCAATCCGGACATGATTTACATTCACCAGGACAGCGGTCTAATTAACATTTCCTACTTCAAGTTTGACATTGACGACCTAACCGGCGAACTGGACGCCAATCGCCCGGTGCCCTTCAGACTGACGCACAATGTGTCCGAGTTCATCACGGCCATGGGTGTCTCTGGACCCCTGACGGCCTCTGTCATTGCGGCTGCGCGTTGCTTTGTGCAGCCCAACTTCAAGATTCAAGCCATCCTCAAAACAATTCTCCGCGACGAATTAATGGCCTGGTATAAGAAGGTAATTACGAAATATGACGCTCTCATATTCATGACAAGGATTCATCTCATGACCTGGATTTTCTTGATTATTATTTTCTTTTTCCTGACAGACAAAGGAGGAAGATTCCGCCGAAGCTGCTGCAATGCCTGGGGATAAAATTGTCACCATGGTTAACAAAGCAGTCCAAGCAATTATGACGCGATTGCAGAGTAAGCAGCTAATGACGTGTAAATATAGCTTCTTGCGATTCTAATCTCTCGCTCTTCTCTCCCTCTCCTCTCTTCCTGTGCCCCAGGCTTGGCCACGTTCGAGGGCTCTGACAGCAAAGTTAACACTCTGGTCGCCGCTGCGAACAGTCATGATAATCTATGCCGAATGGACCCCGCTTGGCATCCTTGGCTCTAAAGGTTATTTGAATATTTTTCGTTAAGTGCGCCATCTTGTTTTTTCATCACATTTCGATTCACTATAAACCCTTTTTGTATAAGCTATTAAAGTTGAATATGGTATGTTTCTAGAAGGCACAGCGTGCAAACGTAAGCACTGCATTAATTTTTGAAAAGGATAACGAAAACTTAAATTCGATTGCCTTTGCTTGAACAGTTCAACAATGTCGTCTCGTTTACATGCACTAGACGCTCTCAGCGAAACACGCTGACTTGAAGCTTACGGGCAGCATTTTCGATTTTTTGAACCTTTCGAATGCATTCGCTTTGATTTGAACAATAGCCTAACTCTCTTTGATGGACATGATATAAATTCTCCGATTGTCTGTGCTTGAAAGGCTGAAGCTGAAATTTTTCGTTCGCTAGAAAGTAGCAACATCAGAATCTCAAAAACAGAATTTGCCGCTGACATGTTTTACAAATTGCATTGAGCTCACCACCGACAGGTATTCGATTGTCCATTCTCGTAAAGACAAGTGTTCTCAACTGTCCGAGAACAATGAACAACTCTAGATCTGGTTTGTTTACAATTGAGTTTGAGTCGACGTTGGCTCGAGTCGCATCGCGAACTGACATTCCAGTGAATTTATATACAGTTCCACAAAATTCTTGAAAAGATGTTCAGCCCAATCAAAGCTCGAAAGGTACATCGTCGACAGAACAATACTGAGGCAAACAAGAATGCTTCTAAATGCCACTCCATCACTTTTCAAATCGCACTTGGCCGCTGGTCAGAGAAAACAACTTGATATCCAATTAAGCAAACGGCTGTGACAACAGTATGGACTGCAGTCAATATTGGTTCGAAAGGTTCAATCTTAGTGACCAGCTGCTATTTGGACAGTTGGAGTAAACGTACAATTTCTTTCATTTGAGTAGCTTCTTTAACCTGCAGTTGCAAATTTGTCCGCTAGGTGGTCAAGATGGCGTCCAAGTCTTGCTGATGAATGTCAGCAACTGTTAGATGATGAACTTGATTAACCGTTCTCGATTTTGGTTTCGCAAATCTCAACCTCGATCACCATGAAGCCTATGGACACATTGAACAGTTCGCCGAGCATGCCGAATATAATTCCTTTTGACTTTCAACCTTACTCTTCCCAGAGACTGTCTCTTCCATTTTTTCAACCTGACTGGACAAGAAAACCATGGACGTCAAAACTTTGCTTCACAGTCAAAAGCAAAATAGGTCACTGATGAATGTATCAGTTCGAACGTTTTGCAACATAGCAACCATTGACTTGGTTGCTAACTTTCAGCTCTCTCTCTCTCCCTCTCCCTTTCTTTCCCTCTTAGCTCTGTTCCTCTCTAACTGCCGGAGGTCAATACGGTTTCCCATAGACGAACGTGTATCACATTTAATCACTCACCTTTCGATTCTACTGACGTCACATTCCCTAGAGTCACATGACAATGGCGCCATGTTTGAGTTGTGGCTTTGATTCTCCAGGGACCTGATTTTGGCGTTCAAGAAGCATTTGTGGAAATATTACACAATACATAAATTCTCTCTCCATCTCAAGAAGTGAAAAGAGAAAGGGAAGAAGAGAAAGGGAGACTGAGAAGTTCTGTACATAGTTCTGATTGATGTACATAGTGCGATAATGAAGAATAAAGGCAAGCCGAAAATTGATTGGAAGCTAAATTAAGTTTCCCAAATAACCTCTCTCTCTCTCCCTCTCAGTGTTCATTTGTCATTTATCTTCCCGAACTTGATTACGGCCAAAAAGTTGGCTCGCACTTGCATCACCGTGTCAATTCCAATGTTCTAGTTAATTCAATTCGAGCCCAAGCTTCGACTAGAAGAACTGCACTTGTTCCACTGCTTGATTGTTTACTTCAATTCAAATCAAAGGTCAGCGAGATGAAAAGAACTATAGGACGTGAACACGAACCTTCGAACGCCGAAGTCGTTCACCATGTTCGCCAGAATTAAGCCAATTGACAGCCATTTAATCGAATCAATCATGATCACTTTGGTAACACTAGCTCGAGCTTTCAAACCATCGGTGTTTTGTTCGATTCGAACTCAATGGCCAAGAATTTGCGATATCAAGCCGAAGGTCAGAACTTGAATTTCCTCTCTCTCAGCGCACTCTCACAAGAATGTGCAACCTGAACGTAGATGATAGAGAGCGAGAGGGAAAGAGAGAGAGGGAGTGAAAGACGCGTAGAGACAGAGGCATTACGCTTGTTGGTGGAACAGTTTTCGAAGTGAGTTCGGAATGTTCACATGAGTGAACAGTTCGAGAAGAAACTGCCTTCCAGAGCCGTGGCTTTCCTGTCCATGTGTGTTTATCATAGTTACCGGTTCGGAAGCAAAGCAAAATGCCAACTGTTTCGAAGTAAATGCTCTCCCTCTCGCTCTCTTTTTTCGGCTCTCCCCTCTTCCCTCTCACGCTCTCGCCTCTTTTTTGAACCGGAGTTCAACTCTCGTGAGTGTTAATTAGAGATGATCACAGAGTTCAGTGCCAGTTGTCCGTAAATTGTTGGTGACACTAGAGTGAACTGTGACTCTTCGAAATGTTCTAGATGTGCTGTGAAAGTTCGCTCCGAAGCTTTTTGGACCGTTGCGGCAATTAAATCGTCGTCGCGCATCCAGTTTCTAATTGTTGTTTCCGGATTAACCATGTTCAGTCTGGCGGTGACACGCGATCAGGCTTGCGTGAGTCACGTGACCCTGGAATAATCGAAACCGACGATCACGTGACTAGAGCATTCTCAAGAGGCATTCCATGCACATTTCCTCCCTCGCTCTCTCTTCTTTACTGCAGTGCGTGTACATGTTTCCTTTGGAGTGTGTGTTCCGTGAGTCACGCAGCCATGAGAGAGACATGAGACCGAATGGCACACTGCGGGCTCGAGCGTATCGTCCAAATTAAATTGCCGCCGTTAGTTTATGCCGTTAATTTTCATGGTAATTAAACATCGCCATGAATGTTGACGGTGACAATAAAGTGATACTCAATGTTGGCGGAATACGACACGAAACCTACAAGGTACAGTTGCTCTCTCTCCCCCTTCCTCTCCCTCTCCTCCTCCCTCTCGCTCTCTGCCCATTGCCTTTGTATGGTCAACATGTTTTCATTGTTGTAAACCGATCCAGTTATCAATCATGTTCCGTGGCTCCTTTTTTAGGTCCATTACTGTCTCTCCCTCCCGCACTCTCCCTCTCTCCTCTCCCTCTTTCATTCTCATTTACACAGGCTCCAATGTCCAGTGAGCCGAATCACTTCTCCCTCTCGCTCTCGCTCTCCCTCTTCGAGTTCTAATATCAGAAACTAACAGATTGCCTTGGTCATGCTTCAGCGAAAAAACATGACCAAGAAGAGAATGAGAGGGAGGGGAGAGAGAGAGGGAGCAAAAAATCATGTTTGTTATTCAGTCTGGTGACAAGTTCGTCTCAAAGAAGTTCTAATTGTTAATTAGAACATTGGAACCAAGCGCTAATGACGTAATAATAACAGTGGACTTTTTCTTCCCATGCGCTCTGTAACTACATTTTCGAGCCCTATATACGGTGTCGAAGCAAAAAAACGGACACAATTTGTACATGTTGCCTTCGAACACAGTTGAACAGTTCTGAGCGACAATTCATTGGGCATCCAGCTCACGTTCTAAGCATCCGGCGACAAAGGACCTTCGAGTTCTAGAACCTTCGGAGACACCCAAGTGAAATGTTTGCGCAATTAGACTTTGGTGGCTAAAGGAGACAAAGTGTGAACAAAAATGAGGGCCAGAGGGAGAGAGGGAGAGGGAGAAGAGGGAAAAGAGCTCCCATAACAGAGGACGGGAAGTTCTAGAACCTTATCTCTTTCGAACACTCGTAGAGCTTTCCCAGGCATCATGGCAGAAAAAATATATAATAAGCAAAATGAAAGTTAATTAGCGATTAATTTAGGTGTCAAGTACAAAAAGCACGTCAGTTGGAGTCACATTTCTAGATAGTATCCATTAGAGGCAGAGAGGAGAGAGAGGAGAGGAAGGCAGAGAGGAAGCTAGAGAGAAAGGAAGACGCCAATGGAGAAGGCATTTCTGTGTTAAGAGCTGAAGGAAGTGAGATGCAATTTCCTCTTGTCAAAAAAGTAATTAGTGTCAAATCAACAGCTTTTAATGAAGATGGACTAATTTCAATTGTCAACCCGCAACTCTCTCCCTCTCTCTTCTCTCCTCCCTCCTCCCTCTCGAAGGCAACCCTGAAGAAGATCCCAGCAACCAGGTTGTCCCGTTTAACCGAATCACTGGCCAATTATGATCCGGTTCAGAACGAGTACTTCTTCGACCGACATCCGGTGGTCTTTGCTCAGATTCTTAATTACTATCGAACTGGTAAATTGCATTATCCGACGGACGTTTGTGGACCTTTGTTCGAAGAGGAGCTCGAGTTCTGGGGCCTTGATTCGAACCAGGTAGGGACACACAGAACTTTAGGACATTGCAGCGTCCACAATGCAAAATATCGAATTCCGACTCCATTCGATCCCGAACTGCATTGAGAAGCCATTCATGAACCGTTCGCTCTCTCTCTCCCCTCTCCCTCTCCTCTCTCCCTCTCCCTCTCGCAGGTCGAACCTTGCTGCTGGATGACGTACACGCAGCACAGAGATACGCAAGAAACGCTGGCCGTTCTCGATAGACTTGACCTGGACACGAATAAGCCTACGGAGGAGGAGATTGCCCGAAGGTTCGGCTTCGAGGAGTCCTATTTGAACGGTTCAGTAAACTGGTGGCAGTCGCTCAAGCCCAGGGTCTGGTCGCTCTTCGATGAGCCCTATTCGTCCGCCTATGCCAAGGTATGTCGCTGCTAACATACATATATCATACACACAAATATCAACCCTTTCATGCACTGACATACTCAATGTCAAAGTGTCCCAGCATCACAATGCCATCGCCTATAGGCTGAACACGAGAGGGAGAGAGAGGCAGAGAGGGAGAGGGGGAGGGAGAGAGACTATATTGAAAACCCTGAGCTTAGCTCTCTCTCTCTCTCTCCCTCTCTATTGCCAAGTGCTAAATTCACTTTCATGTTCGTCTCCGGGCATATATGGAAATTCCAGGGATATACAGAATTTTTGGTCCTCTCTCCTCCCTCGCCCTCTCTCTCCCTCTCTCTCATTCAAGTTTCTCTCTTTGCGGAAAAATTCACTTACACATGAGATTTTGACGTGAAAGTTTTTGAATATCTACTCAAACATACTAAGCATAGGTGGAGTTGAATGAACTGCTCGGTTTTACAATATAAGACCATTATGGCAACAATGGCGGCTCAGAGGCGGCCATGATGGATGCCATGACAGTTGCTGTTCATCACTGGAAAGGAATGTACACTCCAAATGTTCACGTGATTGTGTGTGTATCACAGACTCGAAAGGTACTCTGGACATTGTATTGTTGGCCACAGAGAACATTTGATGCCATTTAAGTAGACCTGAGCCTCGAAATTGGCGCCTTGATTGTCTCATTACGGCCGAGGCTTGGCCATGCCCACATGGGCAGAGAGCAAAGGGGAGAGGGAAGGGCGAGTCGAAAAGGGGAGATCGAAGCTGGACAATGTTCAGTTGAGGTTGGCCTTTTCGACACAATGTACTAAATCCGGTGCAGCTTGTCCAACTTTGGAATCACGCCTTTCCAAGCTAGCGAACAAAAATGGCATCGTACGTCTCGAGTCACTAACTTGCTCTCTCGAGAGCGAAGCCAAGCCCAGTAATTTGCGGTCAGAGGGGAAGAGAGCGAGAGGGAGAGAGGAAGGAAGGAGAGAAAGAGGGGGAAGGCGAAGTGCCGAGCATTGTATAAGCCTCAGGTTAATTTATAAGCTGGAAAAGCAATTACGTTAATTGGTTCAAAAGCACGCAGATATACATACGCAAATGTCCAACAGGGCAAAGGTTCGAAACGTTCTATTTCTAGAACACTTCGAATCTGTGCTCGCAACCCTTTCCCTTGGAAGCCCAGATATATGAAAGTTTTCCATTTCGAGTGAAATTGATTTTCTAATGAAAACGTTAAAATTGAAAATTTATATACTCTGCGAAAAGGAATTTTTCCGTGTTTGCTTATTCTAGAACATCTACTCACAGTTCGACGAAATGTCCTAGATGAAAGTTGCATGGATGTTTGCTCCGAGGCCCACTTTTAGGTATGTTTGCAGAGAAGTGGACTTTCGTCGAGAGAAAGGAAGAGATCTCTCCCAGAGAGGGAAGGAGAGGGAGAGATCAGTAGGAACTGTTCCTCAGAACCGCGTTCGAGTTCGATCCGTTCTGAAGTTCTGAGCAACAGCTTTAGGACTAGGACCATAAAGAAGTTCCTTTAACAGTTTCCCTAATGTGTTCAGTCCTTCATGTACGGCTAATCGAAGAGGGAGAGGGGAGAGCGAGAGAGCAGAGAGA
Source organism: Halotydeus destructor (assembly GCA_022750525.1). Taxonomy (NCBI): domain Eukaryota; kingdom Metazoa; phylum Arthropoda; class Arachnida; order Trombidiformes; family Penthaleidae; genus Halotydeus; species Halotydeus destructor. The sequence goes on from JAIUWE010000125.1 coordinate 196,931, forward strand.
ATTCATTCAGTTAGTAGCTACTGAAGCCCTAATATGTTCTCCTGGTCAAGGTGTTCTTATTTTCCACCTACTGAGAGCTGTGAGAGAGGGAGAAGAGGAGAGCAAGAGAGCAGAGGGAGAGATGATATTTGTCATATTATAGTGGCGTCTTTTTTGCTCTCTCTCTCTCCCTCTCGCTCTCCTTCCTTTTGCGTCAGAGAGTGTGATATATCTCACACCACCAGGTCATTGTTGGTTCGGAAAAAAGCATCACTGATGTAGAAAGAGGAGCAGTCTTGCGACAGGAGGAGAAAGGGAAGACAGAGAGGGGAGAGAGAGAGGAAAGGAGAGGGAAAGAGAAAGGGACAGAGACATGAAAGGTCGCCGGAGAATGACTCTCGTCTATAGAGGTCTAGCGAAAAAGCAATCTTCATGTCCACATCCCGTTACAGTGGCAATAGACTCTTCCTCTCGTCTCCTCTCCCCTCTCCCCCTCTCTCTCTCTCTCCTTCCTGTTCCCTTTCTTCCGGCTTTGCTTGGTCAGTGTTTTTAGCACACCTACAAAGAGAGAGAGGGAGAGGAAGAGAGAAAGAGAGCCAAATGTCGAGAAGTATTTCTCTTGAAGCCGTAAAGTTTGTATTAGTTGCAGTATTGACAAAGATATGAGGGCACTTAGAGGAGGTAAACCGAGAGGAAGAGAGCGAAGGGGAGAGAGAGGAGGGAAACCTAAAAATTGTAAACTTTTCGGCAAAGCTGCACTTTGCGAATGCATTTGTGAATTGAAACATAGCTTCAGGTACGAATTATGAAGTAGAAGAAATTATTACGGCTTCGAGTTCGTGACAAAAAAGTTCGCCTTTGCACTCAAAGAGTTCTTTCCCTCTCGTTTCCTCTCTCTCTCTCTCCCTCTCCCTCTCTATGCTGTCTTTGTCATCTCTTCTTTCTTTCTCTCGATGATAGCGTGTACACAGTGATGATATTTCTTTCCTGTCTCGACAAAAGCTGCACTCTACTACTTTTTTCTTTCTTGCTGTCATACATGTTGAGAAATATTATGAAAATTCACTTTCAGCTTCAACACAGTTGTTTTCACAACGAAAGTAATTTGCAAAGTGGATCTCTCTCTCCCTCTCTCCTCTCCTCTCGCCCTCTCCTTCTCCCTACCTCTCTGCACTGTCGGGCAAAGCAGAGCACGAAGGATCATGACTTAAAGGAACTTTTTTCTTTCGCTTGAAATGATTTCCATGAAGTGAGAGGGAGAGAGAGAAAGGAGAAAAAGAGGGAAGAGAGAGAGGGAGAGGGAGAGGAGAGGAGAGAGAGAAAGTGGTCTCGCTAGTTCTCTATTCAGAGATCTTCTCTATAGACGTTCATCTTTAATGCTGACGAATCATGGAATCTTCTAACTGTTTAACTTTTCAACTGAATTCAGAGAACGTTTCAGACTTTCTTGTCCTCTCTCTCTCTCTCTCTCTCTCTCCTCTCCCTCTCTCACTCACGGCCGTCTATCACTACTGGATATAGCAACACTGTAAAGCCTAGCTCTGGGCATTTCCCTTTAAATGGTAACTTCAAACCGTTAAAAGAGTAATAGATTAGAACAGTTCGAAAGTGCTTTTGAATTAGAAGGAATGAGAGAGTGAGAGGGCGAGAGGGAGAGGGGGAGAAGGAGAGAAGAAAGAGAGTCTTCGGTACTAACTGGATCCGCCCACATCATTAAAGTAAGAAGAAATTTCACATGTTTTCCTTTCTTTTCATGCCACATGAGAGAAAAGAGAGAAGAGAGAAAGAATGTTACATTAAATCACTATTTGATAGCAAGGAAAGGGAGAGAGGGAGAGGAGAGGGAGAATAAAGAGCAACCTCGGAGAGAGTGTAACGTTGAGTAATTTCACATTTTCGAAAATCTCAATCATTGCGTACTTTGTATTGCTTGATTGCTATTCTTAACGAAATTCCCTCTCCTCTCGGAGGCTCTCCCTCCTCTCCCTTGCTCTCCCTCTCCCCTCCCCTCTCTCGGTTAGTTCTTGGTTGATTTTCTAGTGGAAGCTCAGAGCTCAGCCAACAACAAAATTTCATATCAGATGCGAAACACTGACGGCTCTCTCCTCGCTCCCCTCTCTCCCTCTCGTGCTCTCCCTCTCCCCCCCCCTCGCTTACGACTTACTTCCCTTTGAAAGGTGATCTGTTCAAGTCAGAATACTTCAAGAACTCGAAGTTTCACTTTCCTGAGCAGCAAAGATTGGCAGCAACTAGATGTTTATTCAGACAAAAAGGCAAATCGGATCCGTTTTGTAAATTGATGTATCGATCAGCTGTCTTGATACTCGAACTCGTCACTTTCTTACAATTCCGTTTTTTGCCGGAAAAATTCCATTTTTCCCTTTCTTGGCGTTCTGTGTGCATCACAGAGTATTCTAAACACAACTTAATAGATAGTCAAGTCAGTGGGTCAGAAACAAAAAAAAATACACGACAGAAAAGCAAGAAACCCAAATCGATTCCGGATTTCAATTTTTCCGGCAAGGTTCCGGTTTCCGGAAACGAACCGGAAAGTCGTCGGTTCGCTTTTGACTCGAAAAGTGTATTCAAATGTATGACTCGAATGCATGTTTTCTTCTTCTTCGCCGTTATTGCACATTATTATTGTCATATATTTCTCTCTGTGCGTTAAGTGAAATATTTTTTATGCCACAGCGCTACATGTACAGCTGGAGAAAGGGAATCATCACAAAAAAGTTCATTATGTTTCCCATTGCCGTCCATAGACATTACGTGACTCATGAAATTTGGATAAAAAGGTTGCCTGGCTATATTTTGCTGCCTTCGCAATGGTTCGTAAAGTACATTTTTGCAATTCGTTTCTTTGTTACCGTAATATAAGGACCGTTTTATATAATACAATGTACATTATTGAGATGTCTACATCTACACGTAACACACATTAAGTTTCAGGGATTCCTCTTTTTGTATCTCGAAACTTTCCCGCCGGCCTTCCCAGTGCTGGGCTCGTGTTCGTGTTTTTGCCTTGCTGACCAATTTCATTCCTTTTTCCGCCAACTTTGAAATTCAAAGAGGTCTGGCTTTGGTCGAATTTATGTTCTAGAACTGGAAGCTGATCGAACTTGCAGCCAAATGGGTCACAGGGACAATGTACACTTGAAGAGAGACTCACTCGAACAGTGGTAATTCCGTTCAGGGGTTCCTTTTTACGGCAACTGCCTCTGAGCTTAAGTTGATTAGGAAAATATGTGCATTTGATTTGCATAATTGTTCCCTTAATTGCCGTAGAGTTAGTCATGATTATATTCCATTCACACTTGAGACATGATTATGACTTTCGTAAGCGCTCAAGCTGAAAGTGTTACCCGAGCCCGCCGGACGCCATTTTGAAAATGCGTGGGCTTCTCGGTGGTGAAGTTACTTTCGCATCTAAATGCATATTTCGAAAATTAGTCTTTGCCGTCGAACTTGTTCTATGTTTCATGTTTAGATTAGACTCAGATGCCATAGATGTATGCCTCGAATATAATATTTGGGAAAAGGGAAAATGGCATGATGGATGTTTTCAAGTATGGCGGATGGCCTCGAGGTGTTTAATATTTCATCATTACGTGGCCCGTTGTCTCATAATGTTACTATCTTGAGTAGACATTTTTTTGCAAAACTTAGTCAGACCGTGAGACAGGGAAACCGAAAATATGATACAAAGTTTGAGTGATGCGAAAAAGTGAATTGCGCTAAATTTGACTTTAATCAATGCCTGTGGCACTTTTTTCTCTCCCCCCCTCTCTCTCTCCCTCTTCTCGTAGCTGGTGGCTGTGATATCAGTATTCTTTATATGCGTCTCAATATTTTCCTTTTGCATCAAAACACATCCCAATATGCGAGTACCAGTGATATACAACAAGACGGTCAGCTATGCCAACTCCAACTTGACCACTTGGACATTGGACAAGTATAAGACGGATGCTCACGAGGCCTTCTACTACATCGAGAGCATTTGCAATGCTTGGTTCTCATTCGAAATAGTTGTCCGCTTCCTGGTGAGTAGACAGCAACACGGGCCAACATGGCTGCCATGTTGACTGGCCTGTCCTGATGAGTCGCGAGTAACAGGACATAATCGCTGACCCGAGTGACTGACAGGTGTCATTATCTATTCCCCTGTGATTGCCTTTCTGACCTGAGTCGTCCATTTTGTTTTTGTCCCCTGTCAGGTGTCACCGAGCAAGCTGGAGTTTGTGGGCGACATGATCAATGTCATTGACTTCATCGCCACCATGTCCTTCTACTCGGACATGATACTGCAGAACCTGGCCGCTGACCTGGAGAATGCGGACATCTTGGACTTTTTTTCTATCATTCGCATATTGCGTCTCTTCAAGTTGACTAGACATTCCCGAGGCCTCAAGATTCTAGTGCATACCTTCAAGGCCTCGGCCAAGGAGCTGTTCTTACTGGTGTTCTTCCTAATGCTGGGCATCGTTATTTTTGCATCGCTGGTCTACTATGCGGAGCGACTCCAGACCAACCCTCACAACGATTTCAAGTCCATTCCCGAGGGTCTGTGGTGGGCCATTGTGACCATGACCACTGTGGGCTACGGGGACATGGTGCCCCGCACCTATGCCGGCATGATGATTGGCGCCGTGTGTGCCCTTTCCGGTGTGCTGACCATTGCCCTTCCGGTGCCCGTCATTGTGTCGAACTTCACAATGTTCTACTCGCATACCCAGGCCAGGGAGAAGTTGCCCCGGACACGGAGACGCATCAACGCCTCGCCCATGGATACGCCACCGCCACCCTCGGGCCCCAATCAGTCCCTGACAAGGCGCTCAAATGCAATCAAATTGCACTCAAGTCAAACCGAATCAATAAATGACAGTTGCTCAGGTAGGGCCCTTTTTCTCATGCCTTTCCCGCTCTTCTCTCCCTCTCTCCCTTCCTTTTATTCTCTGTGGCATTTGCACTAGGTACCGAATCGATGTGCACGTGATATAATATACTGGTTTCGTGACTCACTACTACTTGAATGTAATGGCACATATTTTATGGTTATTATCATCGCAAGGAACGGACATGTGCGGCTTGGGCTACATTGAGGACGAGAGGGAAAGAGAGAATAGGAGAGGAGAAGAGGGAAAGGGAGCTAGGAAGAGAGGTCTCTTAGCGAATGTAATTGATGATCGAGTAATTGCAACAAATCATGCAAAGCCTCAGATGCATTTGTTGTCATACTCATGCACAATTGAGTAATTCGAACAAAGAACGAGTTATCTTCATCTTCAGCGTACTATGTCTAAAATATTGTCTCTTTAGAACTCGACTCGAACTGTCCAATTTGTTCTCGAAAGTTCGATCCGTTGGTTTCCGGTCTTGCTTTGCTCTGAGCTTCGATTATCGAAAATGGTCTCTTTATTGCTCAGAGTCTTCCAAGTCGTTATGTTCAGTGATTGCCGTTAAGTAAAGAGAGGAAGAGAGAGAAGAGAGAAAATAGAGGGAGAGGAGAGAGCTAGACATGAAAAGAGGGGAAGAAAGTAAACAGCAAACTGTTGTGTATAGACAGCTTATTTGAGTTTACCATGTTTGGAGCTCATGAAAGCAAACAATTTTAGAAAAAAATATTTCACACATGTAGTCGACGATCACGAACTGTACACAGGGCCTATATTTTGTCGAAATGGCCAATGTTAGAGCTTGATGTACGTCATAGAACATTAGATTTACAGTTGTAGTTCTGTGTACGTGACGCTGCATCTTGTTTGATGACAACGTATGCATGCTCTCTCTCTCCTCTCCCCCTCTCTCCCCCTCTCTCTCCCCCTCTCGCTCTGAGTGCTGCAACATTAACAGATACGAGGGAAATGCTTTTGCTCAAAACATATATCCCATGCATATGTTTAAAGCTCTTTACATGTCATATCTATAAATCTATATGCGTACCTCTATGTATGTATGTGTGAACAGTAGGAAGCAAGGAATTTGCTCCCTTTTCTCGCTTTGTTCTATAGACACTGGTGTGAGACTTGTAGCTTAGGTCTAGGACTCGAAAATGGTACTGAATTTAGAAACGGTGCGTGACTGGAATTGGAAAAATTTAGCTAGATTGATTGAGTCATATGTAGATGTGACGAAGAGATTAAGACCTAATCCGGTTCGGGAAACAATTGAGCAGAACAGTGGAAGCGGATTGCAAATCAAATTAGCTTGGATTTCACTGGAAATCTTCTACATGATTAGTATTGATTGAAGTCAGAAATAGAATTTACTTGATTGTAAGAACTGTGAAAATGTCGAGTCTCCAAAATGGCGGTTGGATTGATGGCTTGAAATGGAACTGAATCACGGTAATGGCTGATTAGTGTTGCTGGGAAAAGTTCACCGTGATGCCATTACTGACCATAGAGTTATCTCTACTGAAGGCGAGATTTACGGAGAGGGAGGGAGGGAGAGAGAGAAAATGAAATGAATGCCATCCTTCACTCGAAGTGATGCATAAAGTCTTTTTCCTCTCTGACTTTCGCTCTTTCTCTTTCCTCTCCCTCTCTCCGCCCCTTAGGTTCGAAACACAGTTTAAATCGGCACAAGGAGAACCCTGGGAACGGCAGTAATGGTGAATCGATTGCCTTGACCAGGATGCAGGACAAGAAGCCGATGGCCAATGGTTCTGAGGGCTCACAGAATGCCAGTTCGAAAGGTACAACAAGTGCACCCAAGGCCACTACGACCTTGGTCATGGTGGACGCCTCGGGCAACAGGGCCACCGTAATGGCCATCCCTCGCAAGACCACTGACCAGATAGCTGATGAAATTGGTTTGACGAACAAGAAGATGGCCGCCAGTGGCGGCGCCCTGGGCGACTCGACTCTGGCCACTAGAATGTCCAACTGTACAAAGTCGAGTTCTAGTGAAACAAGGCGAACTCAGATCACATTTTGCTGACCACGGAATGCCTCTTCATCTCTCGCCTCTCTCTCTCCCTCTACCTCTATTTGTCACCGTGATGACTCGAGGCGGTTTGGAAAGAACCTTTTCTTTGTCGATTAGCAATTGACCCCCTCGTGTTCTGTGGACTGTTGACGCTTTCAAGAACTCGACGACGACGCCATTGGTTCTGCAACGCTGAAGCTCGACTTTGAACCAGCCAAGTGGAAATTTCTAGCTCTCTCCTCTCCCTTCTTCTCTTTCTTCCACTCTTTCTCTTTCAATATCGAGAGGTTTTTCATTTCTGAAACTGACAGTTAGTGTACAGAAAGATCTCTGTCATCGGAAGAGAGAGAGAGAGAGCAAGACAAAGAAAAGTTTTCCATTTCCGGTGGCAAACACTTTGCTTGCTGGCAACGAGGAGAAGGAGAGCCAGGTGTTTGAGAATATTACAGAAATAAAAGGGAAGCCGAGAAGTTATATACCGTTCCAGCTTGACAAGTACACTGTATGTGGCTTTGCTTGGTGAGATACATCACAATGCAAAAACAATGCCGACGTGAAGGGGAAGAGGGAGAGAGAGAAAGATTCGATCTGCTCTTTTATCCAAGAGAGCGCCATTTGGGAAATCTTAAGCTGGTGGCCTTGATTGCAGCCATTTTGGTCTGAGAAGCTTGACCAGGGGACCGTTCCTTCATTACTTCAAATTGAGTCGGCCATGTTAGAAGGAAAGCGATCTATTTCCCGTTGTATCATTTCACCGATTTTACATTCCAAGATGGACACCGTATGCAATTTCATCATTATAAACCTGGTGGCCACCATTTTGAAACAGAGATACCTGCACCTCGGAGGAAACATATCATAATACCATGACATAGCATGAAACAAGAAACAATATCACTGCCTGGCTATTTACCAACTTCAGGAATTAGCAAAACACGTGAACAATTTGAACAAAATTTACCAAATCAACCACACCATGTCAATAATTAACAAGTTGAAATTTTTTTAATACTATATTTCGTTGATGATTGTTAAATTGCAGTTGAAGAAATATTAAATTATGCAGTTTAATCTGAATTTCGACAAAGCTTTAGGGAAAAGTCGGGAGGAGAGAAGAGGAGAGGGAGAGAGACTTGATAGAATGCTTTAATATTGATATAACTTTGTACACTGGGTTGAGTTCGAAAAATAATATATATATATAGGATTATGAAAGTTGACAAAAAATATCTATGTATAGAGAAAAAAAGGTTCTTCGCGAGCGAATGGGTTCACTGTTAGGCTAAAAGTTTTAGCGAAAAAGTTTGCCACACATGCAGACAAAGCTGTCTTGATAACAAATGCAAAAAAGCGAGAGAGGGAGAGAGAGGCCATATTGTCCGTCGAGAAGGTTCTAGAACAGTTCACACAAAGTCCCCGTTCCGCCGAAGCTTGGCCACTCGGGTGCGCAGACATCGGTAGAAGTTAGTCCTCAGCGGGTCGCAGTCCTGGTCCGAGTGGGCCTCGTCGTCGGTGGGCACGGCCGTGCGGCGGGACGAGTTGGACTCGGGCTCGCCCACCGGCTCCTCGGCACACGGCCCACTGCCGGCCAGGGACTTGTGGGCACAGGCCAACTTGTTGAACTGCTCCTGGTGGGCAAAGTGGACCCGGGGCAGGTGTTTGGTCTCGCACCGCTTGCCGTATCTTCGCCTCACGCCCGGAAGTTGGTTCATCAGGTTGTAGCATCCTCTCTTCAAGGCCATTGTCAGGCACTCGTTCGTCCCTGTGGAGAGGAGAGAGGGAGAGGAAGAGAGAGAGAGAGGGAGTCAATAAAAGTGTTCCCGGCCAGTTCATAATGATACAGTAGTCAGTGACACGTTTAGAAAGTCAGTTTGAAATGATGTGTTGTTTTATAGGCTAGCCTCTCTTATCGTCCGCCACTGCGGGGCAGAGGGAGAGGGGAGAGGGAGAGCGGGGTCATTCGAGAGCCCGATGTGTGTGTCTCTCTCCCTCTCTCGCAGACCTGCCCTTCAGTTCAAAAGCCTATACATTAAAGCATAAACTGTCGGCGTCTCGGCCTTTCATCTTTTTTCGGGGTTTGTTATTAGCGCCTCTAAATTGATAGATCAAAGGATGAAAGGCCGCCGCCAGTACTGCCTTCTAATGCCCTTGTCTGTCAGTCAGTCTCTCGCTCTCCTCTCTCCCCTCTCTGTTTCTATGAAAGCTATGGCAAAGGACTTAACCCTGGAGAAAGGGAGCCGACTTGACCCGAGGACGGAGAGGGAGAGAGGGAGAGACAAAAGCGAGTTAAGGGAAGACCAAAGACAAATTTCTCTGGCAGCTGTCAACCTCCATGCCTCCCTCTCTCCTCTCCTCTCCCCTTCGCCCTCTATACCTAGTTTGTCAAGAGACACGAAGGCCACTTTGCGGTCCATGACCGCAACAAGGCCTCAAAGGCCAAAACTACAGCTGGACACCAACACCTGGCCACTCAATGTCCAGGTAAACTCTTGCTCCCTTTCATCTCTCCCTTCCCTCTCTCTCCCTCTCCTGCCGAAAGTCATTAATGAAGTAAAGACACTCACCCAGAAAATGGCCGCCACGGAGTTCACAGGTGTCCTGGGACATGGCCGTGTCCACATAGAAGATGAGCACCAGGTGGGCCGACCGTTTCTCCGGAAACGGATCCACGGCAATGACGGCATCGTGCTTCGAACTGTGTCTCAGCTTGTCCCCGTTGGGCATGCTGGCCCAGTACTTGCCCTCGGCCGAGGGTTTGGCCCAGTGGACGGCCATGGCACTGGCCGGCGTGGCCTGCAGCTTGTGGCAGTTGGGGTTGGTCATGAAGAGGACATCTTGGCACGAAAGGTTCTGGATGACGCTGAACGCTGCGTTCGTCCATCTGGCCATTCGAGGCTCTTGGTTCGACCTGAACGGTTCGAGGCTCGAACTGGGAGACGGGTTCACGATGGCCAGGTCACTGGACGGGCTGGCCACTCGAGGTGGACACTAGCAGGGCCAACAGGCTGACCAGGGGTCCCATGTTGGCGGCCATCTTGTTCAGCGGTGACAGGGTGACAAGGAGGAGAGCAAGTGTCACGAGGAGGGAGAGGAAGAAAGTGAATCGACTTGGATTCCAATTGCGATCTTTATAAGAACCGATGGCGAACGGAATGAGGAATGTCTCCTTCAGCTGAGAGTCGTCTCTCTCGCTCTCTCCCTCTCGTATTATTTTTCTCACGAGCACTCTCTGGAGTCTGGTGTCCACAGGTGTGTGTGAGTACAGTGGTCACAAGGGTAAAGGGCAAGTCTATGGGAATTATAGTAGAAGGGGAGAGGAGAGAGGGAGAGAGAGGTAAAAACTGAAACAGCGGTCACTGTCTGGCGTTCTAAGTTACGTCGAAGACTCAAGTTCTAATAGTGGCCGAGCTCCGGAGACGGCGATGCTCTTATATAGTCTCTCTCTCCCTCTCTCCTCTCTCTCGTTGGTGGTGAGGTTAGTCGCGAGCCGAGAGTGTTGAAGTGAATACATATCCAAACAAATGGTAGGCAAGAGAGGGAGAGCGAGAGAGAGAGAGAGAGAAAAAGGTGGGTTGCCCCTTGGAAGGCGTGAGAGTCCCAAGCCCAGAGAGGATCAAAGGGAAGCCGCCAAAGGCTCGGACGCTTCAGGCCGTTAGTCGCTCTTTAGTCAAGGAATATCTTTGGGCCATCTCTCTCTCTCTCTCTCTCTCTCGCTCCCTCTCTCGCGCGCTCTCTCTCTCTCTCTTTACTCGGAAGGCTAAAAGAAAGAGGGGGATGGAAGGAGAGGATGGCGCAGTAGCCACTGCTCGGCGGGGCTTGTGTGCGGTTGCCTTTGAAGTTTGCCGACACCGACCGAAGGAGAGGGAGAGGGACGAAGAGAGGAGAGAGAGAGAGCGAAGATGAAGAAGCGGAATCGTATCTTCATAAAAAGATTGGCGAAAAGAAAAGAGAAGAAACAACTGCCTGTTGCTTGTTTCCTCTTTCTCTTCATCACTTCGGCTATCTCTCGCTCTTTCCTCGCTCTCTCTCCCCTCTCTCTCTCCTCTCGCTCTTTCCTTTCCGACTGTATCTTCGCAGCATTTTCTTTCTCTATGGGTCAGTCATTCATGCTCTATGCGAATACCGACTAGGCCTTGTTTTTATCCATGCATCGCATCGAGGCCCAAGAATGTGCTTAGCAGATAGAGAGCGAAAGGAAGAGGGAGAGAGGAGAGCGACGAAGGGCAAAAAAGAAATCGCGGCATCAGCTCCTCTCCGAAACTTCAAAAGGAGCCGCCGTGAGAAATTTCAATCAAAATTGCACTTTTCTCAATGTCCGACTATTTTTTGCCCATCTTTCCATGCCCCGCACATACTACCTTTCGAAAGGTGCAGAGAGAAGAGAGGGAGAGAGGAGAGGGAGAGAGAGAGCGCGCTTGACTTGGCGTCAGTCTAGTGAATTAGATGCGTCACTGCTTGAAACAATTGCAAAATGTGACGGCGACAACGTGTAATTTGCTCTCTCGGTTCCCTGGACTCCATAATTTCGGACTTTTCAGAGAAGCCTCTCGAACTTTAGTGTGAGGGAGGAGAGGGAGAGAGGGACGATGCAACGAGGGGAAAGTTAGAGAGGAAGAGAAAGCCGCTCACCGCCGTTAAATCCCTTTCAGAGAATCAGTTTAACAACGCTATTTAACCATTTTGTTTGACCGTCAATTTTCGGAGTAAAGGTTTTGAAGAGAACTAAAGTTCCGACCTTGTAAGACTCTCTTCCTCTCCTCTCCCTCTCTTATTACACCGTACATTGTACACTCTATACTCATCGAGCTTGGTTGAGTACATCCTCACCCTAGGCTGTGGCCAGGAAAAGAGAGGGAGGGCTAAAGAAGGTTCGGCAGGATTCTATGACTTTCTTCACGTGTAAGCACGCTCTCTCCCTCTCCCTCTCAACAAGTAGCAATCGGAGACTCCGACCACTTCAGGTTCTGTGGACCGGAACTGGACCAAGTAGCCCAAGAGCAAGAATAATCGGCATCATCTTTAATTCACCGAAATCTAAGATATTCATGCAATGACATTTCTACAGAGAAGACAGCAAGAGGGAGGGAGAGAGCGATGGTGTGACGCAATGGAACATGAAAGATGAATGCAAATCAATTGCGACGCTTCCTTGTCCTAGATATTCGCCACTCATTAGGCTCCTCGTACTTGTTGAACAAAGGCTCCAACTTGAGCTGCTTCTTGTGCTTGCTCAGCTTGGTCGGGTCGCCGAACTTGAAGAAAGATGGCGCAAACTCCACCAACCACTTGGGGTCAATGGTGGTCACTTCGCGCATGTACTCCTTGGTGGTGAGCACCAGCTCATGGTAGACAACCCACTCGGGCTGCCGATGGAACAGGGCACTGGAGGGGTGAATGTAGACAACCTGGCCGTCCACCAGGGTGCGGTACCCTTCCTGGGGGTCCTTCTTTGCGGTTGCGCGAAAGAAGCCCGAGCAAATGGCCTTCTGTACCTTGGCCCAGTTCTTGCCGCAGGAGATCACGTCCAGCTTGTGACGGTCCATGATGCCCAGCAGCTGCTTGCGGACATCTTGGGCTCGCTTGAGCGTGCGCACTTGGATGAAGTTCTCGTAACACCAGGCCGTGGAGAACTTGTTGTTCTTCCACGAGTTGTAGACGGCAAGGAGCGTGAGGTGGTCGCCTTCGGCTTGGTTGAACTTCGCCTTCTTCGAGTCGGCCAGGGCTTGCTTGTCCTTCGGCCTATAGAAGACATTCTGGACAGAGAGCATGGACACAATGGTCAGAATCTCGTCACTGCATCCCAAGTGGACGGACATGATGAGCATCTTGGCCAACATGGGATCCAGTGGAAACTCGGCCATCTGGAAACGGCGAAGGAGGAGAGCGACGAAAGTCAAGTCAAGTGAAGAGAGCGAGGGAGGGAGAGGGGAGAGAGAGAAGCAATGTTAGCATAATTTAGCAAGTGGAACGAGTGTAACAAACTCACCCTCCTGCCCAAGCGCGTCAAGAGACCCTCGTCGTCGAGTGCACTCAGCGAGTGTAGCTGTTCCAAAGCCAGTATTAGTGTTTCCGTCGGCGGAGCATCCATGAATTCGAAGGCCAGTAAATCATTAATGCCCATTGCCTTCAACTGCAACACAGTATGAGCCAAGTTTGTCCTCTGTATTTCCGGAACCGGTGTGGTCAACATTTCATCCCTATAAGCTCGCTCAGTGTACAGTCTATAGGTCTTCCCGGGCCCAGTTCGCCCGGCTCGGCCCGCTCGCTGTTTGGCTTGAGCTTGTGAGATGGGAGTGACAACAAGAGCATCCATGCCCGTCTTTGGATTATAGACGTTCTGCTTAACAAAGCCCGGATCCACGACGTAGTATATTCCATCAATAGTAAGTGACGTCTCGGCAATATTGGTAGCTATAACAACCTGGTAACAAACGAAAAGAAAGTAGAAAGAGAACACGAAAACAACACTATTAAAGAAAATCCTTTCGTAGGCATGCACGCCAAGCTGTAGTGGATACAAATTCACTGTTCTCTCTCTCTCTCTCTCTCTCCTCCCTCCTCTCTGTCTCTCTTTCGAAGGCCAACTTACTTTGCGTGATCCCGGTGGCGCTGGATCAAATATCCTGGTTTGCATTTCTCCGGGCAGAGCCGAGTAGACAGGAAGAATGATCAGATCAGGAACTTCGGGACCGAGAGACTTCATTCGTTCGTAAAGCGTTTCACATGCTGTGTCAATTTCTTCCTGGCCAGTGAGGAAGAGCAACACATCGCCGGGAGGCTCAGTGAGATGAATTTGCATGACTGTTATGAGCGAGGCGTCAAGGTAGTCCGTTTCCGGTTCCTTGGTGTATAATATTTCCACGGGGAACGATCTTCCAGGAATGGTGAAGATGGGCTGTGAAGAGTAAAGAGAACAAAAAATTGAAATGCTAATGAGATGCAAAAATTCAGGTTCAAGTCAATAGAGAATTGCCGAGCGTTAAGGCGACTGAAACAGCGCTCTGTGCAGTGTCTACTTACAGCTTCGAAAAAGTAGGAAGAAAATTTCACGGCGTCCAAAGTAGCTGACGTGACAATGAGCTTGAGGTCCTTTCGCTGCTTCACCGCCTTCTTGAGAAGGCCGAATAGAACGTCAGTGTGAATGGACCTTTCGTGGGCCTCGTCCAAAATAATCACCGAATAGGGCTTCATTTCAGTGTCAAAGAGCGACTCTTTCAACAGCATACCGTCCGTCATGTACTTGATCTGGGTTTCGGGAGACGTGCAATCTTCGAAACGTATCGTATAGCCAACTTCCTGTCCTAAGCGACATCCGTACTCTTCGGCGACACGCTTAGCTACTGACATGGCAGCCACTCGTCGAGGCTGTGTGCAGCCAATTTTACCAATAGTCGTGAACCCAGACTCGGCGAGATACTGAGTCATCTGAGTTGTCTTGCCTGATCCAGTTTCGCCAATCAGAATGAGAATCTGGTTGTCGGTGACAGCTTTAATCAGTTCCTGCTTCAGCTTGTAGATGGGAAGGCTTTGTCTCTGCTCGAGAATGGACAGTTGAGTCTTCTTGCCGTAGGAGGCCTTGGTTCCTCCAGAGATTGCTTTCTTCCACTCGGGCATATCTTGGACAGCACCGGGCCCAGGGCCACGAGAGTTTGCGGCCAGATTTCGGCCGTCCGCATCGGGCATTGGATCGATCCATTTCTTATTCAAATCAGCTGGAACTGCTTCCATTTCCGATTCACGCTGGATTTGTTTCAGTTCTCTTCGCTCCTTAGACAGGGCTGTCTGTGTCATAGCTGACTGAGCGAGAGACCCATCGGGATTCTTTACTATTCTGACAGGACTTAAGTCCATGCCATGAGCTCGACCATGTCCGCGTAAAAAGACTGGCTCTTCCTCTACTAGTTCGATTTCGATATCTTCTATTTCCTCCTCTTCAGGTTTAGGCAATAGGCCTGTTTGCTCGTCAAAATAAGGTAATTCGGCTTTTGTGATGGCTCCTGCATTTAGAAGCTGGTTATATTCCCATCTTTCAGGAGAAGATATCCTCTGCACAATGCGTCGTCGATTCTCAACATCTTCATTCAGAGAGTCAGCATCTTGTCTGATGAGTTCGGAAGGTAACATAGACGGACGATCAGGATTACGGGCAACTGAATCATCAGATTCCTCGTTCATTCCCATTTTTCGGCCAACATTTGGATTTAGATCTTCGCCAGTATCTTGGTCAACGTCTTTCATAGATAAGCTTGTTTTCTGTCCATTGAATGACACTACTTTGACAAACACATTTTGGCCTCTAGACACAACATCGGTGACTTCGGTGACACGACCTTCTCTGCGAAGCTGAGAGACATGAACAAGACCTTCCCAGCGCTTTTTCAGCCCTTCGAGTTGCACAAAGCAACCAAACTGAAGGATGTTAGCAACTTTACCTCGATAAACTTCACCGACAACCGGATCCATAGGCATTTCTTCGCGCTTATTTCTGTCTTGTCGCTTAGAGCCCCGGTCTCCACTACGACTTCTTGAGCGACGGTGTTTTCTAGATCGGTCATTACTTCTACTGCGATCCCGCCTTTTCTTTTCTCTGCTTCGAGATCGTCTTCTCCTTTCTCGAGACGGACTTCTACGACTTCTATCTCTGTCCCGAGATCTGTCTCGTTTCCGATCTCTAGAATCATTTCTATACTCTCGTTCAGCAGAGTCATGCCTACTCCGATGACGTTTTTCAGACGTGTCACCGGAACTTTTAGGAGCCATAGACTCTAATTGGCTCATTAAGTCCACGACACCAAGTTCATCTTTTACAGCCGTTTTCTCGTCGTCGACGAGCATGCGGGCTGCTTTGGGATCATCAGGAATGGCCAGAAAAGGATACAACGCTCGTTTCATCGCTATGTCATCTTTCTTCTCTCCACTTGTTGATGCCAATGGTTCGTCTTGTTCTTTCTTTTTGGGTCGCATGTGCTGGATGATTCGGAGTAAATTGGCGATAAACGAATCACCAAATTCAGCGTCATTTTCGATCAGAGCACTTTTGAATTTGTCGAACGTATCATTCTTGTCGGCCAAGGAAATAACGAACTCAGCTGGAACAGGCAACATGGAATTAAAAACCAAACTGGATTGTCATTTACTCACCTAGATCCTTGTCACTTAAGCCCAAATGATTCTCTAATTCTGTACATATTTTAGACACAAGAGACAAATACTCGAGTTTCTGTAGTTCATCCATCATACGCGATTCAATGTTTAGTGCTCGGGGACCGTTTCCTTAGTGCGCCGTTTCAAAACACCTCGGACTCATCACGTTTAAGCAAATAATCAATTACACGTTTTTATTATTTTCGTAATAAACACAACAATAATGTTATGTTGTTTACAGTATGACAACAAGCCCTTTTAACAGGTAAGAATAATACGATGATCGGTTATGAGTGTGTATTGTGAGGATAATAATGAATTATTCGCATGCAGTAAGTATTTCTGAACCTTATGTACGAAAAGAAAAATATTATGTACATAACATCATGATAGATACTAATCGAGCTATGATAGTATAGATAGAATATTTCCTTAGAGATATATCACAGTACTCCAGCGACATTCAATGGAGTGTAGCTCGTAGATACTTGTAACTTTTAGATGCTTTTCTCTTCCAATTTTAGTGCTTGCCGACCTTGATTTTTGAGTTTACGATTTTTTCGGTTTCATAGACAATAGTTTTTTTTCAATTTTTGTCAGTAAATATAGTATGTGATGCAGAGAATATGCACTCTGGATAGCTAATCTTTCGTGTAAATTAAAAGAAATATAAACTAATCAATCTTTTAAGTGTAAAACTGCACTTCCAAATGTTTCGAAACGTATTTTCAACTAAGCTGGTCAAAGTAAGCGATGAGTAGAGAGTTAAATGCAGTGGATTATACTAAGAATGGCTATTGATTGGTCAGCAGCAACCGGAAGTAGGAGCTGCTAAATTCTAGCTTCAATACTAGCGCATGATGTACTTCAGACATTTTAGTTTCGAGCACTTTGAAACATGTGTTCACTGGGTCAAGTTTATCTTCTTTTGAACTCAACATTATGCAACCATGTTGATCTTTTAGCTTATCTTCGGTAATTTAGAATATTTCTCTTGGATTATTTTTTTTGGCATTTTGATCAATTCAAAACCAAAATCAGATCTTGCCTCAGTATCTCTTCTACCTTGAACTTCTCGCGTTCAACAAAATATATGGCTTCACCGGAAAGGTTCTGTTTTCTCGTTCGTTTACTTCTCTGTACAATTCGTCATCGCAACACTCGGTTGCGCCAAAAATATTCTTTGTTCAGGCTACATTTTCATCGTCACAGTCACTGTCTTCCATTTCATCCTCTCCAGCCTCATGGCCCTCTTCTCGGACACTGGCCAATAGTTCGATCAGGCTGTTCAGACCCTGCAGGAAGCCCTTGTCGGGACCTTCGTGCTTAGTTCGAGTGTCAGTTTCGTCAACTGGCTTCAGAGTGTTCCTCGATGCAAGTATTGTGTGCGCAAAGTCAATCATTCTGACATCAACGGCAGGATTGCTTCTTCTATAATTGTCATGATGGACACGAGAACACTTATACAGCATGCTTCGGTCCGATATTAGATGTCTGTCAGAGTGGCCAAAGGATTTGGGTTTCATAGGTTGTGACATTTCAACGCTACTGTCCATCGATGAATCATCGTCGCCACTGCTAGAGTTGTGTCTCTTTCGCGAAGCTTTGGGTGGCGACGGAGGCCTCAGATTAAACTTCCGGTTCAATGTGAAGTAATAGTCATCCAAGTCTACTGACGACGAGTCGTCTTCACTGGGATCTTCGTCAATGTTCGAAGTTCGCGAAGACCGGCGCCCGACGCACCCTTCGTAGGCAATTAGCAGGGAGGTCGAGTAGAACCTGAACGAGGTTTGCTGTTCCACAGATTCGCGCATAGCCTTCAGCTTCTTCAGAACTGCATCGATGGCAAATGTTCTGAGCGAGTTGCCATTGAAGAAGAACTGTCTCAGGGCACCTTTCAAGCCATCTTCGTCAAGCTTGCGGCCCCAGTACTTGTCCTTCCAGAGATAAATTCCAATATCAGCCTGGTACACTTGCATGCCACAGAGCCTGACACCGAGGCCCGCCGAGGTTGTGGCGGCACACTTAGCCATTTGCCGGTGCCTCTTCTCGTCGGAAGCATCGTCGCCGTGCTGTCTCGTTCCCATTTTCAGGTCAAGTATACAGGGAAGGTGATATTTTGATGCTATGTTCTCGAGAAGCAGGAAATCTGCGGAAGGGAGAGAAAAATATGTTAGTGATGAGAGATACAAGGATAGGGAGGAAAACAGGAAGCGAAGTGTAGCCGCTGTTATTAATGAGTGCAAAATCGTCATTTCGAGCTGAGAGGGAACTCATCTTGGCTCAAAGTCAAGGATTTTCAGCCCACACATCTTCTTTCCAACCATGCTTAATGTGACAAAAATGCTGTGAAGCGAACGCACTTCATATGCTCTCTAAGTTATTGTTTATCATATGAATACCAACTCAAAACGCATCTCATGAGTTATGCCTTCTCTAAAAGATGGCGTCTAAGACAAATGTATCTCTGCTCTGGGATAGTCTCATGGTTCTGAGGAATTTTCGGCAAAAAAGTCACGAGCCCTTGAACGTCGTGACAACACATTTACACGTCTCTCTCTCCCCTCTCGCCGATTGTGTTCCGATCGAACAGAGAACAAATTGTCATTGTCAGCAAACATATCACTCGAGTTCTGAGAAACAAATGAAGCTTAGTCATGTCTTAATGAACACAGAAATAGATGCTCTGAATATTTTCGCCGAGTAAGTGACCCTGAGACGGTTCAACAGTCTTGAGGAGTCAGTGGGAAGATGAAAAGAGGTACAAGGCACTCGAAAGCATCACTTACATCTCTGCGAAGGTTTACTGCTGTATTCGTAATCTGACTTTCGTGAGTTTCCTTGTGAGAAGTCACGCTGTAATAGTCTTTGGTCGTTACACGTAGAGATCTGGACTCTGGAGATAAGATTAAAGTTAATGAAATGTCTAGACGAAGAGATTCGAACGAATTTACCTTAATTCTGGCTGAGATTGCGAAAACTTCAGAGAGGAACTTGACTTGTCAGGGACTTCGAGTGCATTGGGAGAACCCAAGGAAGCATTTGACTTAGAACCAGAATTCGAAGTTCTGGTCCCCTTGATCGGATGATAGAGCATAGGAAAGCCATCTACTTGTCGAACTTGAACAACTCCTACAAGAGACAAAAACAAAACAATGCATGAGAAAAGCGATTTTCTTGAGTATGACTAGTATTAATAGAATGTCTAACGAGTTTAGGGCTCGTTAAATAAATTGCTGACAAGGCTCAATAATAAACACTAGTTTTCTTGTCACGTACCTTTATATGCTGGAACAAAGCCTTTCAGCTCAGATGGAATGTTCAAGTAGAACAATAGTTCACGCTGAATTAACGGCTTGCATATGGTGGTTTGATCTAACAGCATTAACTGAGTGTGACCTCCAACCTGGGAAAAATAATACAGTTTACAAGAGGAAAACGCATTAGTGTCTCTCTATCGCTCTTATCCTGTTTCCACGTTCTACGGCCAAAGTTCAAGAACGTTGCTTCGAACTGTAAACTGTACTAACCTGATGCACAAATGGTAGAAGGGTGGCCGTGTCATAATTGCTCTCCGAATTACTTTGGCCACCATTCCTGCTTGCTTTGGCAACAGCTTTATTACCAACAATAACATCTGTCATTTCCATCGATGTTCAGCACCTGTCGAGACTCGACGACCATGACAATGACTGACAAAGGTGAGTGTATGCTTCGAACTGGATATGTGAAAAAGAATCTTCTTCCTTCACATATATTACGAAATACAGCGAAGTGTGTTTCGTAAGAAAGCTGTCCAGCAATGGCGTGTCTTCCTTCAGTGGGCTGGCTTGATTGAGATTGTTTCGATTTTTCCGCGAATACACACCTTTTCAATCTTCGATTGCAATTTGATCAGGTAAGCCCTGCTTCTTGCCACAATGTTACCAAACAGATTACAGCAGCGCTGGTAATTAGGTTACTCGAATAACGAGCGAAGGCAACAAAAACAGGTTTCCAAGCTGGGTGGCGTTGTTTGAGAGATGACTGTTCGTTTTTACGAATTAGATTCTTCTTCAGCTGAGAGATGATTCTGCTTTACTTCAAGGTGTATCACAAATTCGATAGAAGTGAGCTGTTCTGAAAAATGCCGTCCAGTATAATGGGTAGGTGTACAACGGTTCTAGAACATTTCTCAGAAATGTTCGTTTTCATTCATGGCTAAGTAGAAAGTCAGGGAACACACACGAAAATGCTTGGAGTCGTTTTGTGTCTGTCTGTGGACTAGAAACGAGAGAAAGGAAAACTAGGCCTCTGCCTAGTGAGCGCGAGAGAGAAAAGAGAGAAGCAGAGAGGGAGAGAGAGAGAAGAAAGAGGGAGAGCGAGGCGAGGGAAGGCAAACAGTGCTCAAAGGCATCTCCTGACGTCACGCCTTTCTGGGCGGAGCTTGGAGCACATGACGCCATATAGTCGAAGCTTCGATCTCAAACGTTCTTGTTGCTTAGTTGCCTGTTCTGGCGCTGAGAAGAAAGCAAGGGAAAGAGGGAGAGGGAGGGAGAGAGACAAGGGAGAGGAGAGAGAGACAGAGAGATGACACAAGCTCTCCTCATGGTACCCGGGAAAGTCCTGTTTTCGCACCTCGTCTCTTGTCAGAGAACTCGAGTGGCCCTCAAACAACCGAGAGGAATATGACCTCAAAAAGTAATAAAGTGTATGTTCAAGGTCGCACAGCTTCGTAAATTGCAAGTTAATGTACACTTGATGATCTGTCCAACTAGCATTCAAAGGCGCCGAAACAATATTCAAGTTCATCCCAAGGCCTCTCGCTGTTTTTACACGTACATGTACACATGTCTCTCTCTCTCTCTCTCTCGCAAACAGGACGCCAACGAAAATTTTACGTCATCCAGTTATAACTCACTGACAGAGAGTTGTCGTCTTCAAGAAAGAAAGAACGTTCAACTTAATCCCAAACACGAGCCTCTCTCCCCTTCCCCTCGCTCTCTCCCTCTCTGAAAGAATCCCCTCTGATAGTCGTAATTTTTATTTTTAGAAACCAAAGATATTTTACGCACAAAAGGCATTCAAAACAATCCAGTGACGTCTTTCGTGTCTAATACGATCCATTCAAAATTAAGAACAGTTCATCCGGTACATAGTTTGTGAGAGGAGACCTACAGCTTGACTATTATATGCTCAAACTTAACCCGAGTTCGAGAGATAAATCCATTTAATTTTCTGCTTCCCAAATAAATCTTCAAGGTCACCCAGTGTCTCGCTCTTGATGCATGAGTGTGTGTGTGAATCAAATTGAAACATAAAACTGAATTTAAGTTTTTGGAAGCCAGAGGAAAGTTTCTACATCGCCTTAACCTTGAGCTGCTTCATTCTGGGAGTCTTCCTCTTCATTTCCCTCTTATGTTCCTTCTCTTCCCAGCGCCGCTGTTTGTCAGGGTCTTCTTCGTTCAGTATCTTCTCCTTCTCGACTCGACGTCTCTCTTCGCGCTTCGTTTGCGCTAGTTCTTGTCGCTGGGCGTGAGTGGCTTTCATGTAGATAGCTTCCACCCTTTGTCGATTCTTGTCCGACTTCAGTTTGGCTTCTCGGCTTAATCGCAGTCTCTTAACCTTTTCCAGCATGTAGAACACCAGTTGAGTTAATGCCTTCAGGTTTTCCATTGATTCGGTTGTGGTCGCTGTTTTGGTCGTTGAGCAATTGAAGGCAAAGACCATCGTTTTATTCACTTCAGGCAACTTGATCATTGGCGTCTCGCTGCAAATGTCCGAATTAGAGAGACACTGACAACCAGATTTAAATCAAAACTCACTCTGGCATCTTCATTCCAGAATATTGGTCAGAAATTTGGATATAATCAATGTAGTCCTCGAAGGTGTCAATGACAGTGGTCACTTTCGAGTCGAGTAAAGTTGACGCCACTTCGCCAATTTCGTTGAACATGACGAACTTATCGTCATTGACATCAAGCTTTTCCACACTTTTTCTGTCAGGACAGAACGTTGCCTAAACATTCTACCTCTTTAGGAATTCCGAACAAGAAAGCGAGATTACTCACGATGTCATTCATCTCTTTGACAAGACGAGTGGCAGTCTTTTTAGTTGACAGGCAGAAAACATAATTGTCCATTGACTCATCGTTAAGCTGCACTTTTAAAACCTAAACGAACAAAGATTAATAGGCAAGGCGTCTCACATGAGTCACTCACGATTTCGTCGGTCGATGGTTTCATCAGCCTTGCAATAGTGCTGACTATATCATGACGCTTAAGTAGTTTAATTTCGACTAGTAACCCTTCCACTGAAGCTCGGCCACTGCACCATAAAGTGAACACACTTTCCGTTTCTTTCATCAGGCCGTGGTACTCAATCTCTTTTTTGCCGTCATCGCCAACAAGAGAAAAATTCGACTCGAGTATATCGCGGTTAGCCTCGAACCATGCATTGGCCAGGCTTTGGTTCTTACTTCTACCGACAAAGTAGTTCACGAAATAGATAAGGATTCCGGCTCCCATTAGTATTTCCATGTAGTAGCTTTGCCAGTTGTTTCTCAAGTGCATCGGGACTTTGGTGAATTTCAGTCCTCCTTTTTGCTCTTCCTTGTCCTTCGCTTCCTCACCAAAGTCTTGTCCTTCCTTAACATTTTCAAATATGTCTTCATCGTCTTCATCCTCAACTAAACCTTCCGTATCATCTTCTTCATCTGGAAGCCCTCTGCTAGGATTTTCGGTCGGAAGCTGCTGTGCCGGCTTCACCGCCGGCAATTTGCTCTCCTCTTCGTCAAACTCTTCGAACTCAGCAAATTCATTGTCGTCAAAGTTAATTGCGTCGCCCGACAATTTAGCGTTTGCCGTTAAGACACAAATCTCCAAAACCAGTGCAAGGACCAAGTTGACCGAAAGAGTGAACGTTATCAACTTGGTAGAGGTTCTCCTTCCTCGGCTTGAAATGAACATGATTCCCTTGACTAAATCAATGCGTTAACCAGGTTTCATGTAGTGTAAATGTAGAAAGAAGAAAAGAGTAAACATGTACTAAATGAGGATATAAAATCTAATTTACAAAAAGTATTCGGAGGAACACAGCCTCCATGTGTGTCGGCTTTTGAAGGGACCGTTTTCTCATTGCGCTCTGGAAAGAACTTTCAGGAATATCGTATTTTACTATTTCAGAGAATCTCTCGTTAGAGAGTAGGATGGTCAATCATACTCATTGAAATAATTCCTTGAGGTATGATGTATAGTAGACATAAATCTTCGTCATCATTCTCAGCTACGATAGCTGAGCTATCTCAAAGCGTCAGCCTTATTATTACTTCTATATTGCATTTTATATTATACATGTATATTGTATGTGTAGACTCAAACACAGTAGCCCGTCTAAGTATTTCGCGATTCTATGCAAATGTCTCTCCCGCTGGGAGTCCCAGCATATGTTCAATTAAACACGTAGTGTACTCCGTTACACGTTCATCTCTTGGATGAGACTATATACTGCAACACCCAACTTGGATATAAATTGCGGCCTATGGAAAAATATGGAAGCTGACATGTTCTAACTCTCATTTATTACAAAGTAATTAGCTAAATTTCAAGGGCGAAGGGGTTACATGAGACCAAATTTGCTGGCTATGTAGTACTATTCGTTGTTGCCAATTTACGCAAGTTGCAGTTGCGCAACTGAATGAACTAATTGCATGGAAGACAGTATCGTCATTAGATGACAAAATTCAACCGAAATGGAAAAGCTCCAAAAAATTCGCAGCTACGGTAAACTGATAGGGGTTCTCATTTTATGTGATACTTCTTTCATGAAACCGATTCTGCGCCTGCGCAGTGTGTCGCTGGATGACAATCGTATATTTTAGGCTTTTCACCGGAAGTGTAGTGTTCACATGAACGATTTTCGGCTCATTTATACCACTGGGGCTGCTTTTCAATCGCTACTTTTAGAAACTTTCCACTCGCAATGTTCCAATTTCCTATAAGTCCTCGCTTCTTCCCAGGTGCGAAAAAGTTGGGAATTATCAGTCCGGAAACTGAATTCCCGGCTCCGAATATTTTAATATTTTTTCAGGATCTTCTATTCCCTAAGTATCTTAAACTCGAAGTCCATAAATTATACTTAGTTTAGAACTGGTTGAAATTTTCCCATGGGAAGAATTCCGGTTTCGGAAACTTGCCGTCCTATTCGAAATGTTTACATGAACTGAACTCAAAGGTTCAACAATCAGTGATTGATTTTCACTATTTACTGGAATAAAACATAATTAGCGCCATCAGCGAGAATGCATGAAAACATCGTCACTGAAAGGAAGCATTACTTCGAGCTGATTAAATTGTTCTTAACTGAAATGTATGTTTTAACTTTAATCATCTAAGTCTTCGTCACATAATTGTCTCTCTCTCTCCCTCTTTCCCTCTTTCCTTTCCCTCTCCCTTTCTTTCTCTTTCCAGTTCTTTTTTCATTTATATCCACTCTCGCTCAACTTTTCCAAATCTGCAGGGCAATAATGCGAACATCACGAGTCATCATAAAAATTGAGGTGGAGAGCGAGGGAGAGAGACAGGGAGAGAGAGAGCAGAGGGAAGAGGGAGAGAGCAGAGGGAAGAGGGAAAGAATGAGCATAATCATTCCAGCCGTCGAGTAAGCTCTTCAGTTTTAAGTACCTGCCGTGAGGCTACATAATTAGAGCGACTGCCTTTCCATGCAAATTAGTTGCAACTTCATTTCAAACGTACCTTTACTGGTCACTAATTAGTGCTCTGAGTTGCGAAGTATAAAAGGAAGACTGCCATTACTGTTCTAGCCATTCATCAACAGGTATGTCACGAACCTTTTACGTAATCCTCGGAATTAGCTCAGAAAAGAGAGGGAAAGTCAATTCACGTTCAGTAACAGATCACCTTAGAGATGATTTAAAGCCCAATACAACTGAATTTAGTGTATTTTGTCCATCCTTCACAATTTACGGTTGTTTGTCTTGCCAATGTTTCCACAATCTCAAGAAAACTTGGGATAGACACTGTAAATTGTCGTTACGTGATTTATTGCTCTCATTGTCGTCATCAAGGCCTACAGAAAGAGCGACGCCATATTGCGATCAAACTCGATTACATAATCTTTCGAGGTGATCATGGTAGTCAAAAAGAGAAGTTTCGTGAACAAACACAAACACGTGAAGCGTGAAGTGCAAAAAATTGCATTCCCCGAAACCGGATTTAGCGCCATCTTTTATATTTTCGTGTCCCAAAAACTGAGTTGTGGCTAAAATTTGACCTGAAACATACTTGATTAGAACAGTTTAGCTTAAATTCAAATGCATAAAGTCCAACGAGGAAGTGAAAAAGTCAAGTATTCTAATCACCGTAAACACTCAGATATTAATTACCTATTTATTATTCGTTTTTTATTTGCTCAGCTTTATCAATTCAAGTGCAATACTTCATAGCTTTTTCTATTGTTTGAAAGTGTGATCGAATGAACAAGTTGAAAGTGATACTACTTTTCGTCACCTCTCAGAGTTTGACAGAACTTTAATGCAGTCAAGTATTTTCCAATCTTATCATCACCACTTTCAAACTAACTGCAATTATGTCACTGATACCGAAAGTGTGGTCAAGTATATGTACACTACTGAGGGTTTCTTATCTAAATCCAGCTGGAAGACAAGGAATTAAGTCTGAGATAGGGAAGTTGATTTCTTGAGGGACCGTTTTCTTATTGCGCTCCATCACTCATCAGCTCTAAACGCGCAGTGCACTGGTTTTTGCTCCCAAAGCTTGAGATCTTTTCGTGCAGTATTTTAAGTAAAATGTATGAGTTTAATGCATTGCCGAGATTTAGTGTAGTATCTAGGGCTGATTAATTCTGGAAAAAAGAATGATGAAACTTTTCCGAGTGAATGACGAATTTCTTTTTTTTCGAAAGGTAGAGAAGAGACTCTTGAACCTAAAATATGAAAAGTCAGCACTGAACAGTACAGTATATCACAGATTTTCAGAAAAGAACTTTTTATCAGTCCAAAGGACACTAAAAGTTCAGACATAGTAGAATTCGTTATCATATACTTCTAGTTAGGAAAGACTAGACGACTTTCCAATTTGCCGCCACTTTGGAGTGACCTACTGTAGCTGTAGCTAGTGATCTATTTCCGTTCCTAGTTCTTTCCATAAATATTGATCCGTGTTCGTTGCAATTCTAACCACGTGATACCTCAACTATTGATCACCGAATCAAGTGAACACGTGTCGCTGATATTACATTAATATTAAAAGACAATCAGCACTACATGCATAGAAGAAGCCTAGAGGCAGTATTACGGCTTCATGAGCAAGCAAGCAATGTGTATTCAGCGATACATCATCAAATAGATGAGCCTTTGCATTAGAGTTGCGTTAAACGAACTGTCAGTGCAGTTCTGTGACCTTAATATCTGAAACTTGAGCACCTGAGTACTGTAGTTTCGACATCATCACAATTGTAGGGCGATACTGTCACGAGTCAACACACACTGGAAAGAGCAAAAGCGGGGGAGGAAGAGAGATCGAGGGGGAGAGAACGAGGGGGAGAGGGGAGAGGAAAAGGGATTCAGCGTAATCTCGCAAGTCGGCAAGCAAGCTTTTGAATTATAATAAGCACAGGTGTACCTGAACACAACAATAGGGCGTCTACCTGTGTAGGTTTCAGTTGCAAGTGCTCTCTGGGCCCCTAATTAGTCCAAACTGACAGTGACTAGTAATTTGATCAAGACAGCTGTCACATTCAATTGTGCTGGAGTCATTTTTCGCTAATTGTTTCCTACACAATAACTGAACTTTCAGCCCACCTATGGAACTGCAAGTCGGGCCACGTTCTAACCTGGAGATCGCTGCGAGCGAAGTTGCGAACGTAAGTTCTAGAACGATTGTGTCCTTTCAAGAGGGAACTCAGCACTTTGTGTCCTAATATTGCGTAATATTTCCGTTAGAATGGCACTGACAGTCATGCAAATGTCACATTGCCGATAACGAAAAAGGAAACCCGTTCACGGAAAGGACTGATCGATAAGTTGGCCGAGTGCGTCTCTGGCCATAAGCGTCAGGCTTCGAGCCTAATGTCCAAATGGTACAAGTTGCTTCTATTGGGAATGTACAATGCATACCTGGTGGTGGCTATCAGCCTTACATGGCACAAGGTTAGTTTCATATTGATCATGTTTGTGATATGTCTCGAATTGCAATTTACGTATGACTGCAACTCTAGACGCCCTCCTACAGCCAAGGGGTCAAGTTTCTGGCCGTCGTGACGGCCATTGGCTACTTTTTCGCCCTCTACTACCTTGTCATTCGAGACTATCTAGTTTTACCAATTGTGAGCGCCTGTCGCAATCAAATCAAATTACTGAAGGAATCAAGCAAATGGCTCAATCGCAACTTGTCACTAATACTGTGGACTACTTTCATCGCCCTGGTGGTGGCCTATTGCATCATAATTACCCGCCATGACAGGTATAGACTGGTTTCCGGTCTGGGCGTGATTGGATTTGTGGCCTTTGGCTTTGCCCTCTCCGAGCACCGGTCACAAATCAAGTGGACCCAAGTCCTCTGGGGACTGTCTCTGCAGTTCGTCATGGCCCTGGTCGTGCTGCGGACAACTATGGGTCAAGAGATCTTCCAGTGCATCGGTGACAAGGTGACCGAGTTCCTAAAGTTCACGGACGAAGGTTCTGGCTTTGTCTTCGGCTACCTGGTCAGCGCTGACCTCAAAGGGATCGATGGCCTGGCGCCAGTATTTGCCTTCAAGGTATCCTTTTTCTGGTCAATATGGCTACTCTTTGTACCGTTGTTATCTAAACTGAATGTCATTTCCTCAGATTCTGCCCGTAATAATGTTCTTCAGCTTTTTCGTCGCCATCTTGTACTATTACGGCGTCATGCAAGTGATCGTGAGCAAGTCGGGCTGGCTGTTGCAGTCCATCATCGGCACCACGGCCTGTGAGTCACTCAACGCGGCCGCCAATGTCTTCCTGGGCATGGTATGTCATTACCCTCTAATTGGCTCTTGATTGCCTCTATCTGCCAATTACCACAGACTGAAGCCCCGCTCATAATCAAGCCCTACATCGGCATCATGACCAAGTCCGAACTGTTCGCCGTCATGACCGGAGGCTTTGCCACCATTGCCGGGGCAGTGCTGGCCGCTTACATCAACTTCGGCGTCAGTGCGACCCACTTGCTGTCCGCCAGTGTCATGGCGGCCCCCTCTGCCCTGGGCGTGTCGAAACTGTTCTATCCGGAAACGGAAGAGTCGCTCACTCAAGCCGACAACCTGCCAATGGAAAAAGGGTAAGTGCATACAATAGGCAACACATTTCTGTCTGAACATACCTGTCGGCAATATCTGTCGAGCAGATCATTCACTTGAAAAGTTCCATTTTCGAATGTTTTCAGAACCGAACGAAATGCCATCGAAGCGGCAGCAAATGGCGCCTCGCAGGCCATTAAGCTGTGCAGCAACATAGTGGCCAACATGATTGCATTCCTCGCCTTCATCAAGTTCATGGACACCATGTGCCTATGGCTGGGCTCGAATGTGGACATTGACGACTTCTCGTTCCAGTGGATCCTTTCGAAGCTCTTCATTCCGGTCGCCCTCATAATGGGCGTCGAGTGGGCCGACTGTGAGAAGGTGGCCAAGCTGATCGGCCTCAAGACGCTGGTCAACGAATTTGTGGCCTACAAGGAGCTGACCGTCATGATGGACAGTGGGCTCCTGTCTGACCGGTCCACCGTGATTGCCACCTACGCTCTGTGCGGCTTCTCCAACTTCAGCGCCATTGGGGTCGCCATTGGTGGCCTCGGGTCGATGGCCCCGAGCGCCGGTCGGACCTGGCCGCCATTGCCCTCAAGTCTATGATTGCCGGATCCACGGTGACCTTCATTTCCGCTTCCATGGCCGGCCTACTGGTCGATGTCCAGCCCATTGCTATCCAAGCGCTGACCAATGCTACTCTAAGTGCACTCAATAACACCCTTGTATAGGATTCATTTATATAAGCTTACTTTTAGATTGATATCAGATATAATATGTAATTTAACATTCTCAACAACACACTCTTTTACTTAAAGTTGTTTTCACCTCTAAACAAAAAGCTCACATACTTCAAATCGAATATCAAGCTTCTCAATCCCTGTATTACATCACTCGGCTCAAGTTTGCATCATCACATGAAACGAACCGCCACAAGGGGACAGAGATTGCTTTCAGCGAATACGAAATCTTGGCCGAGATTTGTACATTGTTTACTTCGAGAAGTATGTACTCGAACATTTGAAATGCAATTTTGAACAAGGGCAGGACGTAATGCGATATTCATGTTTGAGCCTCATTTTCAATTCAAATATTCCGCCGGACGTTCGTTAGTTGCTTCGAAGTACAGCTGGTGTGTCTTTTTCGACTCCTTTCTGAACAGTTCAAGTCGACCATGACGTGCAATATCACGGCGAACTTTGGATCTCATAGTAAGCTAATTAGTCCCCAGAGACCAACTAGTCTGAGAATGTTCATCTTGAGACACTTGGAAGCCAGTTTATATGGAGCACTTTTTCTACCTTTCTTAATCAATTCGACACTTGAAGAAGTTCAAGAGGTAACTTAATGAACATACTCGTTACTGGAGATAGGTATCGAGAACATTTGCTCTATTAAGTCTTCTCTGGGAATGCTTCGAATTCGAACTTTTCAACTCTTCCCAGAGGCTTGATAGCGCTAAGCTCGCTGTTTTTCCCGGAAATTCCCGAATTTGGCAGAGTATTCGTGAAACATTCCAACTGGGCGAATATATCCCATGCTCAACTGCACTGTAGGTCATAGACGAGCCAAAAAACATTGATTAAGCTATATAAAATCAGCGCATGCGCTTTCCGCTTCAAGGGGTTCGTTCGTCTTCTCGTTCAAAAAAAGGTATAACTAGAAACTATTCGCAATCTGATCAAGTCGCAGTATTTCGCTGAGAGAACCAATGTCCACTTTAGAACATTATTTGCTCGGTGGTCCGTTCTGACTATAGTGAGTAAGTCTCTTCTCTACGATGAATGACGCCATCTTGTCCAATTTCACCATGTTGAGCCAATTTTCAAACTTGACTAATGACGAACTGCAGCTACTGAACGAATCGTTCCACCAATGGCTCCACTATTCCCGATTTAATGGCAGCTGCATCACCGACTTGTTGCCGGCAAACTTTCAAGTGTTCAAATATTATTTCATAGCTGCCTATGTTGTCTTGCTAATTGTTGGAGCCGTAGAGAATTTGAGTGCTCTCAAGGAACTGCTCAGTGACCAGAGAAGACGAAACATTGTGAACACTGTGCTCTTAATCAACTTGACCATGGCCAACATGATAGTGACCTTTGCCATCATACCCATCGAGATAGCATGGCGTATCTCCTTGTCCTGGCCCACTGGGCAGGTGGGCTGCAAGGTGCTGCAGTTTGTGCGAGCCCTGGGCCCGTACCTGTCGTCCATGATACTCATAGGCATCAGCTTGGACAGGTATCTCGTGCTGACCAGACCCTTTTCCCGGAACGGTCACTGGAGACGAGGGGTCGTCTCGTCAGCTTGGTTTTTCGCCATTGTGTTCAGTCTTCCTCAGGTAACGTCTTTGTCGCCCTTGAATGCTTCACTATGCTTTCAGACATGCATGAATTCGAGTGGTTCTAAGGGCCAGCACGAGCTTTTGTGGACATTCGTGAATAGAGATCCCCTAGTTGGACATGATGAATAGAGAAGCTGATTCAAGTCGGTCTCAAGATGGCCAAAAAATTGATTCGCTGATTCTCTTGAGGTAAACACGTGTGCTTCAGTTGAGTGGACCGAAAATGGTTGCAGTTCCAAGATTCTAGTTGCTTGTGACGTCCAGAACATGAGCATTCAAAAGCCAGACCAGAGAATGTTTAGCAATTTTCGGAGCTTCATATTACACTCGGGGGTCACGCGGACTACTGGAAATGGAATCCTATCATCAGAAACTACCTGAAGCTGGATAAACAAAAATAGTGGACTACCAGTAGAATATAATGAAGATTAATGCTTCCTCTGACGTCTCTCTCTCTCTCTCTCTCTCTTCTCTTTTAGAGTTTCATATTTCACCTAGAAAGGCATCCAATCTGCTCGGGATTCATCCAGTGCGTATCTTTGTACTTTTTTGAAAGCGAAGCCAGCCATAAAATGTACAATTTGGTCAGCTTGACCATTTTGTACGTGATACCTCTAGTGGTGATCATTTACTGTTACGCCTTCATCATCATGACAATACGTAGACACACTGAAGAACTACAGAGTAAGTGGACACAACTGATAATTTCCCTGATCACTGCAATTACTGTCCTGTAATATTTTCGTGCACGAAACTTGACGTTCTGACAACAACTCAAATTGACAGAGACATAGACTAATGCCAATATTTATCCTCTTCCGTCCTTCACTTTCTTGCTGCGCAACCCTTCATTCTGATTGTCTATCAAGGGTTCAGTAATCAACCAAGACAAACTTCAATTAAGCTAATTGACTTTGACCAGCGGTCAAGGTCCACCGAGACGGCCAGCCTGTCTCAGCAAGCAG
The DNA here is from genome assembly GCA_022750525.1 of Halotydeus destructor. Lineage (NCBI taxonomy): Eukaryota > Metazoa > Arthropoda > Arachnida > Trombidiformes > Penthaleidae > Halotydeus > Halotydeus destructor. The sequence continues at coordinate 228,579 of JAIUWE010000125.1, forward strand.
TGTGTGAACTGAATCAACACTCTAGACTGTGTCACATTACAAAGTCCCGGCTGCGTGACAAGCGATACCGGACCACGGTTAAGAAGACACTCATCATCATAGTGGCCTTCATTGTGTGCTGGACACCCTTTGTCCTGCTAATCTTCATCGGTCAAGTCTACCCGGACTTTTCTAGGAAGCTCAATCCCTACTTGAAGGACGCCATGCTCATGTTTGCCGTCTCTAATTCTTGCGTTAATCCACTCGTGTACGGCACTCATAACAGCTTGTTCAAAAAACTCTTCCTCAAGGCATGGACTAGAATTCGATGACGCCTTAATGGTGGCTTCTCTTGAGAGCATCACGCATCTTGAAACAAAAACAAAGCAATGGAGTTACTTTGAAGCCAAATCACCATGTTCATTAATTTTTCACTACACTGGTTCTTGTTCTACGATGCGAAACCTTTCTAATGTGTCTTCGAATCAATGTATCTATGTCAGAGGTCTTGAAGGAGCTTTTCTTTCAGTAGACAGAGTTTTCTTTCTCTATTATAAATGAAGCTCGAGTTCAGTTCGCTTCAAGGCAACCGGAAATTGAATCATCCTCATTTGAACACCTTCTCTCCAACTCCATGGCAACAGACCAACGTGACTTCGTACATTCGAGAAAAAGAACATTATTCCAAAATAGGTTTGAGCTTTTAGTTTTAAGTGTCTTAGCGAACATCGAGACAAGTTCGACTTCCGCGCCACCCAGCGGCCACCTTTGAAGACTCCATGTCCTGCTTACTTGCCCGGAAAGAATGATCTGTTTTTCTTTGTTTTCGGCCTCCTAAGTAAAAGCAGAGATAAAACATGTCAATGTATACCGTAGCTCGTGAGATATAAGAATACTACTACTAGATGAATAAATAATGGAACTGGGAAATGGGATGAATAAATAGCCCGAAAGGAAAAAGAATCCCAGTGTTTTCAATGCGTATAAGGAGGACGGCATGAAAAACGAACAGTAACGATTCTCATTCGATTACGCTCAGCAGTAAAGAGTCTTAGTGATCTCCTTTAGTGTTGCTTCATCAAGGCACCGCCGAGAAACTTCATACATAGCCTAGACCCAACTATTGTTTCATTGCACAATATGACCATTGTTCATTTTTTGAAAATTTAATGCGATGAAAAATGAACTGTACGCTCTCGAAAGTCTTCTACATTATTCATGGTTCAAAACGGTCCGATCATGCACATCATTACAGAACGGGCAATTAGCTTCTTGAAGCAACGAGTCTTGGCCTCAGAGCTGCTAGAGTAATTAAAATGGCCTCCTCTGTCCGAATGGTATTTGATCCTTGATTAGGACAAGTGTTCAAAAAGTAGTTGAACATATCGCGAGGATCGTCAATTTGAGCCAACTTTTCATCAGAGTCCAAAGCAGATTCAATGCCCTTCAGACCCCCAAAGACGATTATGCAGTGCTTGTAATCGTTGGGCAAGGTTTCTAAAACATCGTCAACAACATCACCACGCTCACTAGTGCCGATGACAAGGTCGTAGCCTTTGAAAGGCGATTCACTGTACACTGCACTCAAACTTCCGGCAATGCGAACAGTATAGCCCCAATAGAGACCTAGAACAGTTCGCGGCGACGACGGCGCAACAGCTTTGCCTTTGATCTTCTTGTTCTTTCGTCGCTTCTTCTCGGGAGACACTAATTTCTGTTCCTCGGGCTGCAATTCATTCGGATCAAAATGCACCGTAACGCGAACTCCAGGCTTGAGGACCCTGTCAATCTGGACGTCATTTTCTAAACCCACATAGATGTAAGAGCCACTGTTCTCAGATGTTTCCTTAGTTGGCTTTTGTGACACAACCCCCTCTCGGTACGGTATCGCCAAGTCGTGCGTTTTCAGGTGGTGGATGCTATCGAGGGGATTCAGGAGACCTGCGAACTGAAGGTCCGTTTGCATTGGAAACAAATACTTTCTGAGGTACTGCGGACACTCTAAGTATTCCAGAATTTTAGCGAATTGATACAAACATCTTTTCTTGTCATCTAGATCAGGGTCGACATCGTCTCCGACAGCTGAAGCGAACTCGTCAAAAATGACAATTTCGTCAATATTGAACACGGTAGCCGCTCGAGCAACCTGGCCAGCTAGGTACGTTTTCAGTTCGGGTGACTGGGAATTCAGCAAAATCGAAGCTGGCAAAGCTATCGACAATGTCCATTTCCTGCCTTTGTCGTCCTGACTTTCAACGACATTCTTCGACTCTTCAGTATTGGCAACATTCTCAACGGCATCACCACTGGCATCATTTTTCCGATTTTTCCTCTTGTCTTCTTTCTGTTTCTTCCACTCCTTTAACTTTTTCTCTATAGAAAACCAAACACATTAATACATATTACATGGTCGTAAAAACATGACAGAGCTTACTATGTTCTCTCCAGTTTACAACTTCGGTATTTGCTTGACTCATTTTCGAAAGAAAACAAACGCACGCTGCTTCAAAAGTAAGAAAGCGCCATCTAGTGAGCTGTGAATCTTAACTTGCCGAAAAAAGTTCTTTATGTCTACTAGGTTCCCGTGTCGTTGATTCCTTACCTTAACTCATTCTAAGAACGCCGTGTTGACTAAGTCATGATAATATGAGCCTGGCTCAAGACAAAATTGAAAGATAGCATTAGCAACGCCATAGATAACTAATATACGAACTAGGACTAAGCTATAAGTAGTTTGCAAAATACACACTCAGTAATTCTACACAATTTTATTTGTATTTGCTCTCCCATTAGACTGTTTCAAGATAATGCTTTCGAATGCAAACAGGGTCTTAACTCGAAAAGAGAACTTTTGTTGACTAAAAAAGTCTACTTTCATTTCTTCGTAATTTTGATGGAATCAAAATAAGCCTTCAATTCTCTCCGTTTCAGGGTCAATGTCGATGTCGAAATATGCTGGTCTTGTAGGCAATCCTGGCATAGTTTGAATTTCACCAGCAAGAGGATAGACGAAGCCAGCGCCCACAGATACGCGAACATCGATTATGGGAAACTTAAATCCGGTTGGTGAACCTTTCAGCTTAGCATCATGAGAAAAGGAATACTGTGTTTTCGCAATGCAAATAGGGAATTTGCCGTAACCTAGTTGCTCGTATTGCTCAATCTTCTCGGCCGCCTTTTCACTGTACTCAACGCCGTTGCCGCCGTAAATTTCCTTGACGACGGCCTCAATCTTCTCCTTAATTGAACAGTTGAGATTGTAAATGAATCTTCCCTTCTTCGAATTGGTTTTACAGACATCCATAATGGCACTAGCTAATTCCACAGCTCCTTCGCCTCCTTTAGTGAAATGATCTGTGACGCAAGCTGCGTCGGCACCAGCCTCCAAAGAGCATTTCTTGATCATCTCTAGCTCTTTATCACTATCCGTACTAAACTTGTTAATTGCAACAACCAGTGGCAAGTTGAACTTTCTCGTGATGTTCTCCACATGCTTTCGCAGGTTCGACAAACCATTTTTCAGTAGATTCAAGTCCTCTTGAGTATATTCTTTCGGCAGTTTGGCCCCAGGGACCACTTGAGGTCCACCGCCGTGTGTTTTCAGCGCTCTGACAGTGGCCACAATTACGACACAGTCAGGCATTATTCCAGATGCTCGGCTCTTGATATGAACAAACTTTTCTAAACCAACATCAGCTCCAAAACCGGCCTCGGTGAGAACGTATCCGTCTCGACCAACTAGGTCGAGGGCCAGCTTGTCAGCTATCACTGAAGAGTTGCCGTGAGCAATGTTTGCAAATGGACCACAATGTACCAAAACTGGAGTGCCTTCCAGCGTTTGTACTAGGTTCGGCTTAATTGCATCCTTAAGAAGAACAGTAACTGCTCCAGCAATGTTCAGATCCTCACACGTAATCGGTTTAGGAACATTATCTTTAGACTGACCAACCACAATACGGCCTATTCGGATTCGGGCGTCCCTCAGATCTTCACATAATGCAAGTATGGCCATCAATTCACTAGCAACTGAAATGTCGTATTGAGTTTGTCTCGAGCAATTCTTCTCTGTCGCCGACTGACCAATAGTGATTTTCCTCAAGAAGCGGTCGTTAACATCCACTACTCGGTTCCAGTTCAGCGAATCAAAGTTTATATTGAGTCTCGAAAAGTCACGTATTTGGTCCAAGGTCAACTCATCAGGCCTGAGGTCCACAGGGATCCCAAGTTTCGCAAGGCGAGTTTTCTGAGACTTGGTGAATTCTCTTTTTCCATTTGTCACTGGAACAAGCCTAGCATAGAGCGCTTTGTCTGATTGACTAGACTCATGGAAGGCCCGGGCATCGATTGCTGCGGCAATTAAATTGTTGGCGGCAGTAATTGCATGAATATCGCCCGTGAGGTGCAAGTTGAAGTCTTCCATAGGAATAACTTGGGAATAACCTCCGCCAGCGGCGCCACCTGTTAATAGAGCCAATGAGAGTTTTAAGTTGACATACAAGGTGTACTGACATTTTATTACCTTTAATGCCGAAAGTAGGCCCTTGGCTTGGCTGTCGGATACACGCGATTGCATTTTTGCCTAGCGTCGCTCCCAGGCACTGGGCTAATCCTATTACCGTTGTACTTTTACCTTCACCCAAAGGTGTCGGATTAATTCCCGTGACAACGATGTAGTTTCCCCTGGAGCCATTTAGTTCTGGAACTTTTTTGGTAATTTTGCCCTTGTAGTGTCCATAAGGTTCGTATTCAGTTTCACTCAGTCCAATTTCAGCGGCGAGGACATCGATTTTCTTGCACTGATGAGCCCGAACGACATCTATGTCACTGGGCACCGGCGACACAATGTTCAGCTTACGAGCAGTCAGTGACCATGTTCGAGTGTACATTTTGAATTGCACTTGCAAGGCACTGGAAGTAGAAGAATTACTATCAGAACTGACGACATATGGGGTCCCGACGGAACCACTTCCACAGGCAAACAAACCAACTTGGCCTTGGACGTCATTACTTGTTGATAATCAAGGACACTTTGCTCGAGCTGACAGTACTCTTAAATCCACTGAGGGGGTTTTGCAATCAGAACCACAATGGAATAGTTTGATTGCTGCTTGCTAATTGTGGTTGTTTTGACTCACGTTGTGCCTGCTATCAAAGTTCTCCCTGACAGCTAAATAGTGCTGATTTGAAGTCTGATTAAATCCCTGCGTAGAGCACAAATAAGAGTGAATTAAAGTGTGAAGTGCAAAAAGTGTGCCTCGAAGATAGAATTAAGAAAAATACTTTACCAGGTTTCAGAAATCGCCAATTCAGCCCACTCAGATGTGGGCTTCAGCCAACTGTTGAACTGTTTGTCAACTAGATCATCTGTGCGTTTATTGCCGCTTTGCGCCATCTGTTGAGTTTTCTTTAAAGCTAACAGAGGCGATTTTTTTTGTTATTGCTCACTACCATAATGAAAACAAAACATTTTATAAATGACGTTGAACAAAGTGTGTCGGACAACTTGCTGGGCCTCGCTCTATGCAATTCCAAGGTTCAGTTTGTGTCCGAGATCGACGCTATAATTCGAAAAGATTATGTGGAGAATGTGATCAAAAAAGGAAAGGTGGCCTTAATCAGCGGCTGTGGTTCTGGCCACGAGCCGTTGAGCTGTGGTTTTGTTGGACAAAATGGACTTACTGTTTCCGTGGCAGGCCAAATCTTTGCATCGCCATCAACGGGAAAAATATTAGACGCTATACGACTGGTTGGCTCTCATCCGGAATCCGCAGGTGTCCTGGTTACAATCATAAATTATACCGGAGACAGGCTCAACTTCGGTTTGGCATGTGAAAGGGCAAAACTGGAAGGAATGAAAGTGGATTTGTTCGCCTTTGCCGATGATGTTGCTTTCTATGGCGGTGGCCGTAATGCTGGTCGTCGGGGTCTAGCTGGAGCTATGTTATTTAACAAGTTAATGGGAGCTCTGGCGGAAGAAGGATTGTCGTTGGAAGAACTGAAACAGCAAGCTCATGCCATCAGCGGAAGTATTGGCACTATGTCAGTCAGTATGTCGGCATGTAGCATACCAGGCGCTGGGATGAGCTTTAAAATTGGTGACGATGAAGTTGAAGTTGGCCTTGGTATCCATGGTGAGTCGGGAGTGCAGAGAACAAAGTTGATGACATCTCACGACGCTGCGCATCTGATGATTGATAACTTGCTGACCCGTGAGCCCTTGTGCAGCATTCTTAAAGCGAATGACAGCGAACATGCTCGAGTTGGTCTTTTACTCAACAACCTGGGAGGCATATCGAATTTCGAGATGAATATCTTGGCAAAGGACGCTCTAGAGATTCTGAAAGAGAAGAACTTGAATGTGGAGCGCATTTTTGTCGGGTCTTACTGTTCATCTTTTTCCATGCCTGGAGTTTCAATTTCTCTTATTAGCTTGAATGATCGCTACACTGATTTAATAGACAAGACATGCGAAGGCTCCGTATGGATGAACAATCAAGTGCACCGTCTAAATGGAACCCCTATACTGAAATACCCTCTGGAATTGAAGCGTGAAAATATTGCTGCCGAGCAAGCCTTACCATTCGATCGTGGAACATTTATTTCAGCACTGACGCAAGCTTGCGAAGCCATTGCTGCCAACGAATCCTATTTAAATGAGCTCGACAAAGACGCTGGTGACGGTGACACCGGAAGCACCATGAAAATGGGAGCGGATGCCATTTTAGAAAGCAAAAAATTGGGCCATTTCGAAAAAGGTTCTTTCTTACATTTGGCCTTCATTTGTGAGAATAGTGTCGGTGGCACTAGTGGCGCACTATACAGCCTTCTATTCACTGCAGCTCATAGGACATTCCAAAGTGTCGAACATGGCTCGCAACCGGATATAATGGCTTTGTGGCTATCTGCGCTTAAAACCGGGATTGAATCCATTTCAAAGTATTCACTTGCCCAGCCAGGGGACAGGTCAATGCTGGACACGTTGGTTGCTGTTGAAAGGACTTTGAAAGACAATTTAAAAAGCTCTCTAAGTGAAACGGCGAGAAGAATCATTACATCCGCGGAAGACGCCGCCAAAGATACAGTCAACATGATACCTAAAGTAGGAAGGGCGAGTTACGTGAACAAAGACAGAGTGAAAAGCCCTGATGCTGGAGCCATGGCCGTCGCCATTTGGGTTAAAGCTATTATGCAACTATTTGAATGAAGGTGCACCTTTGTCGGCTCAACAGCTTTAATTACCTGAATGCACACATGTAATTGTCAACCTGGCAACCTGGATGAAGAGAGGGACTGGGAGTTAAGACTGCTTATTATACACTAATTCTTTGTGTAATATAACTCGCAGTGTACTGCATGTTGATTAGTTGAAAATGAGATTTCTTGAGAGTTCTAGAAATTTGAACCTGTTGTCACAGCGTCGACGTCTACACCGCGATTGTTCTGAATATAAACTTCACTGCGCTTGCGCAGGAAGTGATTATGTGTCCCTAGACAAACTTCAATCCCTAATTACGTAGTCTCTGCGTCTTCAATTGTGCTGAACAAATCTTTTTCCGCTAATTTATTCTTTTGTTCAGGTCTTCCAGTCTACTGGGAGACTCAAGCTTACAAGCCCAGCGAGACAGACAATGAACGCTGATTACAATTAATCAAAATGGTAATGTCCGACCACAAGCTCAGACGAGTGGCCCATGTTTCCCTGTAACCAGTGGCAACCGTTCACAAGCGACGGGCTGTTGTCATGGGCTAGCCGATTCGATGAACATGTCCACTATACTTAATTGTTCGACACCCGCAGCACAAAGAGAAGCTTGCGAGCTAATGTATGAAGTGCTTTAGTGAAGTTGATCATAGTCTCCGTAGACATGTCATATCTGCTTTAGACAAATTGGAATTTGCTTAATGGTTACACTCTCCACTGCCTATGGACGAATAGTCGACCATGAACTCTTAATCAGGAATGAACTCAGACAACAGCTATAAGTCTTTAATTTGTGTAGGATGACTCCGTCGGGAAACCAGTTTCCACTAATTGGGAAGCTTTTAGTCTTTCAAAAAGATCAAGTTGTCACTGAACCTACTACAGTATTCTCTTTCTCGTTAGTTGGATGGCTTTTTTCAACACTACATGTACTTATGTGCAGCAGCTCATTAGGCCTGCAATCGGCACTGATTAATTTACATTCAGTTTGGTCATGTACAGAGGCTTATGTGGCTTAGAATTACAGTTTTCAACTATGCCAGAGCGTGAACACGCAGCTGACTTTCGAAAAACTGATGTAGCCGAAAGCCATATCATCCAATCATGCGAGTTTCATTTGTTTTTATGTTGAACCAAGGTCGCAGAGCATTGGCTTCGTTTCTTCGAGTACACTTCATCGAATTGACGTTGACATTCCACCTTCGATTTCGCATGCACGTGATTTGCATACCAGACTTCAAAGCTGCCGACTCGTAGCCAGAGTTGCACTTGGCGACACACCGACTGCCGACTTCATTGGAACAGGAGCCACCGTAAGGAGCCCACACCAAGACGAACCTGGGCGGATAGAGCCGAGGGCAGCACCGGCGCCTGGGGTAACAGCCGCCACTCGGGGTTGTGGGCGTAGTCACTTGGCCGGGCTGAGTGACCGTGGGTATGGGCTCGCAGGTGGGCACCACCCCGTTCCAGTTTCCAACGCCCAGACAGAGTAGATTAGTCATGCCCACCAGCCGGAAACCGGGCAGACAGAAAAAGGTGCACACATCGCCAAATCTTCCCGGTTGACAAGCTCCTTGCATGTAGCCATCCTCGGGTGGTGTCAGCGATGGACAAGTAACGGGAGTACAGGTCGGCGGCTCCGAAGACCACATGCCATCGCCTTGACATGTCAGCGTTGGCGAGCCGGTCACGGTGTAGCCCATGTTGCAAGTGAAGGTGCACATGCCACCAGTAGAAGCGAACCCACACTGGCCCGACAGGAAGCCATTGGCTGGTGCTTGCAGTGCCGGACAAAACAGCTGACGACAAACGGGTGGCTCGGCATCCCATTGGCCGTTACCTTGACAGGTCAGCATGTCGGCGCCAAAGAGCTGGAAGCCAGAGTTGCAGGTAAAGGTACACACCATGCCAGCGATTCCCGGTGCACAAGCCCCATCGACGGCACCGTTTTCAATGGCATTGTAATTGGGTCTACACTCAACCGGTGGTATGGCTTCACACACAACTGGCTGTGTCCACTGGCCCGTATCTTGGCAAAGGATGATGCCGGCAGGTGGCACTGGGCGGTAGCCTTCGTCGCACATCACACGGCACTGCGAGCCCGGAACATTGCCGCAAGATCCCACAAAGGCGCCATTTTCGGGCACGGGCAAGTCATTGCAGAGAATCTGCACACAGCGCGCCAATGGGCCGGTTGGGCGGTATTCTCCGTCTCCAGGTTGACCTGGAGCCGGGTCAACACAATCAATGACGGGAGACCCTAGCAACGCGAAACCAGCGTTGCACGAATAGACACACACTGTGCCCGCTAGACCCATTTGGGTCCCTATGGTACAGCCCTGGCCGGTCTGTTGTCCGTTGGGAATGGCCGGAGTCGCTTCCGGCACATTGCACCGTTTCCGGACACAAGTGGGAGGCGGTTCTGCCGACCAGGCTCCAGTTTGTTGGCAAATCAAGGGATTTGGGCCTGCGATCTGGTAATTCTGATCACAGGTAATGACACACTGCTCCAGCGACAAGGCTGTCAAGCATCCTTCCGAAGCTTTGCCATTCATCGGAGACTGAATTGGCCTGCAGGTCACTCGAAGACATTCAGGCACTGGTGACGTCCACATGCCATTGATGTTGCAATTGATCGTTTTGATTGGTTCTCTATCTATTGTCAAATAACCAGGGTTGCACTGGACAATGCAGTCCAGGCCAGCAAAGCCAGGGTTGCAGCTTGACAGAAATCGGTTCTGTGGGTCATCGGTTAAGAATATTCCATTTTCAGGTTTGATCAAGGGTGGACAGGGTATAGCTGCGCACGGGATTGGCTGACCGTTGAACATTCCATTTTGTTGGCAAGTAAAAACCTGAGGCTGAGTCGGTTGAAACCCGAGAGGACACGTTACTGTACAGTTCATATTTGCGTAGCCAGGGTCACATTGCCCTGATAGGATGTCATTAGGCGATGCGGGAATAATTCTCGGGCACAAAATCGGTGTACAAATTGGAATGGTGCCTGCCCAGTTTCCGTTCAGTTGACAGAGCAACGAAGACGAACCGGAAACAGCATATCCAGGACTGCACTGATATTCACAGAAGGAAAGGGCGATTCCGGGGGCACAGTTGCCTCTACTTTGTCCATTGGGTATTGTTGTCGGCAAGGCTGGGCACGTGATGGGTTCACAAGTGGGAAGCGGAAAGTCCCACATCATGTTCCCTTGGCAAGTTAGATTGGTCTGTGGTGAACTTGGCCTATAACCAGAATTGCACAACAGTTGACAAACACCACCACCCCGCCCAGGAGCACACTGACCAGTCAGGACGCCATTTGCCGGGGCGGTCAAATTTGGACAAAGGATCGGTTGACACACCGGAGCCGGAGCCGTCCAGCCTGGAGGAGTACATGTGACCATGGGACTGCCGACAAGAAGGAATCCAATGTCGCAAGCAAAGCTGCAAACCATTCCGGCAGTTGCACTCACGCAGCTGCCCCTGGCCAAGCCATTCGCCGGCGGATTCAAGTCGAAGCAAGTTGGCCCACTAGGCATCCCTGATCCACAGGTGGGAGGAGGCGATGACCACATGCCACTGACAAGACAGTCGGTGGTGGGACTGCCAACCAAAGTGATCCCTGGGTTGCATTCGAAGCGACATGTAAATCCAGCAAAATTCAAACAATCATCCACTATGCGGCCGCCAACAGGTGGCACCAGCACTGGGCATTGAATGTTTCTGTCTGAATTAAATGAATTAGCGGAAATTCCACAAATGACTAATTACTCACTTATACAAGACGCCGGATATCCGGTCCACTGACCATCAGAACAGCAAACTCGATAGCAAGACCCAATGAGCTCGAAGCCCCGTTCGCAGCCCACATTGCAGCGGTCGCCAATGTTGACGCCGCAAGCCAAAGGGAACTCAACATACGGTCCCCTAACGAGTGGCGGACAAGTTTGACCTTGAAATGTGAAACAGTTATGGAAGCTATTGTCGTCTTTTTATCGTATCGTATTTCTTAATTTCGCAATATTCTTTTTCGTTCAAATAGGTTACTCGGAATTTACCTGAAACTGGATATACATTGATTGTGTTCAACGTGAGCAACATGAAACCACTGAAAGCCACATTCATCATTTAGTCGGGGAATCGGGATTCACATGGCTTTAGGAACTTAATTGACGATGAGGTAACTAGGGAAAGCTTTTTGACGCGAACTGTTAAGATAGGCATCGTCTAAATCATGCCAAAATTTCTAGGCATCATATTTGCTGGCAATTAAACGCACATGCCTCTCAAAACAAATGCGGAAGCGGTTGTTTTAACTCGTTAGAGAGTCACCTACTCTGATGCCATTTGTTTGTTCAGCCCTTTGCCGAGAGGCTGTTGACATGTATTTAATGCTAAAATTTGCTCTTTTATTTAGAGAGCATGTGGCCGACTGGGTTTTCGTTGCTAATTGCTTCGACTGAATTGGGATTTTTTCGGAGAAGACGAAATTTAAAAAACGCAACGGTGGGCCAAGACCTAACCCGGCCAAGCATATTCTTGCGAAGCGGAGGCTAACAGTAACACAGTTACTTTGAAGACTCACAAAGGAAACCTGAATAGTTTCTGAAATTACCTGTTTTCCGTTTTTCAATGGAGCCGGAAAGTTGAAGAAAAGCAATACTTTCTCCTTCAAGAACAGCCAAACATTCTATAATACTAGGGCTGAGAAGGATAATAGAAAATGATATTGGTATGTGCTGGTGACGAGTGATGGAAAAGAAACGTACCCTCTACTTTTCAAGCATAGTTCAAGTGAACGGCATGTTCGTCTATATCATTAAGTCGAAACATGTTCGCTGACTTGTCTCAAGAGAAGCTGAGCATACAAGGATGCCCGGTGACGCAAGCTCAAGTGTTTGTCCCTACAATTTGCAAGTGAGTGAAAATACCCATATGTACAATGCAGATTAAGGCGCCGCACTTTCCTTGTTGCCCTCAAATAAGTAATTTATAGGCAGTTAGGAATGTCGCAAGCCGTTACGGTATACCATTTGAATTGACACACTGGCGAGGTCAGTTCTATGTCAATTAAGTTCCTTGGGCTTAAGATGCGCTCTGTATCGAAACCAGTATTTAATGGTAATGCAATTGAAGCAAATAGCCGCAGTTTAATTTGTTATTCGGCAATTTGAAGAAGTTACCACTTCTTGCTTTAACGCTCAAGGTTACTTTCATTCTAGGTCAGCCAGGGTCTCCGTAGCAAAGCTTCTTCTCTAAATGATTATAAATTAAGCAGTGTGTTCGTTTAAAAATTGCCATTGCTTCGTGTCTGATCACATTGGATTTAGCAATAGAAGATGAATCAAACTAGATTTTGACAATGCAGACAGATATGAATGATTTCGAACAATAGAGAATTTGCATACAGAGTGCCGCTACCTGTACTATCGCTTCTCATGTTCTATGCTTGCATTTGAGAATATTCTAAATTTAAGACTCAGCAACCGGTCTAACCTTGTGCAGCTACTTGAGGTTAGCGAGTGGTCCACATGCTGGGACTCAGTCACTTAGTTCCATCCATCTCGGCCAAAGTTGCCCTCTAGCGCCCAGAGAAGTGCTGCATTAGTACTTGGCTTGAAGTAGTGGCAAACTAGTTGTAGCTTTTTGAAGTGGTAAATGTGTCACATACATAACCACTGTACTGCACACTTTTCAATGCCAGCCAAGAATAAGCTTCTATAGAACCGAGGTTGATTCCTTCCATCTTTCTTTTCCTCTTCCCTATCATTTTGTCTAAGTACAGTGAAAGTTTTTTACCTGCTCATTACACCCATATACGTTTTGGTTCTCTCTCTCTCTCTCTCTCTCTCTCTCTCTCTCTCTCTCTCTCTCTCTCTCTCTCTCTCTCTCTCTCTCTCCCTTTCCCTTTCCCTTTCCCCTTGTCACCTGAGGGACGTCCCTCCCTTTGAATGTACAATCTTAACACTTACTCCGTCTAGTTAGGGGACTTATAAGCCAATCCGGTTCTAAAAGGAAATCAGCCTTCCTCTGAAATCCTTGGAATACTTCTTTTTCGCCTCTCTGCCTTTGGCCCTTTTTTATCTTTCATGACTTGCATTGCTTATTCATCTTCAGAACATCGATGATCATTGTAGTCGATGTCTCGGCGATATTTATGCTTTAAAATAAGTGACCGTTTGTTCATTGTTTCAGTAATTATTCAGGCAGAGCGACGAGTAATTCTAATTACACGCATTCACGTACATCCACCATCTAGCCAAGAATGGCTCACTTTGACAAAGTGACACCTTCCTCTCGAAAGCCGGACATTGCAAGTCAAGTGAAGTCTGAAAGCTCGAAAAGTGCGGACAAGATGGAAATTGTCATTTCCGGAATTTCAGGACGATATCCGGATTGCGATAGTATCGCGGAATTTTGGGAAAAGCTAGTTTCCGGTGTCGAATTGTCGTCCGTGGATGATCGGCGATGGCCCGTGGGTATGCTTTTTAAACTGCGATTAGCCTGAAATGCGCATTCATTGTTCTCAATTGTTAATTGCTAGGCTACCTGTCTTTGCCTCATCGAAATGGAAAAATTCGAAATATCGACAAATTTGACTTCGAGTTTTTTGACATGACGGAGCAGGAAGCAAATCACACTGATGCTCAAATGAGAATTCTAATGGAAACAACGTATGAAGCTATTGTAGATGCTGGTATGTTTGAAAAACATGTTTTAGATTCAAAAATATGTTAGCTGTGTCCACTTCAGAAATTAGCATAAAGGATAAATCTTCCACTGATAGGAAGTTATGCAAGAACTCAAGCGCCTGCACGTGCTTGACGCGATGCGGTGTTATGCAGTTTAAACTGGAAACTTTCCCCTTTATTCCGTGCTTTGAGGGAAGGTTCTGTGTAGCTTCAGGCTCCATGTGCTCAAAAACAGTTGGATAGCGTCACTAACTTGAGACACTGTTCATAGTTTCGCGAAAGTCTCTGAGCTTCTGAATAATTAATGCTTAGATTATTACACTTGATTAGCGAATATGGCGAAATAATGATTTGAAAAACGCTCCATAATACATGTATATGTAAATGTGTATGGAAAGGAAAGAAAGATGAAAAGAGATGAAACGTGCTCGCTGTGCGTAATTACTTACCGTACAGCTTACTTCAAAACGTTGAGGACGAAAGTTGATCGAAACTAAAACATGTAAATGTTCAAACTTCCAATTTACATCCCATTTGCTTTCATAACTTAGGCATTGAACCAAGCGCTCTACGAGGTTCGAATACAGGCATCTTTGCTGGCACATGCTACGATGACACTGGCACGGCATTGTGTCAAGATGAAACCACGGCAATGAGTTATTTGCGCCTATCAGTGCACCGCATTGCTAGTGCCTTCGACTTTCACGGATGTATCAGTACGGTGGACACTGCCTGCGCCTCAAGCTTCACGGCCTTCTATCAGGCCTACAATGCAATAAAGGCGGGCATTGTTGACCAGGCCATTGTGTGTGGGGCGGCCATAAATCTGAGGCCAACCATTGCGCTGGGCTTTAACAGTTTGAAGATGACCTCTGACGACGGTCGGTCGAAATGTATGGACGCTTCGGCGGATGGCTATGGTCGCGCTGAGGCGATAGTCTCCATCTTTCTGGGCAAAAAACAGGATGCAAAGCGAGTTTATGCAACCGTTCTGAATACTCGGACAAATACGGACGGCTATAAGCAAGTGGGAATCACGTATCCGTCAATTGATTCTCAGCATAGATTAATGGCTGAGACGCAAATTGAAACTGGAATCCATCCGCATGACATGAAGTACATTGAAGCTCACATGACCGGAACACCTGCTGGGGATCAGGTGGAGAGTGAGTCTATTCGCAGAACTTTTTGCGAAGGTCGCTCGGAGCCATTACTTGTTGGCTGTCTCAAGTCCAATCTAGGACATACCGAAGGTGCATCTGGCACATGCGCACTGACCAAAGCTTGTTTGGCCTTTGAACATGGAGAACTTCCTCCCAACCTTCACTTCAAAACACCTAACCCTAATATTGAAGGCCTGAGAACAGGCATCTTAAAGCCAGTGACAGAAAGAATGGAATTCAATGAGAAAATCATTGGTGTGTCTTCTTTCGGATTTGGCGGTTGTAACGTATACGCCATTTTGAAAGCCAATGACACTGAGCCGGATTCAAGTTGCCAAGAAATCACTGCTAACAAATTGAATCGAGTTATTAATTTGTCTGGGCGTACTCGAGATGCAGTTGCGTACGGCTTCGATTACGTTATTGAGAACAAGCTGAAGATCTCAAATGCCTTTCTGTCTCTCCTTTCGAATGCAATGAAAACCAACCCAGAAAAAGGAATGAGGTTCAGAGGTTACATGATACTTGACGATAAGAAAACTATTGTAGACCAGAAAATATCAAGAATAGCAGAAAAGAGACCGTTCTGGCTTATTTTCTCTGGAGACTTCAAGCATTGGAAGCAGCTTAGTCAGAGCTTGCAAAACTTAAAACACTTTTGCAATTCAATCAACTATTCGGCTCAAATCGTTGCAGAACATAATATGGACCTTGTTGAGATTTTGTATTCGAAAAAGAACTCAAGCTTAATGGAGAAGCTTATTGCCACGGTTGCCGTTCAAATAGCATTGGTTGACTTGCTCCTCGCCTTTGGTCTGAAAGCGGAAGGACTAATTGGCATCTCGACGGGAGAAATTGCAGCCTCGTATGCTGACGGTTGCTTAACGCGCAGAGAGTGCCTTCGAATTGCTTACGCAATTGGACAAACTTTGGTCTCGCGAAATAGTCTCTCGGAGTCTGGCTCAAAATTACTCAGTGAAGAAGACCTGAATGAAATCAGAACTACTCTATCTGAATCGATTTCATCAATTCTCGGGAAGAAAGGCAGAGAGCGGTCATTCCACTGGATGTCAAGTTCAGTTCCACAGGAGCAGTGGCACCTTCCCCAAAGTAATGTGGCTGATGGACATTACTTCGCAAACTGTATCTTTAGCAAAGACAAGTTCACGGAAATTCTCTACCTTTTACCTAAAAATGCAGTGGTCTTGGAATTGAGCGCATCTTCGGCAGCATTGCAACACCCCTTGAGACGTGGACTGGGTCCAGATGCCACTGTGCTGGACATGATGAGTTGTATCACTATGAATAGAGCTAATGGCTTGCCTGTCTTGCTTGGAAAGCTCTACATGTGTGGGCTCAATCCAGACACTGAGATGCTATATGAGCCTGTCTCGTATCCAGTTCCAAGAGGTACTCTGGCATTGTCTCCGTTAATTAAGTGGGATCACTCGAAGTCTGTCTTAGTTACGAAGCATCCAGAATACTTCCAGGTCATTACTGCTACCTCTCAAAGGGAAATTAGCCTGCTGCTTCCGGCTGACCAGTACCTTTCTGGTCACGTGATTGACGGTCGAAATCTGGTACCGGCCGTGGAATACCTGAGAGTTGTCTGGTCTCACATGATATCACTTGATGAAGGCAGTCGCGAGTACTTGAAGTATCCCGTGGAATTTAAGAAAGTCCGCTTGTATCGAGCAATTTTGCTGACTAAACAAAAATCGGCCTTCATGTCTGTAAGGTACCAAAAAGAGACCGGAGAGTTCGACGTGTGCGAAGATGGCGTCCTGTGTTGCAGTGGGTACGTTTTTCAGCCCAAGAACCCTTCGACGAAACAGTTTGAGGACATGGTTGATCCAGAACCGCGTCCTGCGGCGCTGACCTTACCAGCCAAGGACATATATAAAGAGCTGCGTGTTCGTGGCTACGATTATCAGCCATCTTTCCAAGGGCTAACGGAAGCATCTTCAGACGGAACATCAGGCAAGGTCAAGTGGATGGGCCAGTGGGTCAGTTTCACAGACTCCATGTTGCAGTTGGCCATACTGAGTCAAGTGGAGAGGACTTTGCGAATCCCAACCTATATTGAGTATGTCATGTGCAATCCTAACCAAATGATGGCCAACATTGAAGCCATAAAAGATGATATGGGACTGTCTCAGGTAGATGTGACTTACGACAGCCGCATTGGCGTGGGCGTATCTAAGGGAATGGTCATCATGGGCCTCAAGACAAGCGAAATTGCTAGGAGACAAGGAACACAGAAGCCGCACATCGAAGCTTACGAATTTGTTCCATTTGAAAGCGGCGTGAGCTTGAGCGAAAGTTCGGCGAAATCCATCAAAGACTATGTTGCTCACTGCAGTACTATACTTGGCAGTATTGTAAAAGGATCCGCCGAAGGCTTGGAAGCAGCAAAGATGTTTTTGGAATACAAAAGCAACTATTCGATTCTCGAAATCCTAGTTGAAACTCTAGAAAGCTCGGCTTCAGAACAATATGATGAAGGAGGCGTTAAGACACTACTATTCGACGAAAATAGCAACGAGAAAGCTCTCACGACGCTTCGTGAAAAAATATCCACTTCGATAAGCAGGCTTGGTTCCGATTTAATATTCACATCCTCTCTGGAAAATGAATGGCTGACACGGCACTTAATCGATCTGGTCATTGAGAATGCTCCGAGCAAAAAACTAAAAGTTGTCGAAGTGAACAACACCAGTCATGTCATGCGAGACACATTGCTCTTTTTGATGGAAGCGAACCATATTCAAGTCGACCACTCTTTGTTGGCTTCAATCAGCCCCAGTGACAAGAGCGTCTCATGGATTGATTGGTCGTGGCAACTATCAACCGGAAACAATGAGTTTCCCACTGACATTAGTGGCGTAGATCTAATTTTGTACAAGGATGGTGGCACGTGCTTAGCAATTGCGGAAGAGGGAACAAATCACAAGGTCAGCCATATGGACCAACTTCTCACTTCGGCTTTGGAGGCTCTCAACCCTGGAGGGTTTATGCTTCTCTATTTCAGGTCTACACTATCTAGCCTTGAGACTGATTTGTCACAGTATGTTGAAGTGTCGCGCGAAGAGCTGAAAGATGTTGCGAAAGTGGTGCCAGTCGCAGCAAGATTAGGTTTTCAGAAAATAAGCCATAAATGGGATTCACTTGGATTTCACGGGCTTCTGTTGAGGAAACCAGTTGCCGTTTCCGGTGATCCCGCAGTCATTACTGTTCGCACCACTTCCTTTGATTGGGTTGAAGAACTTAAGACACAGCTTGCTTCAATGAGAGATGCCTGTGAAAAAGAAAAAAGCAACTCAATTTGGTTAGTTGCCGAAGACTCGCCGAGTGGAATAGTTGGTCTAATTAATTGCCTGCGCCGAGAACCTGGCTGTGACGGCGTTCGCTGCTGTGTTAACTTGGTTGCTAAAAAGAATGGACCAATCAAGATACCTGATGAAATCATTGCTAAAGACCTTGTCGTAAATGTTGTTTCGCAAGAAGGGTGTTTGGGAAGTTTTCGGCACACTGTAATACATGAATTGGCCCAACGTGAAGAAATGTCTCACGGCTACGTGGACATTGAAACAAAAGGAGACATGTCGAGCTTCCGATGGCTCGAAAATGACACAAAATATTGGGAATCAATTCCTCTTTCCCGGCGAAACAGCGCCGAATGTCTGGTAGACGTTCACTACGCGGCGCTAAACTTCAAAGATGTCATGGTTGCCTCTGGTCGCATATCCACTGACGCTTATCCCGCAGGCTTGGGCATCGATGGCTCCTACCTTGGCATGGAGTTCTCTGGACACGATGACAACGGCAATCGGGTCATGGGTTATAACTTTGGCAAAGCCATAGCAACCAAAGTCCACATCATTGACCCATTGTTACTTTGGCCAGTTCCAGACAGTTGGTCTCTGGAGGAGGCAGCTTCCGTTCCTGTGGTTTACATGACGGTCTACTATGCGCTTTTTGTTCGCGCGAAGCTGATGAAAGGCGAAACCGTACTCATTCACTCTGGGGCCGGTGGCGTTGGCCAGGCGGCCATCACTGTGTGCCAGAGAGCCGGATGTAATGTCTTCACCACCTGTGGCTCGGAAGAAAAGAGAAACTTTTTAATGAGCGAATTCAATCTGAAGCCAAGTCAAATTGCCCATTCGCGTGACCTGTCTTTCGAGGAGCACATACTGCGACAAACTGAAGGACGGGGAGTTGATGTCATTCTCAATTCCCTCTCGGAGAGCAAACTTAGAGCAACCATCAGGTGCCTAGCAGAGCACGGTCGCTTCGTTGAAATCGGCAAATATGATATCGTCGTAAACAACGCACTTGGTGAGCGCCATGAATGTTTTGTTTGAGCTTGTGGTTGACTTTTTATTTTGTCTTTATTTGCATTTTGTTCTCCTTCATTTACATTTAGATATATCTGACTTTGGCGGCAACAAGAGTTTTCAAGTTGTGTGCTTAGCTCATCTTGACGTCGATGCACTAGTAAACCGAAATTCCAGTGCCCTTGCCTTGCGGCAAAGAGTGTCTCAACTGCTTGTCGATGGCATCAAAGCCGGAAATGTGAGACCCTTGAAACGGCACGTTTTTGCGAAGGAAAATGTCGAGGATGCTTTCCGTTTCATGGCTTCGGGCAAGCACATTGGCAAAGTTGTGGTGAAACTTAGAGACGAGCATTCACTCGTGAACTCGGATGCGAAGCAACTAACAGTTAATGGCATTAAGCAAACCTACTTTAGTCCGCTTAAGTCTTACATCATCGCTGGAGGCCTCGGTGGCTTTGGTCTAGAGCTGGCCTACTGGCTGCTTACTCGTGGCTGTCGAAATTTGATTCTAACGAGTCGAACTGGTATAAAAGACAACTACCAAGATGTCTCTGTTCGCAGGCTGCAAAGTTGGAAGAGAAAGACTAATGTTCTCGTATCGACGAGCGACTTTTCCTGTGAAGAAGGTGTTACGAAACTTCTCGAAGAGGCCAAAGCTTTGGCCCCAGTGGGCGGAATTTTCAACTTGGCCATGGTTTTGAAAGATGCTACATTGGAGAATCAAACCAAAGAGACTTTTGCAGAGTGCTGCAAATCCAAAGTCAGCGGCACGTGTCAGTTGGACAAGTTCTCCAGAGTTATGTGTCCCAAATTGGACCACTTTGTATGCTTTTCGTCGGTCACTTCCGGTCGAGGAAATGCTGGACAGACGAATTACGGATTTGCCAATTCAGCAATGGAACGCATTTGTGAATCTAGAAAACGCGATGGACTTCCGGCCATTGCAATACAATGGGGTGCCATTGGCGACGTTGGAGTCGTGGCTGAGCTCTTGGGAGGCAATGATATCATCATTGGTGGAATGTCAGTGCCTCAGAGAATTCCCTCTTGCTTGGAAACACTGGATAAAATTTTGATGAGCAAGTGCACAGTGGTTTCAAGTGTTGTCAGAGTCAGCTCGAAGCGTCTTCAAGCTGGAAGTAACGGAGACCTGCTTGGCACTGTTTGCCACATACTTGGCGTGAAAGATCCGGCAAAGTTAGATCCTAATTCTACGCTGAGTGAGCTTGGAATGGATTCCCTGATGGCCATTGAAATCAAACAAGGCCTCGAAAGAGAGTACGATGTTGTCTTAAGTACTCAGGAAATACGTAACATGAAAGTGAAAGAACTGAAAGAGCTCGAAGCTAAGGTAGCTGACAGGGCTAAAAGTAACAAAGAAAACAATGGCGTCTTGCAAAGCGAAGAAGTTACCTTTTCAGATATCATTCAGTTGCCTAAGAGCGATTTCGTTCGCTTGAATGATTGTCAGGTCGGGAAACCTATATTTTTGTTTGCACCGATCGAAGGTACATTCAGGTCACTTAGACTGATCATTCAACACCTCCAGAGACCGGTGTTTGGAGTGAACTGGACCGAAGAAGTGGACAGGTTGACCTCACTGAAAGACATTGGTCAATATTATGCCCATACAATAAGGCAAGGTCACCCCGACGGCCAGCTCGAGTTTGCCGGCTTCGACATGGGCGGTGTCGTTGCCCTTGAAGTTGCCACTCAGCTACAGCAAGCTCACGGTGAGTTAGCTGTGAAGCGGATTGCTCTATTGGACTCATCCCCGGACTATATGAGAGACTATGCAAAGAATGTACTGCTCTCACAGCCGGACAGCAAGCTGCAATTTGCCGAACTGGCTGTCGAGTTTATTGCGCTCCACTTTGAATTGTTGGAGTTTGAAAAAAGCGAACTGCGCCATGAGCTGTCTCAAGAGGACTCAAAAATTGGGCAGATTCAAATGGTGCTTGACATTCTGAAGCGACGAATGAATGGTGAGGAGGAATGTTCCACTGACGCCCTCGACAAGGCTATGGAGCGTTTTTTGAAGAGGCTGCGAATGTTGGCTGCTTACGAAATGAGCAGAAAAGTTCACGGATCAATAGGGATAGTTACCTGTGACGAGCCGCTTGCTACCAATCTTGACTCTGCTTACAACATCAGCAAGGTAGGCCAAGTTCATTCAATGCTTTTGCTACACTTGTCTAACCCTTTGCTTTCTAGAATCTACACGGTTCTGACTTGACTACTGTCAAACTCGCTGGAAACCACAGAACTTTGCTGACTACTGCACACGAAGAAATAGGTTCGTCCTTGGATTCCTTTTTCGTCAGCGTGCTTGCATAACTGTTCAGATCTCGACTTTGCTAAGTCGTGACACGCTACGAAGGTATTTTATGTCAATCGTCATTCCGAGGCACGCTCTCTCTCTCTCTCTCTCGCTCTCCTTGTTTTCCTTTTATTCCATCCCTTTTATGTCTTAGTGGAAGCGGTTTGTTTTACGAAAAAATCATAATAAAGCCCTTCGCGAAGAATTCCAAACATCCACTAAAAGCAAATCATACTGAAACTTTAATGGCATTGTTCTATCCTAAGTAAACATGAAGGCACTGTGTTCATACGACGATGCGTTTGATAACATGACAGGCAAATATTTGATCAAGACATAGACCAGCGGTGAGAAGATGGCTACCTTTGTTGCAAGGGACAAGATTCTGTAGAGTGCCGAAATGCTAAAAGGGAAGATTAGAGCGGAATTAGAAGCGGTCTCGGTCTCCTCTCGCTCTCCCTCTCCCTTCTGAACCCTTCTCTTGAGCAACTTTCCCATTTACTCACAATATCATACGTTTCCGTGCGCTCTTCAAATTGGTTTCGCACTCCTTCATTAATTTGCTCCGAAAGCGCAAGTGATGAGCCTCAAGCAGTTTGGTCCAATTAATTTTCGTCACGTCGTAGTAGAACACAGCTTTGTCCTTTTCACTCATTAAACAGCTGTTCGAAGAGTACAAGTTCACCATGTTTGCGTCGACGAGAGTGACATTGTCCCTCAGGATATCGGCGATGACATTCAGTTCGCCCGTGATCTTGTTCGTCATCTTGCCCAATCTACTCGGAGAGCCTTGATTAGTTCGTTAATTATTTGCAGCCGTGCTGTACTTACACCGGCTTTTCACCGGAAATGGTCAACAAGGTGTCCACCAGTGTCGAGAAGAGATTGTAAGTGAAGAAGGAATATATTCTGTAGTATAAGCCACTCGGTTTCCAGCTGTGTTCTCCCTTGGGAGGTCTCAGCTGTCTCATTGAAGGGTATTCGTGGCCCAGCTTTGAGGCCACTATAGACAGGTCACGGACGGTGAACTTGTTGGCCGTATCGGTGCTCAGGTTGAATATTTGGCAGTTGGCGCCCATCGTGTCATGGGCCATGGCCCACGAGGCGGCGATGGCCGCGTTGGCCAGCATGTCGATGGGCATGTGGCTGAAGTCGTAGTCAGGGTCCAGCCGGGGCCTCCGGATGACCCCGTTGGCGTACAGGCTGACCAGGGAGCTGCTGGCCTGGGGCTGGTCGAACCAGCCCGGCTCAGGGTCCTGCAGGGCCGAGAAGAGCAGTGGGCTGCGCAAGATGGCCACCTTGAGATCTTTGCCTTCTTGTTGCCATAGCAACTCGCACAGCGTCTTGGTGAAGCAGTAGCAATTTGGATATTTGGGCCATTTTCCAACCACGCTGTCGGTTAACTTTGAACATTCGTCTTCGCTCATGTCTTGAACATGGTCCACGAATGTTCTGGCATTTTCGTACACTGTGCCCACATGGTCCTCAGGGTATGTTCTTTCTTCGAGTCGCGTCTTCGAGAACCAAGACGCCAAGCTGCCAATGTACACAGTGGCCTTGAGACTGCGAATTTGTTTGCATACATTGATGACATTAAGAGTCGCCGCCATGTTGTTTTTTGTCGCTTCTCTGTGAAGAAATTTCGGAATGGAATTAGCTCGAAGCAATTAGGCGGACTCTTTTAGGTTTTAGTTTTCAAATCTGACATTTCGCAACATTGCGGTCCCGATGTACTACAGAGTTCTTGATTTGTTCTTGAATACGAAGAAATTTCGAATCAGCGCATCAAAGTAGAGAATTTGAGATTCTCAAGCCAATCTCATTAGATTAAGTTTTGTGACATACAGTGCAGTGCATAAAGGTTTGCTGCTTTCCCCCCAAAATTTTGCATTGCAACTCAGTTTGAAATAGGGGAAAGAACTGCAAACCTTTATGCGTTGCACTGTATTAACTCAAGCAGAACAGATTTCAAAAATGGCGCCGTTAGCAATCGTCTAACAAGATTCTCTCGACTTTCTAACAAGACTTAAATGCCCATCTCTACTACTGGCTCACCTTAAACCTTGGGTCAGCTTGATGCAAGCCGCCGCATGGAAGACAATGTCCACTGACGAACAAACAAGTTCTAGGTCAGAACTGGACATTCCGGCGTCATTTTCAGTGACGTCACCTTTGATGGCGACTATCTTGTCCAGCGCCATCTTGTCAGGCAAGAACGTGAACAATTCTTCCCCTTTGTACTGTTCGAGTCTCTCCGCAAAGGTTCGACTTCGCTTTGGTCTCAACAATATGTAAATCCGGTTCACGTTTGTTGTCTTCAGTAGTCGGTAGACTAAAAATCGGCCCACCAGGCCAGTGGCGCCAGTGATGAGGACGGTTTTACCATTGTAAAACTCACCAACGGAAATAGTATTATTGTTGTTCATACTGAATAACACAAACTGGATCAGTTCTGGGAGAACAATGTTTAGTGACAACCTAGAAATACGAGCTCAAAGTGAGCAATCAACTTGTTATTATGGTAAAACTGGAAATTACAGTGCCTGTAGTTGTCAGGGTCACGTGATTGCTTTGTCGCCTTAGGTTTCGCCATATTTTCCCCTTTTATCTCTGTTACGTTAGACAAGGCTAACGAGAAGTATTTACAACTCTGAAAACCGGCTTTTCTATTATTACTTTTTTTGTGCAATGTACGTGTAGAAGTACAGTTGCGATAGAAACAATATTTCATATTATACAACAAGGGATGTCACTGTACGTCCATTTTGAATGCAAATGATGGCATTCTTTCTTTCCTTATGTAAGATCTAGTTGCATATATTTGCTCGAATGTTTTGTCTTGTCGCATGTGTAGAATTTTGCGAAATAATTGCGAATGTAGATGAATAGGAAATCTTTTATGCCTTGACAAAAACTATTCATGAGCTGCAAATAGCTTTCAGGTTTTGCGCGCATGCGCTCTGCTGAGCAACTTGGCAAAAATACTCTTCCGGCTCCTTTATGCCCTTTCGTTGACTGAATAACATTCCAGTTTCACGGTTACTGCGATCGATGACATACATCAATCATGCGGACGTAGTTGAGAACAATGTACGGTCATTATTTCCGGTATGACGTAACCTCGGTCTCGGAATCCAGAGAGACGCCATTAGGGTCTAAACTTGACTGTTTAAACTTAGAGCGGAAGGAAGCAGTTTTAATTCCATTACACAATCATGTTTCTTTCTTTCGAATTTTCCACTAGAAAGGATTTTTGGTTCGTTAAGAACTTTATCACTGATTCGGTCGCTGAGCGAACGAAAAGCTTAGAACTGAAGATTAAAAAGAACTAGCCGTCAAAAGGGAATTGATCAAGGTTTGCGCATCTACTGCGCATGCGCCAAGTTCGACCATATAAGAGAACTTTTCGCCTACTTTCGAACTATTTCCGAAAGAACGGTTCTAGATGGCACCTGTCCTTGCCTCGGGATAGCCAGCGTCGCAATGGACGACAACCTGAACGTCACGTCCGTCGCTTACGCCATCACCGAGCGGCCATCTTGTATCTCTTACTTTGTGCCCAAGACAGGGGATGTGTATCGCATCTTCTTTGTGCTCTGCTACCTGGTCATGTTGACCATTGGTACGATTGAAAACGTGGGTGCCCTGGTGTACCTGATACGCCACCGCTACCGTAACCATGGCAGCAAGATACTGCTCATCAACCTGACGGTGGCCAACCTGATCGTGGCCGACATCATTATTCCCATTGAGATTCTGTGGCGTGTCAGCTATGTCTGGCCCACTGGGCCCGTTGGCTGTAAAGTGCTGCAATACTTCCGGGCCCTGGGTCACTACAGCACGTCCATGATGCTGGTGGCCATCAGTGTGGACAGGTACATAATACTGACCAACCCGTTCTGTCAGCACAGTACACGGAATGTGCGAATGATGGTCCTGGTGGCCTGGCTGACGGCCATCTTGTTCAGCATTCCTCAAGTAAGTGACGCCAAGGTTCTAATACATATTAGATTCAGTCAAGTACGTTTCCTTTCCTTTCAGAGCTTTGTGTTCAGTCTGAAAAGACACCCAAGGTGTCATGAATTCATTCAGTGCGTACCATACAACTACTTCACACTACCGTGGGGCTTGAGTGCATATAATATCATATCACTAGTGGCTGTCTACTTTGTGCCACTTATCATAATGATATCCTGCTATGGCATCATCTTGCGACGAATATGGAAAGAAGGCAACGAATTCACCAGTAAGGGCTACCTAATATCTTTTTTCTGGTATCGTATACTACCATGTACTGAGTAACGTGATACCAGGACATGTGTCATGCTTAGTTCCATGGAAGGTAAAAACAGGTCTGATGCAATCTACTTTCATCTACTATTTCACCCACAGTCGAAAAAGAGGAATTTGCAGCAATGCCAGTTCATGTCAACGGCATTAGAGGGAGCTATATACTTTTATTGCATCGCCGCATTATTCTGCTATAAAAAGAGGAACGCCATCTCCCGGGGGCTCGCTTAACTTTTTCGACCGCTTGTAAGACCTATAATGGAAAGACTAGTTTTCTTCGTTTTATCGGCGGTAGACTTTGATCACTTTATATGAAAGGTTTCGCGTGTCTTGTTTCATTAAAGGTCCATCATTTTTCATCATTCCCTATTTACAGATATAACCGCTCAAGGTACAGGTGGCAATAGCGAAGGAGACTCCGTGAACAGAGGCAGTTTAATCATGTCAAGACTGTTCACGTCACGAGATGGCACCAGCGGGACGGAAATTGTCTCCATGATGACTAATCGTCGACGGGAAGCCTATGTGAAGACAATTAAGAAGGCAATAATCATCGTGCTCGCCTTCATCATTTGCTGGACGCCATTTGTTTTTGTCGTGTTCATGAAGGAGGTCAGTCCGAGTTTGCTGAGAAATCTAAACAACCACTTGGGCGACTTTTTCTTGATTTTCGCCTTGACTAATTGCTGCATAAATCCAATTATTTATGGAACAAATAGCAGTCTATCGATACTAGTCTTCAAAAAACTCTGTGTCAGGACAACTTGAGGCTGTGTCTATCTATTTTGAAAAATAACAAACTCGTTAATATTTTGTATTTGAATTTATTCTATTTCTGTTTGGTCAAGGCGAACAAATAAATTGCTGTTATTTTTTGATTGCTGCAATTAGAAAGAAATTTCGCTGACGCTCAGCGCCATCTGGTGAGGCGAATGTGCGTTGTGTTCATCAGGTTCATTGGCTTTGAAAAAATCCTGAATAATATTTGATTTACTGTGATGCCGCTCTTTTTCATAGAGACTAATGTTTACACATTGCTGTGCTATTATTTCTCTCATACCTCATCTTGAAAGGTATAATACTGAAACTTATTAACGCGTACTATTGTTCCGTCCCTGAGAAAGAAATGAGTTCACGTGTACTATGTAAGACGATGTATTCTATTACATGGTAGGTAAATATTTGGCCAAGACATAGATAAGAGATTTAGAACAACTCTTCTTTCATCTTTACTGCTGAGTAGAGATGGGCAAAGACGATTGGCCAAAGTAGAGTGTAACTGTGATAACCCTTTAACCCGATCTATCTCTGAGCATCACATCGATAAAGGGGTCGCATAGGAATTGATACTTGATAATATTACGTCATACACTAGATAGAAGGGCAGCTTATATCGCGGGAGTAATCGATTTTATGAGAAGTGCACAGAGTTCTGGTGGAACAAAGGTCAGCGATATTTTCAGGCCACTTTTGAACGTGCTGGCGGCAATCTTTGAACATTTTTCTTTGATAGTATTCCGATCATAGTCTACGAATGTTCCGACAAGTCTCCAGGGCTTGATCTTTTTGCACTCATTGATGGCTTTGAGGGTGCCGACCAATGAATGCGTATCACAAATCAGGTATCTGATTTAGATTGGGTTGACTCCAAAAAATCATCAAATCCAGTCAAATCAAAGTAATTGGATACTCGTCTCGGTTTTTCGCTCGGTTCAAAATATACGCAACAGAGTTAAGCCGACTTCACGGCGCCCAGCCATTGGTTAGGTTGTGTGGATGAGAGTGGGAAGTTGGCTCGACTGCGAAGCACAGAAAGGAGTAATTGTGAGCCTGGCTCGAAGTTTAGATGAAGCATCAAGTTTCACTGAATGGAATAATTACCATTTACTTGGATCATGAAATGATACCCTTCCACTCCCTGAACCAGCTCAACATGGAAACACTGTACATTACAGTGGTATCCACTTCACTTCCCAGGTTCAGTGGCTGTAAAATTGGTTCCAATTTTTACTATACTATTATACTATATTATACTATAGTTATAATAAAACTCGCGTGGAACGAATTTGATATCAAGTTATATGTCCATCGATCCGGCTTGACGACTAGATTCCAAAAAACCTAAACCTTACATTTTGTCATGTTGAAACGAAAAAGTTATAACTGTTTTGAGTTTCGCAATTTTTTGAAAACCCCTAAAATGTGTTTGCAATTTTTAACGCATCCCTGAAATATTCGATTTGATAACAATGGGAAAAGGTGAATTAATGCTCATTCGGAGCAGTAATCTCTTCATTCTTCAAGATTTCTTCTCAACCTTTGCTTAAGTTTTCAGATATAGCTTGAGCCTCTCCCTATGTCGATTTAGTTAGTCTTATCTAACTGCCGGTGACAAAGAACAAATATTGATTGTAATTAGACTGACCATTAAGACCAGTCAAGTGACGCCGACTTGTAGTTATAGTAGAACTCACGAAATTTGATTTCGAGGTCAATCGATAGATCTCACCGAGTAAGTCTCAAAAAACACATCCTCCTATTTCAACCCCTTGAGACAAAGAAGTTATAGCTATTTTTCGTTTGGCAATTTTTTAAATGTCCCTCTCAGGCTTCGAGATTTCTAAATTATCCCTGGAATGTTTCTGTGCATAAAACGTGTGAAAACGTGGACAAGGGTTCAGTTGGAAGATAAGACCGTGCAAGTGACAGCCCACTTGTAACTGTATCATGTAACGGTATCATCTTGCGACTAACATGAGTGAAACCCCTGTGAGACATACCAAAAAAAAGGACAAATACTTTTTCGAGTGATACCAGGAATGTGAAAGCTGAACACGTGTATGACTTGGTTTTGGCAAAGAAAATAAAATCTGTCACACTTCATATATCTTGACAAAAACAAGATTTTTCACCACCCGGATGTTTCTGCGAATCTCAGTTTGCCGTTTTAACCACTAGGGGCGCTGCATGTCGCGGTTCTGTCTTCACACCTTCTGGACTGAAAGCAACGCCATCCTGTGGCTTTGTGCCGAACGTTCTTCGCTCATTTCATTACTCTTATTGTTCACGAAGTAGCAAGATCGTTTTTTTTTGTTTTCTGTTTCATGGACTAATGCGAAGTGAGTAGTTTCTATAAAAGCTTTCGCGTGTGTCCAGTCACGTGTCAAAAATTATTTGTCCTAGTACTGGATGTACAGGTATGACCTTGTACACGTGGCACTAGTGGAGGAGATTCGATAAAAAGTGATGAAAGTTTTAGTCGGTTAACCGGACTAAAACGCAAAACTAAGACTCTTAAACTAACTAAAAAGTAAAATCTCAGTTCAGACTAAACTAAAATTCAGCTTTTAGTTCAAGTTCTATAGAAAAGTCCGAAAAATCAAACCTAGATCAGGATACTGGCAAGTAAAAAATTGAGCTAATCGTGACTAAGACTAAAACTAAAGATTTTCGACTGAAACTAAAAACTAAACCAAAGGATTTTGATCGACTAAACTGAACGGTTAATGAGAAAATTACGACTAAACTAAAGCTAAAATATTTTAACCGTGTTCATCACTAATACAAACAGAGCAAGTGTAATCATGTCAAGAATGTTCTAATCCCAAGATAGGTCAAATGGCACGCAAGAAAGCCACGATCGTCCTGACATTCGTCATTTGCTGGACGCCATTTGTTTCAGTTGTAGTGATGATGCAAGTTTGACCAGATAAGCAATTTCCGTCCCGATTTATGCATTGCCTAAATGATGCATAAATGTTCTAAATTTTTCGAAGCCAGTATCTATATTTTGATTTTCATTGAATTGCTGTTCTTATTGATCAAGGTAAACATGATACCTGCAAAGACCCATCTACGGTATGATGCAGAGTAGAGGTGGCCACGGTTAGAAAAATGTCTAATCGTAACCGACCGTGACTCCTAGGAATCGGACATAACGACCGCGGTTAACCGAACAGTAACCGACCGTTTTTGACCGAGGTAGCCGGTCTCTAAATTTCACTTCATATCTCATACAATCATTCTTCAGGTGTATTGTTTCCCGGCTGTTTACCGTATATGAGACAGCTTCAGTCAACTACTGTTTTTAGTCAAGCCAGCAATACGATGGTAAGCTAGCATTCAATGCGTGTTTTCATCGTAGTCAGGCAGTGGGCAGTCTTGAGAATCGGAATTGCGTCATGAGGTGGTGGAGTATCACCTAAACAAGGTACTACTCCATCAAGACGCGTGATCAAACTTACCGAACGCTGTCTGAAGCTTAATCATGGTTAAACGCAGGAACTATATACGGTTAACCGTCTAATTTGGTGTCCGTAACCGTTAGTGACTAACCGTGACCGTTTGTAGCCGCTATCCGCCGGTTAGTTGAGACGGTTAACCGGTGACATACCCGACCGTGGCCACCTCTAATGCAGAGCTCAGAATTTTTCTGCCACCAGCAGCGCCATCTAGGGGTGTAAATGCGAACATGCGATGTTTGTGTTTTGAATGCATTCCATATGCACAACTTCTGAGTTAAAATCGATATTAATCAACTTTTCTCATCATGTTAATGTCAACATTCTTTCCTTTTACTATTAATGATGCCATCTTTGAGCCACTCGGTGACATTTCGAGCGTGATGCACAGTCGTGCACTAGCTGGCTACGGCATCGACGTAAGTAATCAACTGTTGTGTACCCTTTGTCGCTAACGAGTCACGTTTTCCTCTAGCTAATGAAACTGAAAGAACAAGATGGTTTGCCTCAAAATTTAAAACGACTGTGGACTTGGGTGAAACGGGCGAAAACGTTCGACGCTGGCTTCGAATTTGAGCGAGATGACGTAATTTTGCCGCGGCTTGTCGGCGTTAAAACAATAATCAAAGGATTCACTACGGGAGAGTGTCAGCGTAGTGATCACTCATATTCTCAGTGGGTTGGCCTTGAATATGGAACAAGTGGCGTCTCTCATCTCAGAGTTCCTCATTACAGAAGTGAAGACAGGTATTCGAAGAACATTCTGTTCTGAACTAACATTTCTTGCATTGTCCAGAATTCGAGCGCTGTCTATGTGTGGTTGGGATGGTGACATCCACTCAGGAAACATTCAGAACTTGATCGGATCCTTAACTGCCTGTGGGATGTACACCAGAGCTGCCGCCATTGCAGTCTTCAATTTGCGACTAAAGAGGGCAATATCGGTCCTAGTAGAAGGTTCAAAGGCTTCAGTGGACGCTAATGGTGATCCCTATCTCAGCACAGTTGCTATGGCTCTTTCTGGCTATAGTGATCGCAGTCCACTATGGAAAGAAAATTGCAAAAATTTAAGAAGCCAGTTAAAAGACAGCTATCTCAAAGCAATATTCACATTTCTCACATGCGACAACAATGACTATGACGAAATTTTGGTTCGTGAAATTTGATATGAGTTTTTTGCTAAAGATTAGTTCCACTCAACAGAAAGACGAAGATCTACTGCTATTGGATCGAATCGCTTTCGCAGTCAACTTCCTGTCCGACCATAGTGTAAGTAATCAAACGTACTGTCAACACAACAAATGCATAATACGTCTTGCAGTTGCTTATTTATCTAGAGTCGGAAACGACACGACTTGTCCGAACCGGAGACTTAGACGGATTGATGTTAACTGGAATGACGGACGAAGGTTTGCAGCTCATTCAAAACTACGTGGAACAGTCATGTGACATTCAGACTGCCTGTCTCCTGATACTTCATTCACTTCCTACCGAAGATTACAAGGACCCAAGAGCCAAGTCCTGGGTCGAAGGCTACAGAGACCTACTGGACCAGTGGCGACTCTGGCACGAGAGGGCGTTCTTTGACAATGAATGGTACAAACGACTTAGTAACGAATCACCACCAAGACAGCTGTTTATCTCGTGCACCTTTTGCGATAAGAACGTTTCATCTTACCTAGGACTCGTTGGTCGAGCCAAGAACAATCTGGAGCAACAGCAACAACAGCTGCAAATGCAGCAACAGTTCCAGGCTCAACAGTACTCATCGGGAAAGGTTTCCGTCTCTTCGTCAAACAACAAGATTCGTATACAAAGTTGTCCCAATTGCCGCAAAGCCTTGCCCAGGTGCGCCCTCTGCTTGACGCACCTTGGAACTCCGGCTCTGCATTGGCGATCAAGTGACATATGTCACATCCACCAAGAACCTAGTAAAAAGAAGAGTCCTTTCAGCGACTGGTTCACGTGGTGCCAAACATGTCGCCATGGCGGCCATTCTCAGCACATTTTGAACTGGTTCAAGGAGCACACTGAGTGTCCCGTTAGTGGTTGCTTGTGCAAGTGCATGTCGGTGGATAATGTTTCCAAGATAAACAATACGAGAAGCGATCATGCCGAAGGAATATGAGTCCTGAAATTTCGCTTAAAAACAGAGTTTACAATATATCATTTCCAGAAAATAAAATAAAGAGAATGTTGTAGTCTCAGAGTGCAGTGAGAAAACAAGTGACAGGCGCTCAGCTGACTGGTAACAGCTGTTTGGCTGCGATTGTATGCGCGTTTATTGTTTTTGCTTCGAAAACTCATCTTTGGCGCTCAAAGTAGATCAAGTCGATGTCTGCCTAACTGTAGTTATCGTATAGCAATGATTCAGCTTGGATTAGACGAAGCATTGCTGCGAATTCATAATAACTGTACTTCGGCGCTAGACGTATTCACTCAAGTTTCCGAATGCCTGAAGGTAAGCATTCAAAGATGGCCAACTTGATTACCCGATTGCGTCTTTTTTAGTGCCCGACAGTTTATCGTGCCACTGCTCTTGCTTCTAATTGGTCCGACGTGACCTTAAACACAAAGTACGATTCAATTGTAGAAGTGAAACTGACAAATGGCGACCGCATTTGCACAATGCCCCACTCTGGCTACGAAGATCACGGCTCTTACCAGTTGGATGTTTACGAGACACAGTTAGACGGGCGATATGATTGTCAATTAAGGCAAATTGAATCAGGGCGCAATGGAACGCTGCCGTTCATTTTGATTGTGCTCCTCTACGCCATCCTGATCACTGGGTACACCATTGGCAAGAAATTGTACAAAGTGTACTTGACGGTTAACAGTTCGCCGAATGTTTCTCATTACGACCAGATTCCTGAGGCCGATATTGAAGAAGATACGACTGAAGTATGTGAAGCATCTCCCTTAATAGTGCAAAGTTCAGATAGAAGCACACCACAGCCAGCAAGGCATCGCTTACAAGGCCTGGATTCCTTTCGCGGACTCACCATTTTACTAATGATCTACGTGAACTATGGCGGCGGCGGTTACTCGATGCTCGCTCATAAGCCTTGGTTCGGGCTGACCATTGCTGACACTATATTTCCGTGCTTCATTTTCATAATGGGCATCAGCGTTGCTTTAAGTGTACGGAAGCAAGTCGTTGCCAAGGAGCCGTTTAAGTCAGTTGTCTGCCAGATGATTAGACGATCAGTCAATTTGTTCCTCCTTGGGCTCATGATCAACTCGATAAAGCAAAGTAAGAATGTGAAATAGAAGGCAACTTTTAATGGAATAACAACTAACTGGTAACTCTTCTCAAAATGACAAGCAGCATCTCTGGCCAAACTAAGAGTTCCGGGAGTTCTGCAAAGGGTGTCCGTGTCGTACCTGTTCGTAGCGTTGGTTCACTATGTAAATCTACGTCAAATTGAAAATCCATATGTCGACCTGACGGCCCACTGGAGACTGTGTACTCATATGCTAATGTTCTGGCTCGAATGGCTTATAATGCTCTTGCTGGCCATTGTGTACTTGTATTTCACTTTGCTATGGGAGTACAGTGACCAGTGCCCACTGGGCTACCAAGGACCAGGTGGTCTCCACGATAATGCAGCCCACTTCAACTGTACCGGCGGCTCGGCAAATGTCCTAGATCAAATTGTCTTTGGTGTCAGTCATATCTATACGCGGTCCACTGCGGCCAAGATTTACTCGTCAACAATGCCACATGATCCGGAAGGTTTCCTTGGCACAGTGACATCAATCATTTTGACATTCCTGGGATTAGAAGCAGGCAAGGTGTTACTTTCCTTCCCCAGGCCGAGGGACCGCTTAATTCACTGGTTTACTTGGGCACTTGTTTTAGGTGAGTGTTTTTTCTCTCTACTACTAGAACTTGTTTTCACGTTGTCCCAGAATTGTTTATTCTGAAAGACGCCTTTCCTTCTCTTCACTTTGCTTTCGTTCTTCTTTCCTGTAAAAAAGAGGACTGACACATGACCAAATTCAAATTTATTCTCGGCAGCATCTCTGGGCTCTCTTCTCACTGTCATTGGTATTCCCATAGTCAAGAATCTATGGTCGCTATCGTACATCTTCGTTACTGGTTCACTTGGGTTCACCTTGATGGCTCTCATGTACTCTTTTATAGACTTGACTCGATCCTGGTCCGGGTATCCTTTTAGCGCCGTGGGTCAAAATTCTATTCTCTTGTACACTGGACACGAGCTGCTTCGTCATGTGTTTCCTTTTTACTATGACGTTGACGAAACGTCTCACTACATGCTATTGATTCGAAATTCGATTGCGACAACAATTTGGTTGCTAGTTGCCATGTTGCTTGCCAAGAAGAGAATTTTTGTAACGGTTTGAACTTGATTAAGAGGAAGATTCCTGAGAGTTCTTAGGAGCTGAGTTGCTTCTTTCTTCCATAGTTATGACGGTCTTACCTCGCGCATGACCCAACTTGACTTTTTCATAGCTCTGAGGCACTTGATCGAAGTTGAACACTTCATCGATGACAGGCTTAAGCTTGCCTTGCTCAGCAAGAACTCTCAAGTCATCAAGAGCTGCGTTACTAGGCATAAAATAAGCCCATCGAACACTGACCCCGTCGCGAAGACCTGACAAAGTGTCCGCCGCCATCATACAAGCACTTTTAGCTGTGCCAAATATGTATCCGCTCTCATCTAGGTTACGCAGTAGTGGACTAGACAGAGTAACGTATTTGCCATTGGTCCATTTCCGGAGTGTTCTCAGAGCTTCTTCGTTAATGGCATTGCCTTGAGGCGGACCGGCATCAAGCACAAAGTCAAAGGTGTCAGCAAAGGAATTCAGTTCGTTGCTCTTGTAGTCAATAAGGTGATCTACGCCAGTCTTTGCTTTCAACCACTCAAAAGCATTCTCCGAACATGTGGCCGCGACATATGAGCCCCACGCTTTCAGAATCTGAATAGCCAAAGAACCAACACCTCCGGTACCGCCTAGAACTAGGACTCGAGCATTGGGCGCAGTTCTTTCATTGATTCCGCCAAAGAATGTGATGGCAGAATAAGCAGTCAGGCCTGCATAGGGTATGGATGCTGCTTCGACATCAGTCAAATTTTTTGGCTTCAACGACATCTGAAAAAGGGGGACGGAGAGAGGAGAGAGGGAGGAGAGAGAGAGGAAGAATCGATCAATTCTCTTTTAAAAAGAAGAAAAGTTGAGCACAAACTTAAATTCCTTTTATGAAAATGCACTTTTCACTTCCGTACTCACGTGACACTGACTGGCGGTGACATAATTAGAGTGACTGCCCCGAATTGCTGCTGGGGATAGAACACCCCAGACCTTGTCGCCGAGCTTCAAATGGGAAACCTGAGCTCCTTTTTTAACCACTGTACCAGAAAAATCGCGTCCCAGCGTTAATGGAAACTTGTCATATGTAATTTCTTCCGGACGACATTGATTTGAACTTAGTCGCATTAGTCTTAGAACATTCTGTCCGTAACCTGCACCAATGGCAACGTCAATAGGATTAACGGAAGCTGCTTTTACTTCAATTAGAACGTCTCCGGCAGATTTTATCGCTGGTATTTCGTTTGATTCTTTCTGATGTAGACTTTCCAAGGCGGCCGAGTAACCGTTTATTTGCCATCTTTTCACTGTTGACACTGAGTGTTTGCTTTCAATTAAGATTTTTCTTGATTGAAGCAGAGTCCTCTTCATTGTTGACATGTATATGCACTAAAGATGTACATCTAATATGTATGCCAATATGTGAAAAAGAGAGAAGAGACAAGAGAGGAAAGCAAAGGACGCCGATCGATGAAAATAAGGCAAATTCGCAGAAACCAGAAAATTTGTTTTCTACTGTATCTTAGTGAGAGAACTCTGAGGGACCGTTTCCGTAGTGCGACCTGTGATTTTTGGCGTAAATTCGGTTTGTGTTTCATTTTTTGTTCTGTTCTATTTTTACTCCCATTTAAACACTTACACTTATCTTGATTTTCTGTGAAAAGTCGTTAGGCAACTTAATTGTCATTGCAGTTAAGCCATTTGCGGTATGAGCGAATAGTGGGCGAGGGCAGGAAGGAGAGAATGCCAAGATGTAGCAGTGTAGACTCAGCTAAAGTTGCGTCATCTTGAATTCGTGCTGATCATGGACATTATCGTGAACTCTGTTCCATTATGCTGTGTGTTCGGATGCAAAAAAAAGGAGAAGAAGAAGTAGATTCAGCTTAATTAGTGATTCAGACTTAATGACGAGCCGGAAGCACAGGCAACTCATTAAGGGGCTTTCGAGGTCTATCTCTCTCGTCGCTCCTCCACCATCTTTCCCTCTCTTCCCTTTCTCCCTCTGCCTGGCTTTATGTAACATGTTCAACGTCATCAGCTCTTGACAATGATGTAATTAACAAGTTATCAGTGTACTGTGTAAACTACAGCTTAATGGCAAACTTTCTTCTACATCTAAGTACGTAATTAATTGGAAAGTTTAGCGCATTCGCATAGTTTTGTGTAGTTAAGGCCATAAAAAGGATGACCCGTAGGACGTGGCCTCGCTTTGGGTGTGGAGAGGAGAGGGAGAGGGGAGAGAGGGACCAAGAGAGGAAGGGCACATTAGGAGAGAGTCTTTGTCCGTGACTCACATTAAAGGCTAAACGGTGGATCGAGTGGAAGAGGGATAAAGGGAGAGAGAGAGGGAGAGCGAGAGAAATCAAAATTAATCACAGAGAAGTGAATGTATGTGTGCACAGTGTAACACTGTCTTAGGTAAACGAGAGACGACGGGAGAGGCAAAGAGGGGTCCAGAGAGGGAGAGGCGAGAGAGACGAGGGAAGAGGGAGAGACAGCGGGCTCAGGCAATACTCATTACACAAAGCCAAATCGAGGGGAGGCATTAGAGGCAGTTGTTGCTGTTGCCGAGAGAGCGGAAGATATCTCCGGGGAGAGGGAAGATGCAAGAATCACGTAGAGCGAGAGAGGATATTCCGAGAGGGGAGAGGGAGAGATGGAGCAAGAAACAAATAGAAGATGGAGCGCCAAAGTGAGGCGAGGAGAGAGAAGGGGTTCCTTTTCTTGACATCATCGGTAATTTGTGTTCCCTTTTCTTTCGCAAATGTACTTGCAGTGTTTTCTCTCCAGTTGTTTATTTACTTGCGCAATTAGTATATATGTACACAATATAGGAAAGCTACGATACACTCTGAGCTTTGTTTGGATTACATTTGGAAGCCATTGATACGAAACTTTGGTCTACTTCAAGTCCCAGTATGATGCTTTTGATTGTGCAGCTTTGTCACTTGGGAAGCAAGACAGGGAGAGAGAGGGAGGGAGAGAGAGAGATGGAGAGCGAGAGGAGGAGAGGGAGAGAGAGATGATTGAAGTGAACAAATTCGTGGTGCAGGGCTCTAGACTGCGGACCGTCAAACTAATCATACATAGAGGGAAAGATGTGAATCATGGAAAAGCCAGAGAGGAGATGGAGAGCGGCAGAGAGGGAAGAGAGGGAGAGAGCTGGAGAGCGAGAGGATTCAAGTTGGCTGACTAGCCTGCATCTCGTGACAGCCAGTTCATGTTAACGTTATGTGTCGTCCCAGTCATCTCACCATCTCATCAGCTCAGCCAACAAGTCAAGAGCAGAGAGACATCAGCCTGTCCTGTGCAATCGCTCTCCTCTCTCCCCCTCCTCTCTCCCTCTCTCGCATACCCTCTCGCTTTATATATATCCACGTAGTTTCCGTCTCTCCTCCCTCCACTTGAAAACTCCGTACAAATATATAGCATTGATCTAATCTGTCTGTCGTTCGTGCGTACCTATCATGCAACCTCCTCTCTTTCCTCTCCCTCTCGCTCTGCCTCTCTCTCTCCCTCTCTCTCCCTCTCTTTTTGCTTGTTCCACTTCACGGATTACTGGACCAACTTGCTGCTTTTTCCTGCACTGGCCACAGTAGTAACGAGAGTAAGCCCGGCGACAGGAATCAGGCCTTTCAACTCTTCCAGCCCTTGTCGAACTGTTCTAGAACTTTGCCTCCCTGGACATTTGGGTTCTGTAGTCGACGGGTCGTGTGACTATGCAACCAAGGGATCCAATGTCGTTAAGATAACTTTCGGCCTAGCTGGAGGAGAGAGAGAGAGCGAGAGAGAGCAAGAGAAAGCCGAGAGGGGAGAGAGAGCGAGAGCGAGTGGGAGAGATAATGAGAACGTCGTTCGAATGTCCGTTGAACTGCGAGAAAGAAGCCAGCGAACCTGGTCAATGTCCACGGGTTCTAGAACATGTCGCAGTCATTGGCTGCGAGACTGACGGCGACAAAATCTTCTCTCTCTCTCCTCTCTTCCCCTCTCGCTCTCCTCTAAGCCATCAACTAGTCATCGTCAGTGGTCGTTAATCAGCCACAGTTAGCCCGGGCAATCAAGGACACCCCTTGCCCCTAACGTTTCCGTTAGTGGCGTACAAACAGCGGCTTAACGTCGCCTTTACGACTTTTGCCTGAGCCTTGCTCTCTCCCTCTCCCCTCAGCTCTCGCTCACTGTCTCTCCTCTCTCTCCCCTCTCTCAGATAGGAGGACGGTAATCAAGATTCCATCGGAAAGCCATAGACAACAAACGACCATAGTGAGAAAGAGAGGAAGAGGAGAGAGGGAGAGGAGAAAGGCGAAAGGATGGACACTGAGGGCCACTGTCCAGCAATGGCGGCAGCCGGAGCCTTCATCAACGCCTTGTTAGCACCAATGTTTAGGCCTCTCGTCCTCCTCTCTCTCTCTTCCCTTCTCTCCTTCCCTCTCCCCCTCTTGCCGCTCTTCATTTCCCTCGCTCATGTCATCACTGCGCCTTGACCAATCTAATTTACCCAATTGACCGTCATCAAAGCGTAGCACGATGCACATCAACAATCGAACAGTATTGCCCGAGGAGAGGAGAGAGGGAGAGGAAGGGAAGAGAGAGAGAGGAAATGCGAATAGACGAGCTGTAGAGAGGGAGAGGGAAAGTGCGATCGATTTTCATGAGAACTGTCGAAAATCATTTCGCTTCCTAACTTTAAGTCACTCGAAACCATCACTTCAAATTACGACATTCGAGCTATAATTTAAAAGATCGACCGTCTCTCTCTCCCTCCCTTCCTCCTTCCCTCTCCCTCTCTTCCTCTTCCTCTGGCACTTGGAATCGAACACAAAGTCCGAACATGTCCTCGTACACGAGACAAAAGGGACACCCAGGGACATTCCCTGGGCGACAAGGATGACGAGGCGTAATTAGCCCTAATGGCGGCCATTTTGCCCTGCAACCAACTTAATGGGGCGCATATATATTTATCTGCGAACTCTGGCGACGGCACTTAAATTTGACCAAATTGCCGCCATTAATGAGCCAGTCACTTAATTGAACCAAATTTATGCAAGTTTGACTTTAGATGTTCAAATAGTGGTCATACATTTATCTTGCA
The DNA here is from genome assembly GCA_022750525.1 of Halotydeus destructor. Taxonomy (NCBI): domain Eukaryota; kingdom Metazoa; phylum Arthropoda; class Arachnida; order Trombidiformes; family Penthaleidae; genus Halotydeus; species Halotydeus destructor. The sequence continues at coordinate 268,226 of JAIUWE010000125.1, forward strand.
AAAACTTGCTTCCGTGACTTGCTTTGCAGTTATGAATGCCGAAGCTCAGGCTGTGCTATATAGGCATCTCTCTCCCTCTTCTCTCTCCTCTCTTCCCTCTCCCTCCCTCTTTTCTGGTTTCTCTCAGAGATTTAGTAGCAAATTTACATTGATTTTCACTTTCTTACCATTAACGACAATGTAACGGCTTGCGTGTTTTGCATCACAGAGAAATGCATTTTTCATAGTTAATTTTCTTGCCAGGCTTTAGAGAGCGAGAGGGAGAGAGCGAGAGGAAGAGAGAGAGAGCTTTTAGGCAATTCTTTTCGCATTGCTGAATGCACGATGACAATTAACGACAATGGCTGCTAAATTTGTGTGCACTGTCACTGGGATTTTTTGTTCCTCTCTCTCTCCCCTCTCTCTCCCTCTTTCCTCCCAAGCTTACTTTTAGCAACCGTTGTAAGAGCAAGAAGAAAAATTACTGGTAATTAATTGATTAATTAACAACGAATTTCTCTTTCTCTATTCCAGGTATACCTCTGTACCAGAGGTCATTAAGGGCTCCCCTCTCTCCCTCTCTCCCTCCCTCCCTCTCTCATTTGCGACAAAGGAGAGCCAGAGAAAAAGAGATAGATGTGTACCTGTTACAAATTCCAGTCAAGTAATACTTGTCTGAAACGGAACCGGAAATTACGGCAGTTAGTAAATACCAGTCATATAATACTATAAGTCAAACAGAGAAACCTCCACATACCAGTCATTAGGAGTCCAGGTAACTAATCATCGTGATAGAGAGAAAAAACTGGTCCCTAGAATTAGGCTACACTTGATTAAATGTATTTCACGAATCGCTGACATACTTGGCAACCCCTGAAAAAAATTCGTTGACGTTGTGGTAAAACTGGGCGTGTCCAGGACTAAACTGTCAGTCACGAAGTCTAATCATGGTCACGATGGGCTTGTCACGAAAGGCTCAACTTTTCAAATTGAAAATTTCATGGCAAAAAATATGTTGCCAGTGAGAGTTTAACATTGACTTTTTATTTTTTCATATTCACATGATGACAAAAGCAATCAGAGAAATTACGTTTTATAATTTATATCGATGGTCAATGATCGATTGTTCTCAGTCGGCTTAACATCGATGGCGAGCGAAATGTTCACCTCTCTCCTTCACTCGTGAGATAAAAAACACATTCAAATTCGTTTTTCTTTACATTCATGTTTTCTGCGACAGATTGATGGTTTTCACTTTTTACAAATTATGCACACAATTAAGCGATTTTTGTATTTGTTTCTTTTTTCAATTATCTAGCTCTTCTCTTTCAGTCTCTCAGAAAAATAGCCTTTGGTCAGCTATTAGTTTTTCGGATATTTGGACACATAATTCTTTTTAATCATGATTTTTCACTTTCTGAAGAAAGAGAATTTTTTTCAATTCTTTATGAAATGCAGTATATTTTTTACAATTGACAATTAATTTCTTTTTCTTATATATATAATTCAGTATTATAAAGTTAATAAGGCTATCACAGTGTCAACGAGATATTTTTCTGTCAGTCTTCTTTCATTCTCTTTACTTTTATGTGGTAGGTGTGTGTGTCATGTCACGTGACCAGGTGTGTGATTCATGTACGTGTTAAAAAGGTTTTTTACGATTCTCGCAAGCATATAATTGAATTATATTAATTAGATATGAACAAAACCAATACTTTTTACGGGCATAATATAGCAGTAAAAAGCGAAGCCAACAAGTGAGAACAGTTACATATGATGGTCAAGGGACTAAGTTGTAATTACTCACTGCAACTCGGCGGCTCACGCAAGAGGTCACGCAAGCTCCAGAGACGCGTGACTTTGGCCATTGGCTTCCATTGTGTCAGTTCAAATGTCATCATCATTTGCTCTCTCTCTCTCTCTTCGCCGCATTTTATCACGTCTCAAAATGGCCGTCATGTCTTCTCTTTCGGGTAGATGTGTGTAGAAACAATATAAAACAACAAAAAAGTCAAATAAAAACAAGCTATAAGACTAATTATGCACAATTTTTTAGCGACATCTCATTCAAAGGAGACACTCAGCGTGATGTTAATGACTCATTAACAATAAAACATTAATTAAGTCAAAAAGAGAATGAGTATTTTCATTGGCTCTCTCCTCCGCGTCTCTGGCCATATTTTCTCGTATATTACAGTCATATATCAATGACGACTTGGGCTCTATGTACAATATAATGTTTGTTGTAGTTCCTAAATGACGAAATAATTTCGTCGGTTTCCAGCATTGGCCACCAACTGTGCCCGACACAAAGACTGGACTGTTCTCTTTCGAGAGAGGGAGAGGAGAGAGCGAGAGAGAAGTAGAGAGAGAGAGAAAGAAAAGCTCACATATGTACACTCAAAGCACAATAAGCAGTTCGACGCTCAAAGTTATGACCTCGAAAGAACAGTTCGAAATGTACAGTGAGGCGACTTAAGGGGAGACTTAATTTATAGACGCCAACCGCTGTTCATGGAATTAACTGTACAGTGTATATGTGTTTCGTATTTTGTTTTCCCTCTCTCGCCCTTGCTCTCTCCCTTTGCCTTCTCTCTCTCCCCCGGATCAATTTGAACCGCTTCCCTTGAACAGTTCTAGAACTGTTCAATCTATTCTTGTTACACACACTTTTCTCCGTTTCTCTCTCGGTCAGCTTTCGCCTCGTGCTCTTTCCCGCTCTCCCTCTCCCTCTTCTCTCCTTCGGTCTCCTACTGATGCAATAATTTCCTGTCTCAAGCCTGCACATTATGCCAGTGGTAAAACCCTGGACATAAAAGGTCCCCGACATCCAATATGGCGACTAGTCTTACAGAAATAGTGGTGTACGAATTGTATAACATGGAGGCAGTCAACGGTGGCAGCAAAACATTCCTATAATCAGAGAGAAAGAGAGAGAAAGAGGGGAGAGAGAGAAAAAAGGGGGAAGAGAGAAAAGAGACCATTAATCACTGGAGACTGTTAATTGCACTTGCTGAAAGTCTTACCGAACCAATGTTTAGAATCACAGCTTCTTCAGTGGTATGAAAAGATAGAAAGATGGTTTCCAATTACGTCGAGACTTTCAAGTTACACTTCGCGTAAACTTAGAACATTCGCCTTCAAGTACTGGGCCTGCGAACTTGTACATATGTGCATCAGCGTCCCCCTTAATGATGCCGCCCCGGATGACACTGAGATGATGCCACACATTCTCTAGTCACTCTTCTTGGGTTCAATTTGTGAACATGCATGTACATATTTCAGAGAGCAAGAAAGCGAGAGGATGAGAGGGAGAGAGAGGAGAGAGAGAGAGGTACTGGAAAGAAAACAATTTGTCTTCTCTTGTAATCCATTGAGTGAAAAGTTTTCGCTAGAATGCTGGATTCATTGAGTGTCACACTTTGGGTTCATTAATTATGTCCTTGCCATCTTCATCATTAACTGATTCTTCCCCTGAATCTTGTCTTTCATATTTCAGTTTCTGGCTGCATTTTCTCTCTTCCATTTCCTTCCACTATGCAGTATAATTCGAAAGAGGGAGAGGGCGAGAGAGGAACAACCACTGGTGAAAATTGATTGTAGTTCGATGATGAAGGCTTAATGGAAGTAGCCCAAGAAGGTGTTGGCTTGATTGCTACGAACCAACACGGAGTTAATTCGGTTCACAAACACCATACTGTACAGTTCACATTATAGTTCTATCTGACTTGCCGGCAACCCTTCGTGCACTATAAACACCTGACGTCATCAGAGTCAGAACCAGTGGCACGGACGAGTCGGCCATTCTTGTCATATTCATAGGTGGTCGTGAAGGGCGGACTGCCGAAAGTTTTGCTCTTAATTAAACCCGTTGTCGTGTAGTATTGAAATAATGTCTTGCTAGACGAGGGCAGAATGAAGCCCTCGAGCAGTCGGGTTCTAGAACTCATTTCGAGGCGGCACTTGGTTCCTTGTGACGTTTCGATTTCCTTCACTTGATTACTGTAGTCTCGCAGTAATTGGACTCGATTGCCTCGGGCGTCAGTCACGCTGCTCAGCTTGCCAAAGCTAGTGTTCACAATATACGTGAAATTGTAAACAAATTTGCCCGTTAGGACACTCTTGGTGGACATGTGTTGGCCGTGCTTGTTGAATATGTACACTTGGAGCGACTCGTGAGATATTATCTCATATTCACCCGTTGCCTTCGACGGCGGTGGCAGGTTAGAGATGACACTGCGCAGTCGCAGGTTCCCTTGGTCACAAATGATGACATTGCCGTCCGGCGAGACAGTGATGGACGACAAGGTGGACATCTTCGAACTCGAGGCCAGCGTAGAGTCGGCATTGTAGCACTCGCAGCTAGTGTCCATACACGAACATTTGTTCGAATCGAGGCCGGCGTAGCGTGATATGCGACCCGAGGCCGAGACGACGCGCACTCGATTGATCATTTGTGAATCGGATTCAGCGATGAACAGTTTACCACTAGAAGAGAAGGCAATGCTGGTCGGCGTCTCCAGGAATATGTCACTGGCGACAAAGGTATCGTCGTCACGCTGCGGTGCACTCGGCGGCTCTAACAGGCCAGTCAGCAGGGACGAACAATGGCCCGGGCGGCCGGCCACGATGCGAATGCGCTTATCTTGGGTCAACTTGAGCACCATGTGGTCGTCGAGAATGTGCAGCGAATTGTCCAGCGGATTAATGGCCAATTCGGTGGGCCATCTCAGGTTCACTTTTTGCAACGGAATGGTGCCCGAGCACGGGAATGGCTTCCAGTAGGACTTGTGATGATGGTCGCCTATGAGAGTGTGTATCATGCCATTGGCGTCCACTAGTCGAATATTTGTACCGTCGGCAATGAACATCTCATTGGTCACTGACACAGCAATGCCCTTGGGGTATGTCAGCTTGGCTTCCAGGGCATTCCTGCCGTCGCCGCAGTGGTGCTTGTCGCCCGGCAGACATTTCATGCCGGTGCCCGCGATCACTTCCAGATTGGTGGCCGGGTTGGCAGGGTCAATGGCGTTCACTGCCCTCAGGACCTGGTGTCGCTCAGGATCAGATATGTACAGTTTGCCATCTACGGGGCCCACGGCAATGTGGTACTTGTAGGCCACTTGGGCGGCCGACATTTCCACCACGGTGGTCACCTGACCGTCGGGCGCAATGCGGCGAATCAGGTTGAAGTCGCCCACATAGATGCTGCCGTCCGGCCCACTGGCCAGCGCCATGGGCGCCAGTAGCCGCTGCTCCAGGGCCTGCCCAGTGCAGTAAGGGCAGTGCAGGGCCCTCTGTTCGCCGTCGCCCATTAGGTTCACCATCATCCGGGGCTTGTTCTTCAGGTAAACATTGCTACCGTCGCCCTTCTGAAGGATGCCCTCGTGGAAGTTGTACCTGTGATGAATGTTCAGGTTCCAGCCGCCAATTTCAGAGATGCTCATGTCGTGACCGGCCAACTGGACCGACTGCACGGACCATATAATCTGTGGGCAGGTAGAGTACTCGTAGCCCACGGACACTATGGCATTGGCCACGCCGTACACTTTCTGCCTATAGACGTTTCGCCGATTCCAGGCATAGGTGTACTTGAGCAGGGGGTCAGCTTCGAATTGCCGTTCGAACAGGTTGCCCTCGACGCTGATTTTGAGGTGAATCAACTTGAGTTGGTTGGATATCTTCTCCGGCGTCATGGTCAACTCGATGACCGACCGGTAACCGGAAGCTCGACTAGAATTGTACACCAGGCTCAGGTCGGTGCCCGGAATGGTCAGCGACTCGTGCAGCACGTGCCCGTCGGCCAGTAGGCCACTGCCATCTGTGCGGGCCGAGCAGTGGGCATTGTTCCAGTTGGCCTCGACGGTGGGCCGCGTGAGCTCGTAGTCATGCTCAATGCAAATGGGCGACTTGTAGTCCGGTGTCCGCCGGTCGTCGGCATTCATCTTGACCGTGTCCACCACGACTATCTCGTTCCAGGGAATGGTCACAGTTCGATGGGTCGGCCTGAACGGTTCACGCTGAAAGTGCAGCACAATGGCCGAACCGCCATTGACCATTATGTCGAACCATCCACCTTCGCGGCTCACCACAAAGCCTAGCAGTGGGTCATTAGCGATGCCCACTCGGACGCCCATTAAGCCAGACCCTGAAGGGCTAACGACCTGGCCACGAATGACGGAAGCTCGACTGTGTCAAATTAAATGGACGCAGAGGGAGAGAGAGAGAGAGGGAGAGAGAGAAAAGTTTTGCTCAGTTATTTATGTTCATGTTTCCCTCACGAGCTGTCAAGCGCTATAAGAGTGAAATTATGTTCGATATAAATATGTTTACGTGGGCAGCGCTATTGAAAAATGCCTTCATTATTGACTTTGAGTTTATCAATAGGAAACAAGGGCGAAGGGGAAGAGGGAGAGCGGGGAGAGGGAGAGAAAAGAGAGAGAGAAGTCTGAGCAAGGCGGTATTGACTATTAGCAGCTAGGGCGAAGTAATGTTCAGGTTTGCTGGATAGCAATGGCACCGAGAAATATGAGAGAGCGAAGAGAGAATAAGGAGAGGAAAGAGAGAGAGAGGGAGAGCGAGGGAGGGAGAGAGAGACGATGCAAAAATTTGCCGTCGGCGTTGGTGGCTTCATAGGAGGCATTGGAAACTGGATCGTTAGTTAAAAGTTTTCTCTAAAAGCATTTGTGTCAAACAGAGAGCGAGAGAGAGAGAGAAGAGGGAGCGAGAGGGAGAGAGATGAACAGAGACAAGTTGAGTAGTTTGAAGATGAAGCGAAATACGATAATTATTTTGTACATAAATTTTGAAACTTTTAAAACTATTTGTGTATGTGTGTGTGTGCACACACACAATTCGCCCTTCAGAGGGAAAGATAGACGAAATGGAGTGACTGAGAGAGGGAGAGGCAGAGAGAGAATTTTGTGTCAAGTAAAGCAATTTCCTGGAAAGCCGCCCCAATGAAGAGGGAGAGAGGGAAAGGGAGAGAGAGAGAGAGATGGCTTTAGGGTAACCAGTACATAAAATAGTCTTCGGCGAGAGCAATAAAATTGTCCGCAGAGCAAGTAGTTCATTTTTAGTTTCCTTTTAAAGCTTCACTTTATATTCTTAGTATTCTCTTAAATGAAACCTAGACTCCAAATTCATCGCCGCTCTCCTTCTCTCCTTTCCCCTCTCCCTCTTCATGACACACGTCCTTCTCTCGTCTCTCCTCTCTCGCCCTCCTTCTCTCAACCTGTTTCTCGCGCCATTTACTTCGTATTTCTTCTCGAGCTGATACCGATCTCATCAGTTTAGAATTGAAGAGAGGACAGAGGGAGAGAGGGAGAGAAGAGAGAGAGAGAGAGAGAGAGCGAGAGAGAGAGAAAGAGAACCGAGTGAATGAGTCAGTAGCTGGTATTTCAGTAGCGGAAAAAGGGAGACGCTATCTCTCGCTCTCCCAATATAACTGAGAGAAAAGAGAGACAGCAGGGAGAGAGGGAGGGGAGAGACGGAGAAGGAGAGAGGGAGAAGGCGAGAGAGAGAGAGAGAGGGAGAGAGAGATGGACATTTGCTACGGTATAGTGCAACCAGTTTCAGGTATTTGAAAGCAATGAAATAAATCTACCGAGTGAATGAAAATGGGAATTTGTGTGTCCGCATACAAGGCCATCGGTAGCCCCGTCATTCGCTCTCTCTCTCCTCTCCCCCTCTCTCCCTCTGTGCCGCTTCGTTCCCTCGCCCGCTCCTTGCTATATCCCAGTAGCCAGTCTCGTAGGTGGCCTTTCCTTTCCTCTCTCGCTCTCTGTGTCTCTCCCTCTCTTCACTGTTGCTGGCAAAGCTTGCAAACCAACAACTAGAAAGAATGAGACTGAGAGGCAATTTATGGAAAGCGAGAGACGGACCGAGGGAGACAGAGAGGAGAGCGAGAAGGGGGGAGAGAGAGCTCTCAACTTAAACTACCCAACGAAAGGAACAGAATAAACAATTTTTATGGACCAACGAATAACCGGTTTCTCTGTTTCTTCTCTCCTCTCTCCCTCTCTTCCTCCGAGTTATACTTGAGTCTTTGTTTTCTATTCTCTCTTTCACTATTGAAATACCTTTCTCGGTCCCTCTCTCTCTCCCTCTCTCGCCCTTTTTCGCTCTCGTCCTTTCATTCGCAACGTTATTACACTAAAAAAGAGACGTACATGATAGTGAGACATGAAGGGAAGAGAGGGAGAGAGAGAGAGAGAGAGAAGAGACAGCAACGAAACAAAGAAAGAGCAGCGATAGAATGTGCGAGGCGTTGGTCGATAGGAGAGAGAGGGAGAGACGGACGAGAGAAGAGAGGGAGGGAGGAAGAGAGGAATTCCTTGCGATTCAATGCTGGCCGGAATAGAAGGAGACGAGATAGCCAGAGAGCCGAGAGGAGCAAAAGGAGGAAAGAGAGCGAGAGAGATGGAGAGGTTTGCATCAATCAGTAGGTCAACAATCAAGTTAACTCAGCATGTGGTTCAGGTAATAATATTTTAAAGCGGAGGCGATCTTCTTCGCGCTTCTCTTATTATTTAAAACGTATTAGCTTCATAGAGTCGATTAGAAGCATCAAAAGTGACAGTTGCGAGAGCTGAGAGCGGAGGGAGAAAGAGAGGGGAGAGGGGAAGAAGGAGAGATCAAGAGAGAATCATCTGAGAGAGGGGGTAAGGAGTTTGCAATACTTAATGGACTCTTCAATCCGTCATATTTGGATGGCAAGAGAAGAGGGAGAGAGGAAGAGAGAGAGGGAGAGAGAGAAAACTGAACGAGTCCAACTATTCAACTGAGACTAGCTCGGAGCAAATCTGCTCTTTCTTTCATTCTCTTCGCTCTCTCCCTCTCCCTCTCTCACGCTCAATCTGCTCAGCTGTTCGAGAGAAGCAGTTGCAAAGTTTTGCTCTTTCGTCTCTCTCTCTTCTCTCTCTCTCTCTCTCCCTCTCTTTCTCCTTTTCTTGCCGCTGCAAGCTATGTTCCTGTATCAACGATTAATTTTAAATTTCTTCTATTTTTTCTTCCTTTTCAATGGCTTTGAAGCAAGGGCGAGATCACTGACAAGCTGCGAGAGAGGAAGAGCGAGAGAGGAAGAGCGAGAGAGGAAGAGAGGGAGAGAGGAAGAGAGAGAAAGATGGAAACGAATACGAAAGAACATGAAAAGAAAGAGCGACGAGAACGAGAAGATTGCGAGCAAGGAAGAGAATACGCGACGGGATTCTACGACTCGAAGAGCAAGAGAGGGAGAGAGTGAAGGAAGAGAGAAGAGACATATACGTTTTATAATATAATAAATGGCTCCTACGAGCACTTTCTCTCTCTCCCTCTCCCTCTTCGTCTCTTGCTCTCTTCCTCTCGTTCTTTGTCTTGAAATGATGCGGCGAGACAGAGATTTCTTTGCGAACTCCGTGTCCGCGCCTTTTAATGATGCTGCCAATTTATTGATCGCCATTTTCTCTCTGAATCCAAGTCACCGCTTAACAGCCAAGTGATATAAGATGAAGAGCAAGAGAGCAAGATGAGGGGAGAGAGAGAGAGAGAGAGAGAGAGAGAGAGCTAGAGGGAGAAGGGGAAGGGCGACTCAATTCGTGCTGATGGACCGACAAGTAGCTGCCGGCTGGGAAGAGGGAATTTGGAACTTTATGTCCCACGCATAGTCAAGCCGCAAAAAGAACCATCACTGCAAGAGATGAGAGAGCGAGAGGAGAGGAAGAGAGCAAGCGAGAGCCAAGGCGAGAGGGAGAGAGAGAGAGCGAGAGATGAAAAGTGCAAAGCGAGCCTTTCCTTTTCTGTCACTCATCTCCTTTGCCATACTGGCTTGTTCTTCTTGTTTTTCTTAGCTGTGCATTTTCAGTCTCTCTCGCTCTCCCTCTCCACTATCTCTGGCTCTCTCCTCTCCCTCTCTTCCTTGAGCATCTTTCACAGCCACTGGCTGGGCTCTCTCTCTCTCTCTCTCTCTCTCAGGTCAATTTTTAGAGAGATCTCTTTCGCTCTAGCACAGCACTCAAGGAGCCGCCCATGCGAGGCCGCCTCGTGACCAGTAAAGAGGGAAAGAGGGAGAGAGGCAACGAGAGATAGCAAAGAGGGAGAGAAGAGATAGAGAGACGCTCTTTCGTTATATCGAACCTCGAAAGGTTCGCTTTTAGGTAATGTTGAAAAATCTGGAGGTCACGTAAGTGCAGTTTGTATGTATCTCGTATAGAGAGAAAGGGCAATTTACTAGACATTTCTCTCTTTTCCATCTCTTTCTCTGAGTGAGATGAGAAGGGAGAGAAAGAGCGAGAGAGGCGAGGGCGAGAGGGAAGAGAGACTTCGAGATGAAAGACAGCATTCCGACCTCACAGACAGCAAAAATGTTTTCATAGTTTTTCGACTCTTCAAGTATTTCGCCTTCACATGTGTGTGCATATATTTTCAATATATGAGAAAAAGAGGAGAAGGGGAGAGAGAGAGAGACGGAAAAGAGAAAGAAAACAAAATGGCGACAGAATGTCTTGGGAAGGCAATGTGTGCTCAGGCTCCTCTTTTTTATGCTGACCAGTATTTGAGTGACACAACTATTGACACACTTTGCAACCGCATATGCAATCTAAGAGATCTATGGACGCAATCTATACAAAGCTATATACTATATATCTAGGACATGACAAAACACAGTTTCCAAACAAAATATCAAATGTATTCGTCATATTATTCAGACAAATTGTAAAACGTTCTCCTATCTGCCATCGCTGTGTCGAAACAGAATCTTCTAGTCTTTGGCATCTCTCTCTCTCTCCCTCTCTCCTCCTCTCTTTCGCTCTTTCTCTCTTTCAGTCGTTCCCTCTTCCCTACTATCTGTACGTACTGGAAGAATTTGAAATGCGGCCCATTTGTCGGTCTGGCTCGAGAGAAGAAGAGAGGGAGAGAGAGAGAAGCAAGTCCCGTGAAGAAAGAGCGAGAGGGGGAGAGAGAGAAACGATGAAGAGAGGAGAGAGAAAGAGAAGCCGCCGCTGACTTTTAACTTTCTCCTTCTCGCTACTGCATCGCGTGCATTGCTCGAACATTAGCTTTTCCCTCTCTTTCTCTCTCTCCACTTCCCTCTCGCCTCCTTGCTGAGAAATTTTCTCCCTCTTTCTGTCTCTTTTCTTCTTTTCCAAGAGAAGAGAGAAGAAAAGAGAGAGAGAGAGACCCGTCAGTGGCTTTTCTGCATCTTTGCCGCAATAATTTTGACTCGTCTCTCTTTCTTCCTCTCGCTCTTCCGTCTCATCTTCTTTTTTCAATCCCCACAACTCCTCACGCAGACCCTGCGCTGCCCGAAAGAAGAGGGAGAGGGGAGAGAGAGAGAGAGCAAAAAGAGGGAATCCTTCGTGTTCTCCCTCTCTCCCTCTCGTTCGCAGCTTCTTCTACTTGACTGAAGAAATGTTTTATGGGCCGCTTAACAAGAAGCATATATATGTATGTGAAATGGAAAAATTGCGCTCAAGTTTTTTTTGCTGTACTACTTGTTAGTAATAGTAATGCCACGAACAGGCAGAGGGGAGAGGAGAGAGAGAGAACTTTAAAAGATGGCCAAGTATTTCAGAAAAAGTATATTATAGAATCTGAGAGAGGGAGAGGAGGAGAGGAGAGAGAGAGCCATAGGGTGGTTTAAGCTCACGCTCGCGCTTCGAATATAACGAAGAAAGGAGATTAAAGTAGACAAGCTTGTTATTAATTGAACAACTAACCTTGGATTGAATCTGGTCCAGAACATGCTGTGAGAGCAGCATTAAGAGAGGAACAAGGAAGAGAGAGAGAGGAGAGGAGAGAGAGAGAGAGAGAGGAGAGAGAAGGATAAGTAAGTATGTTAGATAGATCCCGTGGTTAGTAATGTGAAGTCGCTCTTTTTTTGAAAGAGTTTAATCTGCGGAGAGGATAAAGATAAAGAGAGCCAAAGAGGGAAAAAGCAGATAGGAGAGGGAGAGAGGGAAGAGAGATGGGAAGTAGTATTATAGTTAAACCGTGCACGCCTTTGTTCAATTGCAATTTTACTGCTTCTGGGCAAGAGGAGGGAGAGAGCGAGAGAGAGAGAGAGAGAAGAGAGATGCTCTACATGCAGACAACTGCAAAAAAAGATGAAGAGGAGAGAAGGAGACAGAAAGAGCAAAAGAGGAAACTATGATGATGACTTGGGTGCTGCGAGTGCAGCGAAGCAAAGAGTCCTCTCTCTCCCTCCTCTCTCTCTCCCTCTTCGCTCTCGCTATATCTTTCTGTCTTTGTGGTACATGCGCAATATATAAAAGATAGCCTAACGGTTATTATGGTAGATTGTTCGAGCGTGAATAAGATCATATCGAGGGGAGAAGAAGGAGAGAGACAAAGTCATGGACAGAACTGAGGCAGGGGAGAGAGAGAGGGGAGAGAGAAGAGGAGAGAGGGAACAAGAAGGAGCTCACGGATCACGAAAGAGGTCGAGACAGAGGACATAATATTATATAAAGGCCAGACAAAATAGTGAATAGAGAGGGTTACAGCCCTGGCTTCAGGCAATAGGAAACATATAAAAGGAAAAGAAGGATGAAGACGGAGAGAGGGAGAGGAAAGGGATGAAGAGCAAGATTCGGTGAGAGAGGAAGAGCGAGAGAGGGGAGAGAGAGAGAAACAGAAAGACGGATGATGGTCACGATGCAGGGAGCCCGAGATTGAGCTTTACGTTTCTTGTTATATGTGAGCAATGGTTGGCAATAGCAACCAACAACATTCATATGTTCAAATGTGTTCAACAGGGGGGAAGGCAAGGCGAGTGAGAGACAGGAAGGGAGAGAGGAGAGAAAGAAGAGAGAGAGAGAGGAGAGCAGTTTTTCTAACCTGTCATTGAAGGCCTGTCTATGGGCATAGCTTTGAACGGAGTCCTCTTCAATTAAGAATTGCATCCTTTGAAAGAAAGATGCTGTCGGCGAAGGAGGCTGTTTCCTTAGCAATATATCAAGTGGCTCAGCTGATGAGAAGCACAAAGGATTGTTGAGGCAGTCCTTCGAACTGCAGCACTCCGAGTCGGCACAGTCAATTAGGCCATCTTTGGGCGAGAGGAGAGCGAGAGGGGGAGAGAGGGAGAGAGAGAGGCGAAGATGAGCCGAGGATGTTGAGGTAGAGTTGCGACCGGTGTGCACGTGCGGAATGCCAAATTGGTGCCATTGGTTTGACCGAAGGAGAGAGGGAGAGAGAGAGAGGAGAGAGAGACATGAGAATTAATCACGGCTCTGCTTTTAATGTGCAAGTTTATTGGCCTGACTCTGAGGTAGGAGCGAGGGAGATGAGAATAGTAGAGTAGTGAGAGAGGGGGAGAGGGAGAGCGAATGAAGAAGAGCAAGAGGGATAGATACGCTAACGACACCCATTACACGGGAGAGGCTCGTAGAAAAAATAAGCGAGCGAGAGGGAGAGAGAGGGAGAGAAGAAAGAAGCCAGTCAAGGGACAGGGACGATGTGCATCTAGAGGAATTAGAACTGTTCTAGAGCTGCTTCGCTCTGGGAACCTCGTGATAAGAACAAAGAGAGAAAAGGCAAAGAGAGGGAGAGAGGAGAGAGGAACATTGCATTCCTAAGGATGGCGTAGGAATGCATCACTGATGCAAGGGAAGCAAAACAAAGAAAAGCCAAGCAAAGAGAGGAGAGAGCGAGAGAGAGAGAGAGAGAAACGAAAGAGAAATGGAAAAGCTAAAGAAACACGAGATTTGCTTTTCGGGCTCATTTAGGATCTCCCAAAGTATACATATGAGAGGAGAAAGGAAGGCACGAAAGTGAGAGGGATATTGGGCAGAGGGAGAAGAGATGGAGAGAAAGAGAAGGGCGAGAGAGGAGAGGAGAGAGAGAGCGTTTGTTTATTTACCATTGTCATTATCCTTCCTGTCGTTACATTCGAGCTCCAAGGGAACCGAGCAGTCCTTGCCAGTCCAGCCCGAGAAGCACTGACAGCGCCACGTCTCAGACCCATCGCTGCCCGTCACCTTGCCGCACTCGCCCTGGCCCGAGCAGCCGCCGGGGCACTCATTCAGCGTACAGTGGCGGCCCAGCCAGCCCGGCTGACACGTGCACGTGCCGTTGGTGCACTGGCCGTGCTCCAGGCAGCGGGGGTCACAGCTCTTCCGCTCGCACCGGACACCCTCCCAGCCCTCGTGACATGAGCAGCTAGTGTCCTCGCAAACTCCGTTTCGGCCGCAATCAAGTTTACATTTGGCTGTGTGTGTATGAATTCCCAGAGAGGAGAGGGGGAGAGAGAGAGGAGAGAGAGACCATTGGTTTAGTTATATGATAATCAACATTCGGTCACGTATTGGGAACAGAAAGCAAGAGACGGGAGAGAGAGGGGGGAAGGGAGGGAGAGAGGAAAGAGCAGATAGGACGTGGTAGGAAGGGCCAGGTAGAAAGAGGGAGAGAGAGAGAGGGAGAGAGAGAGACGCAAAAACAATGTCATCATTAGCATTGTGAATGTCGTCTCTTTGACTCAATTTTCACAATGAGCCGCATAATTAATGGCCCAAAGGCAACTGCCACTGGCCGGTAGCGAGGCCAGGTAGCCAGGTAGTGACATGAAGGACAGAGCGAAACGAATACTCGCATACTCGCATGCATAAAACATGTCCCGGGCAGATATATACATATCTACGTTACACCGGCTAGTAGTAGTGATGGGCAGTACTTTGCATACCTATTGAACAATCGTCCCCTCGCCAGCCGGGGCCACATATGCATTGCTGGGCGTCCAGGTCATAGACGCCCCGGGCCGTGCAGTCGGGGAAAAATTTGCTGATTCGCGAATCAATTTCGGTGCAATTAGTGCCGGCCCAGCCGGCCTTGCACAGACAGTGGCCATCCTCGACGCAGGCTCCATTGCCTCCGCCACAGGAGGGGTCGGGGCAGGCTCGGGACTCGCAGGCCTGCCCTCCGTAGCCCGCATAGCAGTGGCAGTGCCCGTTGACACAGTCCCCGTTGCCCGTGCAGTCGGGCTTCTCGCACTCGTCGTGGCGTAGCTGGCACTCTTTGCCCTTGTAGCCCGGATCGCATACACACTCGCCGGCCAAGTAGCGACCATGGTCCGAACAAAGGACGCTACACACTTCTATGGAGAGGAGAGAGAGAGAGGAAGGGAGAGATGGCAAGAAAGGAAATCGGTGAGAAAAATGACATGATGAAGAGTATTAGCGAGAGGAGAGAATGCTGTGTGAATTAGTTGCTGCTCTCCATCGGCCTCTTGAGTCACACAAAGGGCACCATGACCACCGCGGACAATGGGCCAGTCTTGTCCGAGAGAGCCCCCTCGGCCGGCCGCCACTGGGTAATAAATTACTAAATAATTGTTTTGCTCGACTATCGTCTATGGAGAGAGGGAGAGGAAGAGAGGGAGAGAGAACTGGTCGACTAGATTTGCTGCAACAAATTGGACTCTGAATTCGAAAGGCCTCATTTTTCTCTGTTCTAATTCACGCCGGGTCCTCTCCCTCTCCCCTCTCATTCTTCATCGTCTCCATTCATACTGGCCAGTGTCCGTAGACCGTGAACACGTCGCTCTCTCTCCCTCTCCCTCTGGCCCTCTCTCGCAGACACCCTCGCTTTGTCATATGATAATTTAGGTGATTCTCTACTTACTAAACTCGCACGATTCACCGGCAAAATCGGAATCACATTTACAAGTTCCCATAACGCAAGTCCCATGTCCACGGCAATTGTATGGGCAGCCAATGTTCGACTCATCTAGAGAGGGAGAGAGAGGGAGAGGAAGGGAGCACGGTGAGAGCGGGAGAGAGGGAAAGACAGACACGAAAGAGAGAAAATCATTATACGGAATGCGATTAGTTTTTGACGAGCTGGAGAGACTGACAGCCAGTCAGTGGCTCATAGGAAAGTGAGATGGAGAGGGGGAAGAGAGGAAGGCGAGAGCGAGAGACAGAGGGAGAGCGAGAGACAGAGAAGAAAGAGAGACGCAAGAAAACAATTTAAGCTTTAGTTTGACTCTAAATTCGAACTTGCTTTGGCTCATGTTTTATGCATTCAACTTCTCTCAATCGCAAGTATATTAAGTACAACATCACACACTGGTTGTATAATGCATCCCAGCGCCGGTGAAAGCTGGGAAGTGAGAGAGGGAGAAGAAAGAGAGAGAGAGAGAGAGAGGGGAGGGGAGGCCGAGCGAGAGGGAGAAGGGAGAGAGATAGGGGACTTACCGGCAACAGTGGGCACGAGGCTAATCTCTTGCGGCTCGGGGCCGTCGTTGTAGACCGAGACGTACCAGAGGCCGCGATCAAGGAACCTCACGAACTCGACAATTTGGTTCTTTCTTGGCGGCAGGAGGGCCGCCTTCTCCTCACTAGGGGGCAGAGAGGACGCCACCGCCGAGGCCGACGAGGCTGAGGATGAGGAGGACGAAGATGAAGACGAAGATACGGGCGACGTCCAGCCGGGGCTGGCGGCAGCGGGGAGTCCGCCGGTGGAGCCGATGACCTCGACAAAGTCGTACCGAGTGTGACTCGGGACTCGGTTCTTGCTGCCATATATTCCGAATGACGAACCGACAGCTGAGGTGAAGTTGAACTTCACTAAACCGGCTTCTTGGCGATGGATCTGTATGTTCCAGTGCCCATAGGCGGGCACCTTGAAGCTGTTCCGGCGGCCGAAGTAGATGTCCATGAAGCGACCAGTCTCGTCCCGAGAGCCCGGTCGTGGGACACCACCTGGCGAGACACCTGGCGGCGTACCTGGGCCGCCCGGCACCACGCTGGGCAATTCCGAGCCATCAATGGCCGACTGGGAGCCGTTGGGGAAGCTGGGTCCTGATGAGGCTGTGAGAGGGAGAGAGAGAAAGGGAGAGGAGAGAATGAGAGACCATGGTTGGTGAAAATGGCGTGACCAATTCAAGGTTGCAAAGGTAGAAATGGAAGGGAGGAAAGGGAGGAGGAGGGTGAGAGAGGCAGAAAGAGAGAAAAGAGTGAGAAAGGAGACAGGAAGAAATACCAATAACGTTAGCGACGGTTGTCGTAATTAGCATCGCGTGCAAAGGTTAATTAGGCCGTCTAAAAGAAAAGGTGGGGACGGGCCGAGGGAGACAGAGGGAGGGGAGGAGGGACAGAGAGCGCGAGAAATGGCAATGATACTTTATATTATCAAACATACCCATTAAGTAAACAAGGGCAATGACTAGAGCACCCAATAGTAACATGAGCCCAATGGCGGAACATTTCCAAGAAAAGCGCACATGAGACACCGCAGTGTTATTGAGAAGATGGCCCCCAAGGAACCGTTCGCCGTTCTTGTCCGACGTTTCAATGTTTCGCTTAATTGTATGCTGACCCATGGAATTTTGCTGGACCCAACAGTGACCAGGGCCCAGAGATGGCCGCGAGGTGCCCCCGCTGCCGGGGCCACCAAGTACGCCACCGCCACCGGGGCCGCCGCCCAGGCGGTTGAGCAACAGCTGAGACGACACGTAGCCACCTATGGGCAGCGTGGGTGTATCCATTTCCGCTCCCGAGTCACTGTGAGGGTTCTTGTCCAGGTTGTCAATGTTTCGCTTTATACTGTGGTATCCCAGAGAATTTTGCTGCACTAAACAGTGGCCATGGTTCAAAGATGGCCGCGACGACGTGCCATTGAGGCCAGTGTGGCCCAGGCGATTGTGCAAGAGCTGGGAAGTGGCGTAGTAGCCGATTGGTGAGGGTGGCCTCTCCATTTCCGCCCTTCAGTCTAGTGGTGGTGGGATAAGCGAAAGAGAAGAGGAAAGAAGGGGAGAGAGAGAGAGAAGGAGAGAGGGCGAGAGGAGAAAGAGAGACAGCGTTAGATTGAAAGACATCAAGACAAAGACGAAGATTGCGTATTGAGTGAGGACAGAATGAGAAATTGACGTGAGAATGGCACTTCCGGATGGACTATGGCTCTCTCTCCCCCTCCTCCTTGCAATTGCGTTCTCTCTCTCTCACTCACTCGCCTCTGAATCAAATCAAAGAGAGGGAAAGGCGATCTCTAGGCTGCCAAGAAAGAGGAAGGGGAGAGAGAGACCCTTTTCTCGATAAGCTCTTACATGGCAATGATTTGGGTCAAAGTGACGCGTTAATGAACCAGTCACAGGCAAGGCATGAGCCGAACACACAACTGAGCTGAGGTCAGTGATAAACTATTATTGTCATAGAAGAGCGGAGAGAGGGAGAGAGAGAGAGCACTATTCAGCTGCAAGACTTGTCAGTGTGATGAAATATGCACTCGTTAGACACCACGACATTTCACACTGGAGTTCCTTCTTCCCTCTCTTTTTTTCGTGACTGTTCAAGTAATAAGATGCTTCGAAAATTCAGAGCGAAGGCGAAGCTGACTCGAGGCCAGTCTTCGTCTTGTTCGGTAAGTAACACATTCACTCACTGCACTGTGTGTATGGCGAGAGCAGAGAGGGAGAGAGAGAGAGAGAGAGAGGGAGAGACCGCGCGTATGCTTTGCGTGTTTCACAGTTCAGAGTCTCGACCACTACTGCTCGGCAAAGAAGTTGGAAAGCGAGAGAGTGTTCCGCCTTTTCTCTCTCTGCAGCTCGCGCTCTCCCATTCTGCTCCCTCTCTCTCTCTCCTCTCTCTCTCTCCCTCTCTTCTCTCGTTTCCAGTGGCGCCGCCGCTGCATGTGCTCAGACTTCGCAATCGAGATGGGTAGGTGGCGTTTCGGTTGATACTTTTTTCGTTTGAAATGAATAGGAGAAGGAGGGAAAGCGAGAAAGAGAGCGAGAGGGAAAGAGGGAGAGGGAGAGAGCGATAGAGAAAGCTTATATCTATGTTTGCCTTAAAAACTAGCATCATAATCGGCAGCAGGCCAGTCAATGAGGGGGGAGAGAGGAGCTGGAGACGGACTTAAGAAGCGAGATGAGGGAAAAGAGAGAGAGGGAGAGACGAGAGCGAAAGACGAAAGAGGGAGAGGGAGGGAGAGAGCGAGAGAGAGAGGACCAGCGGCCAGATCATAATAATGACTTTGTAATGGAAGTTGAGTGTTAGGTGTGTCTGCGGCAAAGATCCTGAAGGTAAAGCATAGCAATCACACACAATAGGGGCTGAGAAGCGAAAGCGAGAGAGCGAGAGGGAGAGCGGGGAGAGAAAAGAGAGCGACCATTGCTACGAAAAGAGAGCGAGAGAGGGAAGAGAGAGGGAAAGCTAAAGAAGTGGGTGAGTCGTCAGCCACTGAGGGAAAAGAGAGCTTTTCTTGAAGAGAATTTCGTGTCTTGAGGCCTCGAGGCGCCAGAGGCTTTAGACACACAAGCCATGGATTTCAGGTACGAATTGGAATGCACCGAGAGAGGCAGGTAACCAGTGAGAGCGAGAGAGCAAGAGGCGAGAGCGAGAGGGGAGAGCGCGAGAGAGACATAGAAATTATTCCAAGTTAAACGTCCTGTTAAATGCTCAAATTAAAGCTTGAAGCAAATGGTCTCCGACTAGTTGCTGCAATTATATACTTATTTGACCATCTTTATCTCTGTTTCTCTGTGTCTCTCTCTCCCCCCTCTCTCTCCCTTTCTGTCTATCTCTCCCTCTCCCTTTCTCTTTTCCCATCCATTTACTTTCACCATGCCCTAAAAGTGCGTGTGAAATATACGTCTACATACATATATATGTATTGACTGTTTAAATATCTCTCCTACTGAATTCTAAATCGAAGGTCAGACAATTCACGCGGATCTTCACTCGGCCCTCTCGCTCCCCTCTCTCTCTCCCTCTCGCTCTCCCTCTCTCCTCAATTTATCTTTCTGCTCTCGCATTCCACTACAAAGCTAATTTATCATTACATTGCACCGGAATAACGTAAACTCAACTCAGTGTGAGGGAAACTAAGAAATGGAAACGGACATGGAGAGCAAGAGATAGAGAGGGAGAGAGAGGAGGAGAGGGAGAGAGATAGAAACAAAGATGCACACATTTAGCACATTGGAATTTCGTTAGTCACCACTTAGATGAAGCTTAAAAGTAGATAAACAGGATGGCGCCGATTTTACAGAATTAACGCTAGCAAATATGTAAATTAGAATGCTGTGGAGCGAGAGCGAGGGGGAGAGGGGAGGGAGGAAAGACATTCGGGTCTCTCCCTCTCGAGACATTCTTGGTAGAATGAAAAAGTGTCCGGAAACAAGAAAAGGACGACCGAAAATTTGCTCTCTTCAGTCATTGTGACAGTTGCAGTAAAGAGGGCTCTACAGACCGCAATGTGCTCTCTCTCTCTCCCTCTCTCCCTCTCTTTCGCTCTTCTCTCTCGTCTCCAGCTACTGCAGTAGTAGTGGCGTTGGTAAACCGACACCATGGGTTGCCCTTCGGTGGCCCTAAATAGAAAATCGGCCCCAGAGAGCGACGGACCTTATCTATTCCTGCCGCCAGAGTCTTCGCTTCTCCTCTCGTCCCACAAGCTTTCCCTATCTCTCCCTCTCTCCCTCTCCCTCTTCGCTCTCCCTCTTTTCTTCCTTCGCTCTGGCTGCTCTTTCCACAGTCTTGCAGTCTGAGAGACATCGTTCGTGCTGTCACAGTCAGAAATCCCATTTGCCGTCCGCTCTGCCTCTCTCCCTCTCTCCTCTTTCTCGCCCTATCTCTCATTCCGACTAACAAATGAGTGTACATTCTTTCTTACTGACTGCAAGAGAGGAGAGGAGAGAGGGAGAGAGAGAGGGGACGGCAGAGTGAAACTTAACTGACGCATTAATGCCCCAAGTCCGGGCCTACTGGGGTAACCGCCACCCGGCTTACACGGGATAATACACAGTAGCCCACGAACTCGGACGCCCCTTTGATGGCTCTCTCTCTTTCCCCTCTCTTCCTCTCTCCCTCTCCTCTCTCACTTGAAGTGATGCGGTTCAGCGGAGAATGTTCAATGACAAATGGCTTCCAGTCTTGGCACATATTTATTCACGTTTTAATGTCAATACCGTTGCTCATGCGAATCCATTAACACGTGTCTTCATTTCGTTTTTTCCGTCTCTCTCGCTCTCGCTCTCTCCCTCTCCCTCTCATTGGACTCCATTTTAGCTCCTAGGCAAATCTATGGTGACGCTCTCTGGCATTTCTTCTACTCTCTTTCCTCTCTCCCTCTCCCTCTCCAGAAAGCCTTGCCGACTGTCTCTCTTCCCATGATAAGTTGGCACCACTGAAAATGCTAGAGGAGACAGTAAAGTATATCCGACAGTCGGGAATGCCTCTCTCTCTCCCCTCGCCCTCTCTTCCTCTCTTGTAATTTTTTTCTGGTTGACTTGAGTTGATGGTGATTCGTGAAGAAGAGAGGGAGAGCGTGGAGGAGAGGAGGACGAATAAAAGGGTAGATCTTTCAAGTAAACGAGAAAAATGGTATCCCAGAGATGTAAATGCAATCCATTTAGCGCAGTTTGCAAGGCACTTGCCATTGGAATACATATAAAACTCGCAAGTATATATATATCTTATATATATGTATATATATATCTTGAACTCAGTTTTGCAGATATGTTAAGCAAGTATTGGTCGTTGTTGGGATATATAATGTACCATAGACAAGATATATATGCCACAGGAGACCCATTTCTCCCTCTCCCCTTCTCCGTGTCTCTCTTCTCCCCTCTTCCTCCCGCTCTCCTCTCCCTCTCTGGCTGCTCTCTCTCCATCTCTCAGCCTCATCCTCCTTCCCTTCCACTATGGCTTCTCATATACTATCGTATACATGGAATATATACTGCATTTTGCAAGCACAGTACTAGCAATTTGTTCCTTGGAAACCGAAGGGATTACCGTTCTAGAACTGCACTCGAGTGTTGGAGCAACTCTGCTAGGCAGTATCTGACAAAAAGAGGGAGAGGGGGAGAGAGAGGGAGAGAGATGTTCCGAGTGAAACTGTAGCCAGAGCATCAATTAAATGTGATAGAAACTTAATTCTAGAGATAGAAATGAGAGAGAAAGATGAGTTTGACTAGCTTTAGAGGGAAAGGAGAGGGAGAGAGAGGGAGATGTAGTAGAGATACACACACCGAAGGGCTCTAAGCGCTCTTTCTCTCTTTTTTCTGAAAGAGGGGGAGAAGGAGAGCGAGAGGGAGATGGATTGCGTAACACGAGCCATTTTGTAAGAGGAAAGAGGGAAAGATGGAACAGCGACCATTTCTATGACAACAAAATAGAGAGGAGTATTTAGACATTCGATTCTCATCGTCCGTAGGAATCGGCTTTAATGTGATGTCCTTCTCGAGTAGATGGGCTGCAGAGTAAAGTGACCGATGGTCACTTCTCACGGACCAACTTACCGGAAGAGGTCATCGCAGGGGTCAAGAGGGACAAATCCGTTTGCCTTTCAAAAATGCCAAATAGGTCACTCAGATGTGAAAAAATGTCAAATTTCACTTATAAAGTTCACTTTGGCCCGAAAATTCAATCGCAAGTTGCGACATTCTTCTCGGCGTCTCCGCTCTCTCCCCCTTCCTCTCGCCCTCTTTTTTCCTTTTCCCCTCTCTCTCTCTCTCTCTCTCTCTAGATGTCGAGTTTCCTCTTTCCAGCAAGCATGATGGTAAAACCTAGTAGTTGTAAAAAATGAAAAGTATAACATAGACGACAGCTTCTCAGAGCAAGCTCTCTAACGGTCTCTCCCACTCTCGCTTTTTCCTCTCTTCACTCTCTCTCTCCCCTCCTCTCTCCCTCTCGCTCTCCCTGACTACATACGCGGCTTGCTCTCCGTGAGCACTAATATTACAACGGATAAAAAAATTGCAAATACACTGCATTTCAGTCACATTGCTTTCCATTCATGCTTGTTACGTTATATTAAAAATGCAAAGAAATGGAAATTTAAGAAGCGAAAGGGGAAACGAATATGAGAGGGGCGAGAGAGGAAGGGGAGAGAGAGGAGAGGGAAGAGATGTGACGTAAGAGAAAAGAGTTTGAAGCTTATGGACTACAAATTCCGAATGTTTGCATATTAATTATGCTGATTCAAAATGTCGGACAAGCGGATTTTCCCTCCTTCTTTGCAGTGGAAATTAGCCGAATTGGGAATTGCGAGAGCAAAAGAGGAGAGAGGAGAGACGAGAGAGGAAAGGTATTAGAGACAAGATTTGCATTCTATATTTATATGACAGCTAACTCAAAGAGAAAGTATAATTACTGCTCTAGCTGGGAAACAGCTGCCATAGGCAACTGCGAGAAAGGCACCTTTCTTACATAAAGTGGACTCAGCATCCAATTTCATCTCTCCCTCTTTCCCTCTCTCCCTCCCTTCTCTACTTCCTACTCTTTGGTCCTAATCCTAACATTTGCTCCCCAAACTTTACTAGTTTGACTTTGGGTGAATCTTTCCCTCTCTCTCTCCTCTCTCTCTCTCTCTCTCTCTCTCTCTCTCTCTCTCTCTCTCTCTCTCTCTCTCTCTCTCTCTCTCTCTCTCTCTCTCTCTCCCTCTCTCCGCTTGCTCTCTTTCTTGGTTATATCGAGTCTTGCTAAATTAGTTTGGTGCCAACGATGAGAGTCTCTTCGCTGCAATAGAGACAGAAAGGAAGAGGCAGAGCGAAGAGGCAGAGAGGAGATAGAGAGAGAGGAGAGAGGGAGAGAGAGAGAGTCAAACAACATTAAATTATTCAACGAAACGAGCCCGGGAACGAATCAGAGAGATTAAGATGAACTAGACTTGGTATATCTTGGAGAGAGAAAGAGAGAGGAGGACGAGAGGAGAAAGAGAGCAAGAGCGGATGGAGAGAGGACGGCCATGTGTTTCTTCCTTCTCTCTCTCTCCCTCCTCCCTCTCTCTCTCCTCTCGTCCTCTGGAAAAGCTTCAAGCACGAGTAGCTAATTCGGAATGTACTGATTCAATTGAAACTTCTTACTTGCTTGGCTGAATTTCATCTATCAAATTACTAGTGAGCAACTTTGACATCAAATTGAACTCAAGCAGCTTTTGAGTGAGCAATAGTGAGAGGGAGAGGGAGAGAGAGAGGAAGGGAGGGCAAGAGAGGAGCCAACACTCAGAATTCCACTAATCAAACCAAGGAGAGAGAAGGCGACGATATTATGCAAATTTGATTGCTTACCAAGTACCAGGTCGAGCAATTCGAACGTAGAAATAATAATGTTAGAAAATTTTCATTTAGCTCCTCTAACGGTCTCCTCTCGCTCTCTCTCTCCCCCTCTAGCCCTTTCTCTTTCCTTGCCACAGGAAGATACACGTGCTGGAAGGGAGTACGAAACTCGACGGCGCCATATTGGTTCGGTGTGCAATTTCATCAAATGAAATACAATATTCTATTCCCTTCCAAGTATAATAAGTAGCCGACTGTAAAAACAGCCAAAGGGCCAGAACGGTATCTCTTCTCTCTCCCTCTCCCTCTCTCTCTCTCCCTCTCTCTCCCTCTTTTCTCTCTCATTTGGCCCCCTCTCGCTCTCTCCCTCTTGCCTCGATTTCTCTCCCACTAATTTGCAACCTGATCTTTTCGAAAGAGAAAGAGGAAGCAAGGGAGAGAGGGCAAGAGGAGAGGGGAGAGGAGGGGGAGAGGAAGAACAACGTAATACAGCGGCTGCGAATCAATAAAATTACTCATCCCTGTAGTAAACTATTGATTGCCTCTTAGACTACTTTTCAAACAGCGTATTACTGGTACGTGATGAAGAGAGGGGAGAGGGAGAGCGCGAGGGGCGAAGTGAGAGAGAGAGAGAGAGAGATGAGGGAATTTTTCGGTCCTATTTAAAGGCTGAATGAATTTTGCAATTGGCAATATGTGCGGCTCATTTGCGGCAGTGAGATTCTAGAGAGAGAAAGGGGAGAGAGGGAGAGGGTGAAAGGGAGAGCAAAATGGGGAAGGGACTCACTGTGCCCTCCACGGCTCACAGCAATCAAGGCGCTTAGAACTTAAAGAATTGGAAAAGAGGAAGCAAACTAGGGGAAGATAGATAAGAGGGAGAGAGGGGAGGAAAGGAAGCTCCAATGACGCCCAAGGTCTAAAAATAACTAATTGACTCACTGTTTATTTTGCACTTTAATTCCACAAGAAGAGAGGGAGAGAGAGAGAGATCTCACAGCATCGCGCATATCGCTACACATTGGTTTTATACAAGTGGTCTCACTCTCCCTTCCTCTCTCGCTCTCCCTTCCTCTCGCTCTCCCTTCCTCTCACCCTCTCCCTCACTGCTAGTCTTCATTGAATCGAGAGGCGTGCCTAATGTTTTTATTATTCCGCTAATTGAAGCCCATGCCTAGTTTGTCAAGGGCTGAGCCCTCGCTTATTATCAGCCATAGAGTCTATGCCTTACTGACTCGGCCGTAGTTGCGCTCTAATGAATGCCAGGTAATTTGTAATGAGTTATATTCGGCTACATACAAAGGTAATCCCAGGTAGGCTTCGTTGCCTGAGAACAGTAGCTGCCGAAGGAGTCAACTGGGAGGAGGGGAGAGAGGATGCGAGAGAAAGGGCAAGTGGGAGCGAGAGGAGAGGGAGAGGAGAGAGAGAGAACAGCTCATTTTGCATGTGATGTATGTGCTATGTGGAATATTTTCATTTTATATGAAATGCAAAGGTTGCTCAGTTGCAAGTATGACGGTGAAATTGAGGGCCATAAATCGAAGGATATATTTTTCAGAGGCAAAGTTCAAAAGGGAAAGCCGGCTACATCATCTCCATCTAGCTGCCTTTCGCTCTCTCCTCCCCTCTCGCTCTCCTCGCCTTTCTCACGAAGGGTAGCATTTTTGAGAAAGTAGCATTCGGAAAGCGTAGTAACATCAAAGGATATCCTTTCATTGATGTTGTGCTACGAATTGCAATGAGAAACCAACACCAGCTCCAACACTACGCCGCTTCGCTCCCTCTCTCCCTTCCTCTCTCTCTCCCTCTCTCGCTACCGGACTTAGAGATGAAGGAGAAAACATGGTTGTAGAAGAAGCCCTGAAGGGAATATCTTATACTAGTGTAGAATATCACATAGTACACAAGGAATTGGTGTTAGAGGCTTTATGAAACTTTCACTTCGTCCTCTCTTCCTCTCGCTCTCGTGCCCTCTCGCCCTCCCTCCCTCTCTCGCCATATCTTTGACTCCTTGGCCGATATAATTGGGTTCAGCTGTAGCTTATTTATGGATACGTTATGTACTACTATGTCTGCAGGTACAGTCATATAAACTAAGTGTATATTTCACGAGGTTGCTCTTACAACATGGCGCTTCGTTAGACGTTTTTGACATTCGCTTCCATCTCTCTCTCCCTCTCTCTCCCTCTTGCTCTCGCAAACCCACAGTTGGCCCAGTAAGGGCTTCCTAGTTCGACGTGATGCTTTTCTGACAGAATAGTATAGCATCGAAGGAGAGAGAGAGAGGGGGGGAGAGCAAATACCAGAGTATATATTGGCGTAATATAGCCCAGCATGTGCTGGATATGGTGCGTGCTTCATAAACTGAGAGCACGTGCCTTTCTCGCTCTAGTCACTTTCTTCTCTCTCTTTCTCCCTCCCTCTCCTCTCCCCTCTCTCTCCATCGCACTGTGAAAGTTTTCAATATTGAAGAAAGTGCTTTATCGCATTCCTTTTATTGGTTTCAATGGCATATATATACTTGATATTGACGCATTGCTTCAGCTTCATCTAGAGTGTAAGTAGCCCTACTAGTATGAGAGCCAAAAAGGCGGAATTGAGAGCGAGAGAGGGAAAGGGAGAGAGAGAGGGGGAGAGAGTAAGAGCGACTCGTACACACATAGCATCTGCAATAGTAACAACTCGAAATGGATAGCAAGAGATGAAATGGAGTCTCCATCTAGCTTTAACTGGTTAGTCCCTTCATCTCTCCTCTCTCTCTCCCTCTCCCCCTCTCGCCGTCGCTTTTCCTCTCTATCTCATTCCATCAAGCATTTATAATTCATTGAACTCCTACCTGGTGGATAAAATGAAGAGGAAGAGTATACTTGGTTCATAGTACGATTATACGTGGGCCTCAAAACAGCTGAAACCTCTAACGCCGTCTCGCCGAAAAGAGGGGAAAAGGGATGACAGTCCATAAAAAGAGGGAGAGAGAGAGAGCAACTGCTTTGTCGCTAATTACTCATTCTTGATTCGGAACATTTTCGAAGGTAATCAGAAAGTTGCAAGTTTACCATGATGGAAAAGTGCATTAATGATGCCATCGTCACATTGGCTACCTGAAGAGATACGAGTAGTCAAAGGTATGGCGTAGAGAATCGATTATGTCAACTCAAGTTAAGCCCAAGTTAAGAGCAAGGGAGTCGGTGATGACGATGATGATGACAGTGATGGGCAGAAAAACTGGATTCGTCTCGCTAATGGTATAAAACTTTAGAACTTGCGATGCAAACCGTCATATATAATATTACGTAATAGTTGAAAGTATTTCGCTACATACTCTGAACAGCTTTGCACTGGAAAGCAAATTAATTTCACATTTAATGCCTTCGATCAAGATGAACATCTTCCTTCTTT
Organism: Halotydeus destructor; assembly: GCA_022750525.1. Taxonomy (NCBI): domain Eukaryota; kingdom Metazoa; phylum Arthropoda; class Arachnida; order Trombidiformes; family Penthaleidae; genus Halotydeus; species Halotydeus destructor. The sequence goes on from JAIUWE010000125.1 coordinate 295,578, forward strand.
CCATCATGTATGTTGTCTCTGTGCTCATGTCATATCATACTTATATAACATGCCATGAAACTTACTTGTAAAACTTTTCCCCTATCTCGGCTAAATCCGGTTCGCAAAGAACTGCAGTTTCACTTTTTTCAGCCCAAAAAAACCGAATCCAATCTACATCGGAAAACAAGTTTTTGTGCTATAGTTGAAATTATGAGGTGATTATGTACATGCAATATATTTATACTTATATATACGAGAGAGTAACTTCATGTTGTGTTTTTATGTGTTCGAAAGAAAAGCATAAAAAGTTTTTCTAAATTTGTATCTTTCCAACATAGTCACGTAGCTTTCTCCTCGCTTTCCCTCTCTCCCTCTCTCTCCCTCTCTGTCTCTTCTATGCCCTGCATGCACTTTGAATATACAGAGCAAAATTATATTAGGAGCCCTTGTTTTGAAAGTGGCGTAGAGAGGGAGGGAGGGGAGAGAGGGAGAGCAGGAACAAGGTTCTGAAATGTTCTATGCAAACACACTCGAACCAGAACCAGGTTAGAAAACACGTGCATTGTTACGAGAAAACACTCGACGAGAAGTAGAACAGTTCTATCCATTTACCATCGTCCTCTCTCTCTCTCGCCTCTCTCCCTCTCCTCTTCCCTCTCCCGTTCCGCTCGGCCTTCGAATATGTACATGTGCCAAGCATAAATATACTTGAATTTCATATATTTTTTCCCATACAAATAATGTATTCACTGCCTACTCAGCCCAATGAAGTAACGTTCAAGTTCGCATTTCATCCGACCTGACAACCCGAGAGGGGAGAGGAAGAGAGAAAGAGAGGCAGAAAAGGAGAAGGAGAGAGGAGGAGGAGAGAGAGATGTTCCCTTTTATGAAGAAGTATAGTAAAGTGATTGTGCATTCCTGTCCACATACATTCGGGCTTGATTGAACTCAAAGAAAATCCAATTACATGACATATATTACAAGAGAGAAAGAGCCAGACACAGTGAGGGAGAGAGGAAGGGAGGGAGAGAGGAGAGGAAGAGACGAAATGCTGGCTCCGTAGGCTGCGGTCTCGTATTTCAGGCAAGATAAAAGTATAGGATAGCGAAACTGATGTTAAACTTCCCACGTTAATATGATATTCTATCAAGTTAATGGATATTTCTAATTACGTGCATCTACACAAACACAATGACACTTGATATAAGACAGGGGACCGTCTCTACATGTCAGGTAATATATATAATGTTCGTTAGTTGAATGACTCAGTTGTGTGGACAAATTTGCCTCAGAGGTGCGCATGCGCACCCGAAAAGGAAATGTTTTATTATGCATATAATTCTTTTTCTTTCTTCCCTTCGTTCGATGAATAATCAAACATTGCGTTTTCCTATAGAATGCAATGAATCTGGTGAAATTGTTTCAATGTTAATATATTAATATAAATCACTACTGTTGAGCACGCAAAGAGAGAGGGAGAGAGACTGAGAGAAAGGAGAGAGGGAGAGGGAGAGATAAAAGTCAGTTTTACGATTGCACAACTAAGTGAATCCTTTCATGAGCAGGAAGTGTCAGATATATAATTTACTGAAATAATATGAACCATATAAAAGTATTTGCGTTTAAGTTGACGAGAAAGCCTGCAATTTCGCGTGCCAGGCAATGATGTGATAATTATAGCTGAGGAGGGAAGAGGGAGAGATGCCCAATGAGAGAGCGAGAGGAGAGAGGAAGGGAGAGAGAGACAGCAACACTTGAGTGAAACTGTTATATGATGTAAATATGATGGATTCCTATGTGTCCAGGAATATGTCCGGCTCTCCGTTCGCCATCTCAATCAAAAATTATGCTCACTACATCAGAGGACAATGACAGAGAGGAGAGAGAGGAGAGAGGGGAGAGAGCGATGCGCAGCTCGCCGAAAACAAGACATTTAGAACATGTGGTGAACAGTTCTGGAAACCGAAAAAAAGTTACAACGGTTCAAACTGGAATAACGAATTTCGGTGTGAACAGTTCAGTAAATCAACACTTCAGGATGTGTTCTTAAAACTTATTTAGGACATGAATTAGTACATAGTTGGCTCTGTCTCTCTCTCCCTCTCTCTCGCTTCCCCTCTCCCTCTGCAAGTGTAGAGCCGAAAGATATAAATTGAATGTTTCAGAGAGACATAAATTCTTGTTTAAACTTTCACGGTACATGTGAAAAAATAGAGATGGTTCCGAGAGATGTGAGCACGCAATAAGGCGAAGAGGGGAGAGAGGAAGAGGGAGAGCGAGAGAGGAAGAGGGAGAGCGAAAGAGAGAGAGAGAGAGCAAGACGTATTGCTGTTTTACATGGACTTTCTTAGAATCTGGAACAGCTGATAGCCGAGGAAAGAATTCATTTGAATTTCTCTCTCTCTCTCCTCCCTTCCCTCTTCCTCTCCCTCTCTTAATCTCATGGTGACATTTCGAAGGGACTGGGCCACAAAAAAGAGGAACACAACGAGCGCCATAGACAATTTTTTGGGGTCGCCCTTGAGTGGGTCTGAATGGATTTCGCATGCACTGGCTTCCAATGGGCCACCTTATCTATCTTATCTGCCCTCTTTGACGCCACTGCTCTTACCCTGCCGGGGCAGATGTGTACTTTATCTTGTTTCCCATTTTGCTCTCTCTCTCTCCCTCTCTCTCTCCGATTCGTCTCTCACGGCAGAGAGAGAGAGAGAGCGACAGCCAGTGGACCGAAAAAGGACGTCTTTGCAGCTCTGTCTTCGAGCCATAATTCTTCTTTGGCGTCTTTTCAGTCGGCTCTCTCTCTCTTTCCCTCTCCCTCTCCCTCTCGACCCTTAGCGCTTGTCCTCTCCCTGTCGCCCTTTGTGTCGAAAAATGTGTAGAAATTTCTTTGTCTCCTCAAGAGGAAGGGAGGGAGAGACGCTGAATGGTGCCACTCATCTAGTGGCCGAAACTAACCTGTGGCTCTCGCTTTGAGAGATGCATTCAGCCGTGAAGGCGATGGCCGAGCAAAGGGCCGACGAGAGGGAGAGAGAGTTCCTTTTTTCTCGCTTTCTTCCTCTCGAGAGCGAGAGAGAGAGAGAGAGACAGATGGACCCTTCCATGCCGATAGCAACAATGTCCTCTCCTCTCGCCACCCGTAAAAATACAATCCGCTTCGTTGAATATTTCCGATAGTGTTCATGCTGAGAACTTGTTAAGATTATGAAGACTGATCCTCTTCGCCGAGTAATTCGGCCCTCTCTCCTCTCCCTCTCTCTCTCCCTCTTTCCTCTCTCTCTCTCTCCTCTCCCTCCTCGTGCAGTACAGATTAGTCCCTCTTACCCAAGGTCATGACAGCAACAGGATACCATTCATATCGAAGGGAAGTTTTCGTGAGATTATCCACATGGAACTTACTTAATCTGACACGGAAACGGAAATATGAATATAAATTTCTCTCATTGTGTCATTTGAGATAAAGGAGAGAATGAGAGAAACAAAAAAAGGAACTGAACATCCTGGAGAGAATAAAAAAAGAGGGAGGGAGAGGGAGGGAGAGCGACAGTGTCTCACTCAAATGTTCAACCATTCGGAAAGCTGTCCGTCAAAGCTGTCCCCTGTTTGGCGGCCATTTTGAGTAACACGTGGTCTCCATATGGTCAAGGGTGGCTCTAGTGACACGGAAGGGAAAAAAGCGAGACATACACAGGGTTCAGCCTTAAACTTGTCAGCTACTTAGTCACAGGGTCAGTTACATGGTCGCTAATGTTCGACCATATGTCGCCTTCGCTCTCCCTCTTCTTCTCTCTTCCCTCTCCCCCTCGCTCTCGTTCTCTCGAGTAATACTAGCTTGTTAGCAACTCGAGAACTACGGCCGACCGGACATGGTAATGAAGCGAATATCGATGTAATATGTATCGGCGAAATTATGAGAATGGAAGCGAGGAAGAGAGGGAGAGAGAGAGAGGGAGAGAGAAGAGCAAGAAAGGAGGAAGAAGGGAGGAAGAATGATCGCTGGTCCGTGAAGCGTTCTGACGTGAACGTTCGAACTTTGGGCAGTAATTAGTCATCGGCATTTGTGACTTTGAAAAGTAGGCAATTAAGGAGACGATGCATGCTCGGCCACAGATACGAGCCTATTCATGTATCAGGCCATGTGTCCGCCATATTTGGTCCTACTTGCTTCTGACTGACAAGTGTAACGAGTCGTGTACATGGCCATGAAACACTTGGTGGATACTTCGTGGACCGGAAGTGCACTCGCGAAATTGTACAATATTCTAAAAGCATCTGAACATGAACTAAACACATAACAAGATCATCAATATAATGTCAGTCAGGTCGTAATTTTCTTGCTCGTCTCTCTCGCTCTCTCTCTCCCTCCCTTCCCTCTTGCTCTTCCTTTCTCTTCCCTTTCTCCCTAAGTCACGTTTTCCATGACTAGACATTCAACCTAGAAATGACTCACAGCTATTGCCAATTGGTGGCATTGGTGAAACTTTTTTTCTATTCACGTAGGCATGCTTTGAAACCAGTCGTGTCTCTCTCTCTCGCTCTCTCCCTCTTTATCGCTCTCTGCCTCTTCCGAACAGCTGAAATGACCCCATTTCCGGCCAGTGGCGGCGGGGCCGTCTAATCAGTGCGAGACTAAACTTGTGTGCAGTAAACTGACAGTCTCTCTCTCTCTCTCTCTCTCTCCCTCTGTCACTTTCCTCTCTCTCTCCCTCTCCTTTTATGAGCTGGCTCTGCCCTCGTTATCTTGCCCACACACAATCCGCCACCAGGTCCGGGCAATCTAAGGGGGCTTCGGAGGCCAAATGCCCCGGCAGTCCTTTTGAATTGGAAAATCTCTCTCTTCCTCCCTCTCCCTCCCTCTCCCTCTCTCCTTCTCCTCTCCCTCCCTCTCCTTTATCTTGGCCGTGAGTCAGCCAACGGTCATGCTGTGGTCAGAGCCAACTATCAAGTATAGTTAGATGTTTGAAAAGACATTTCAATCATCCGTATAATTGGAGCTCAGAGAAGATGGAGAGAGGCAACCAGAGGCGAAGGAGAGAAGAGGGGAGAGAGGGAGAGATAGTTCGAGCTCACCGGGAATGTACAAAGAGCCCTTAGAACCAATTTCTCGAACGTTTCTTTTTCGTATATTTTTGAGCACAATTATCACTAACGACGAGAGCCATCTTAGAATGAAGTTCGTTACGTAAAAAAAGAGGACATTAGTCTTTCGAGTATTATTTATGCAGCGCTTACAGAGACATCTTTTCAGCTGTTAATTAGGTATTCAAATGCTCGACAAAAACCCTGCTACGGGGTAATTTGAATTTCAACTTCTCTCTCTCCCTCCCCCTCCCTCTCTCTGCCCTTTATCTCTTTTTCCTGATTCACACTTCTCATCTTTCTCTCCATTGTTGAAGAACATTTTGAGCTGACTTTCAATGATAATCATGACATGCTTGACATATGAGAGCATTTGACATGTCAAAAAGAACTTGAGAGAGAGAGCACGAGAGGGGGAGAGGGAGAGAGAGAGGGAGGCCATTGAAGTAGAAAGAGTTTCGTTTCTGTTAGCCAATGATTTCGAGAAAGAGAGGGAGAGAGAGAGGGAACTGAATTGTCCTGCAATCTCTAGTAGCGCTCTCAGCTTTGCTAATGCAACCCGTAATCGAATCCTTTTCATTCTCTCCCCTCTTCAGTTGAACAAGATGAACAGAGAGAGAGAGAGGGAAAAGGGGAGAGGGGAAGAGGAAGAGCGAGTGTTTGGGTCACACGCGCCAACAGGTTATATCGTTTAGTGCAACGTTTCTATTGACCCTTTTTTCGAACTCGAACCCATTGTTACTAGTGACTAGATCGATTGAGTGGTTGTCTCTGCTATTTTCGTTAGCTTCCATTCTCTCCCCTCTCTCCCTCTCTCGCCCTCTCACTCTCTCAGTCCCTCTCACTCTCTAGCCCTTTGTTTGCCCACCTTAGTCGCCTCTCGTTTCGCGTCTCGCTCCATCACAGCCCTCTCTCTCCTCTCCTCTATCTGGTTCTCCTTTCCCAGTGAAATTTGAGAGAGGAGAGCGAGAGAGAGAGCTGTGAAAGAAGGCTAACAAAGAGAGGAGAGAGGGAGAGGAGAGAGATCTAACTGATCAGGTTTGTCTCATTTCGGCGAATAGAGTGAGAACGTACGAAGCAAGCGAGAGCAGTCTTCTCTCTCCCTCTCTCTCCTTTCCCTCTCTAATACTGCGCTGAAATATTCAGAATGGTTCCTTTGAGATGTGTACATGTATGTGCGAACTCGGACTGTTCACGTCGCACATGTTTCTATTCATGAGACGCCATTGCAGTTATACTCGGCAACAGCTTATTCTTGATTAGAATACGAAATAGCCGACACTGGAAAAGAGGGAAGAAGGGAAAGAGGGAAGGAGGACGAAGGTCTACAAAAGAAGGCAGAGGAGGAGAGGGAGAGAGGGAGAGAGCGAGGGAACGTGCATATTCAGCATAGAACATACTGTACAGTATTCCTTGGCCATATTCGAAATGGCTGAACAGGAAAATACGTGATGTAATTCAGAACAATGTCCTGGCTGAGTTCGATTTAACTGTTCTAACTTTTAGAACAGCTGCGTCTTCTTGCCGATAGGAGAGCAAAGCGGCAAATATGGACATTGAACACATTTCAAAGATGGCCGCCCGTGCTCGAGGCTGCTGGTCTCAATTTTAGAACCTTTCACGCCCCTCAGCAAAGAGAGGCAAAGATTACGAACAAAATCAAATTGGCCAACAATGGTGCGTAGAACAGTTCTAAAAATTGTCACCTCGGGTATTACATTTCATTTCGAAATTGCCCTTTATTGTCAATTTTCCCGCCCATTTTAATATAGTCATCAAGCACCCCTGGAAGTTTCCTAATCCAATTCAGCTGCTAAGGGTGTGAAATTGATGCAAAATTGTGCTCATACATCCCTGTAGCTGTCTCATCGCTCTGCCCTCTGATCTTGCTCTCCTCTCTCCCCTCTCCCTCTCTCCTCCTAGCGAACAGTTCTAAATTACATTGAAACGGAGCCTGAAAGGCGAATGTTTGATGAGAGGAACAGTTCAAAGCGCGAACCATTCTCATTTTAGCTCATGGCCTCTAAATTCGAAGATTACTTGCAAGCTGCGTGTTGGGCTTTGTGTGTATTGTCAATAGCGAAATGGAGAGCGAGAGGAAGGAGAGCGAGAGAGAGGGAGGGGGAGAGAGAGACGAGAGCAAAAAAGTACGAAGAGAGATCGAGCTTCGAACGCTGAACTGTTCAGTGGTTCACGTAATCCTGGCTGTCAGTGGCTGTTTTCATTCAAACTCGACGGGACATCTATCCCCCTCTCCCTCATCTCGCTGTCTCCCTCTCTCCTCTCCCCTCTCTTCCTCCCTCTCAGGAAGCTCTCTACATCACTGACTTTCGCTTTTGCAAAGACATTAAAATACAATGAAAAACGCATTCGTCAGCTGTTATATTTAGAACTAAATGAATTGGAAGGAGAGAAGCTAGAACATTCGCCGATGCCTGGTCATTGCCCTTTTACTGACAATGCAGGGAAAGAAGCCAAGCTGAGGAGGGGGAGGGGAGAGGGAAGGGAAGAATTAATAGCACCTCACGGTGTTCTCTTTACCTGTGCAATACAAATATAATAAATTCAAACAAAGAATAACATACCGGTAAGTGTGCATAAAAAAGGGAGACCCATTCACTGACAGTATCATACATCAAACATCTATAATAACAATTCTTTCCCTCTCCCCTTCCTCCCCCTCTCTCGCCTTCATTTGCTACAGTCTACCTTTGGCTTACGAATTGTCCACAGCTTGGGTCACAGTCACCGAGAGAGAAGGAGGGAGAGGGGGAGAGAGAGAGAAGACAAAAAAGGTGATCGATCACTAAAGTCGCACAATGCATCATGTCAAGCTAGAGTAAATTCAAGGAGCTCGGAGCCATTTATATAGCAATGGTACGATGAAACAATGACTCATTAGAACTCTTAGAATAGAATGTGCCTGGCGGAGGGAGAGGAGAGGGAAGGGAGGAGAGAGAGAGAGAGAAAGGCCGGTGCAAAAATATTAGCGGCACAGAAAAAAGTATAATAGACTCCGGCCTATAATTCAAGAGAGGGGAGAAAATGAGTTTCTTTCAGCATTTTCTACTTTTCGGTCCGAGCTCATGACGCTTTCAGGCTACTCAATGAGCGTAAATACGCCAGAGAGAAGGAAGGGCGAGAGGGAGAGGGAGAGAGAGAAAAAGAGAGCGAGAGGAGCCTCGAACTCTCGCTGACATGAGTTCTGACAAATGATGTGAACATTATTCTAGCCATGGTGAGCTTTTTGTCCACCGGTGCGCGAGTTCTTGAGCGCCTATGGCAACGGCTAGTTTCGGTCTCGTGTAGGAGCACAATGGCGGACAGAAAGAGGGGAACTGACAAAGAGGGAGAGGGAGAAAGAGGGAGAGAGAAAGGAAGGAAAGCCTTTGAGAGGGAGAGAGAGGTAGAAACGTTTGTCATCTGGCTTTAGTTACATGAAACAACTTAGAGGCAAAGTTGTGTGTATGTGCACATTAGAGAGAACGGTAAGCAAGGGAACAAGTTCGACGCATTAGAACCAGAAAGTAAACATGGCTGGACAAGAGAGGGAGAGCGAGAGAGGGAGAGAGAGAGGGACATGTTCGACTCAAATGGTGTCCGTGATCTCTTCGCCACCTGAAGCTGAGCAAAGGAAAATACAAATGCCAAATTGAAAAGAGACGAAGAGAGAAGCGCGCCGAGGACGCCACCTGTCGGTGATGGGTGCAAATTTATCGACCTGCCTTGTCGGGGTATATAAAAAAGCAATGGGGGTGTATAAGTAATTGATGAATCATCTTCGGATGGCTTGTTTGGCTTCTCCGATGCCTTCTTCGACATATAGAATTCTCTCTCTCCCTTTCCCTCTCTCTCCCTCTCTCGCCCTCACTCCCTCTAGCTCTCCTCTCGCCCACTCTGAACGGTTCTGAGAGAACGAACGTTAGATCAGGTTGCACTTTATTACTCGGTTCGGGGAGACGGAACCAGCTGAAAGGTTCATTTATTCTCCCTTTCTCTCTCTCTCCCTCTGTCTCTCTCTCCCTCTCTCTCTCTCCCCTCTCCCCTACTGCACTTCAGTCTCTCCGTTTTCGTCTCACTCCCTTTTCATGACAACACTCGAAAATGCAGAGACCGAGGAACCTGGTGGCAAAACTATGTGACTTGAACCAAATTCGAGAGAGGGGGAGAGGCAAGAGGGAAAGAGCGAGAGGGAGAGAAGGAGAGGGAGAGAGCTGCCGAAAGAAAAGTGCAATTCTTTCTCCCCTCTCAGCAAGTAGGAATTCGTTCAGCTGACAAAATGGATTGTAAATGTCCATTGATTGAACAATGCATCTTTCCCCTTCTCGCTCCTCGCCCTCTTCTCTCCCCTCTCTCCCTCTCTGCCCTTTTCACTCACTCTGTCTAGTCGAAGTTCTAAATGGAACTCAAATTATGTTACGTAATTGCCAAGAAAAAAGCAATTTACTTTGTATACACTTATCATTACATTAGAACTGCATAGAGAGGGTTTCAATTGGTTGCATGAGAAATACTAGAACTGCTCTCAACTCAATATGGCGATCTGACAGAGAGGGGAGAGGAGAGAGGGAGAGAGAGAGATCTGTCGAGTTTGGGTTAGAACATGGAACAGCAAAACAGCATTCACAAAAACCGAGCTTGTTAATTAGAAAGCAGCGGAAGGTAATTAGCATAGTTAATGAATCTAAACCCATCAAGAGTCTAAGAGAAAAGTTTCTTTAATGAACAATCTAAGAGACACTTTATACATAGTTATGTTCGAAAGGGAGGGAGAGGGAGAGAGAGAGACAGAGAGGAATAGAGAAGCCACTAAATGCATAGAACGAAGTCCCCGAAGCAATATACTTGTCATATAAAAGGGGAGAATCTTCATATTGCACTCAAGGAGATCAATTTTCAGTGGGTTCAGGGATTTGCATAGTTTTGCTCACGCAGGGAGGAGAGGGAGAGAGAGAGGAGAGAGAGACAAAGGGATGCCGAAAATGAGGAGAGAATGATTACCAGCTGAGACAAAGTAATTTTGCAGCTATGTTGCATACATAGCACTCATCTATGGAACACCTTCACATACCATAGCTGTGTATATATATATATTTGCCTTTGTTTGCTTTTCACTTTAATTTAAAGCTCATTAAAAGTCTCTCCGAGTGCCATTGAAATTGCACTCGAGTGTGATCAATGTTTTTATAACGAATCTAATTAAAGGCAATATAGGGCGACGAGAGCTCCAGAGAGATACACAATGGAGGCGAGAGAGGGAAAGGGAGAGGGGGAGAGAAGCTTCAATTTAAGCTATTAAAGTTTCAGCATAACGAAGGTCAATGGCACAGCTATGCTCGGCATATTAATAACCGTAAAGTTTCGTAATATTAGCGAAACAAGACAAAGGCCAGGCTTGTGATATATTGCAGGTATAAGACGTACACGTAATATGTACACCCTGACTGCCTAGGTATGACGTAATAGTGACATAGTGCAGAGTCTAGGCAATTATTGTCAGCATTAAAGACAAAGTTGCACTATGAAGGCGAAGAATAATGGACAAAGTTTGCCATGAAAATATATGAGACACGAAAGGGCAATGGAGTGGAAAACCGCATTACTTTTTATACTATGAAACCGAAATATACACTTATCACCGAAATTCACACCACAAATACAATTTATCGTTGACATATAATAAACTTTTACTGTCTCTTTCCTCAAAGTCATCTCTCTACCTCTCGCTCTCTCCCTTCTCCTCTCGCTCTTCCTCTCATCGAGTCGTGTATTGTATGCGGTGTTGTATGATGTGTATGTGAGTTGACTTTGCTATACTACACTAAAACTGCACATATCCCCGAGCAGGGGTGAGTGAATAGAGAAAAAATCGGGGAGAGGGCGAGAGAGAGAGGGAGAGGGAGAAAAGTATGAAAAGGAAACGAAATAAAAATATAATACCGAAATCATAGCTACAAGCTTGTTCAAAAGCCACAATTTCCGGGCCAGTTCGCGACTGGCAATGATAACATGATCCCTATACAAAATTTGTGTCCCCTTCGCCGACAATGGCTGTCCGTTCGTTATCTTGACCATTCAGGCAAAAAGGCATCGGTGACAAGGGAAGCCGCTGCCGAGTCATGTATAGCAAAAATACCATGATCTAGTGTACTATATAATGCATGTATATGTTGTATACTTGGGTCCTTGGTAATACTATACAGTTGCCCTGGCCTTTGGGGACATTGCCATTTCAATGCCTCAATGACTCTGTCGCCAACTGGGCAGAACTGTCCAATTACCAGACCTTTCTCTCTCTCCCTCTCCTCTCTCCTCTCCCTCTCTCGCTTCCCTCGGCTCTCGTTGCCTCTCGCAAACAATATTTCTGAGAACGACAAGAATGTTCCGAATAGTTATGACAATATCTCTGATATTTATTCCCTGAGACAAGTCACCCCTACACGTTTAATGGCGGCTGTAATTAGCTCGAAAATTATATTTATACTTTGCTTATATCTTTAAGGCCACAGCTGTTGACCATTACAGCGTTAGTTGGCCTACGTTTCTCTCTCTCTCCCCCTCTCTCTCTCCCTCTCAGCCTTATTTAGCAACATAGAAACTTTTAACGATCAAACTTTATGGCATGTTCGTAACCGAATTTCTGTGAACATTCTCTCCTCTCGCTCCCCTTGCTCTCCCCTTCTCTCTCTCTCCCTCTCTTTGACCATTCCACTCAGCCCGAGTTTCAACATGCTAAATGTTTCCAAAGCGTCAACGAAATATCCCATTGGTACAAAGGGGTAATTAGTCCCTTGGGACACATATGCAAAAGTAAGATAAATCTTGAATATTCATTCGGATGAAGGGAATGAAGAGGCAGAGGGCGAGAGGAAGGGAGGAGGAGAGGAAGAGGGCGACAAAGGGGAGACTTTTCCCCAAACCCCAAGAAAAGCCTCTGAAGCTTTAGTATGACGTATTCTTTGTGTATATTTTTGCATTATATGCAAACATAATGGATATTTACAGCTTCAACAATGGGCTAACCTTGCGGATTGTTCAGTTATAAGCCGTTAAGTAGAATGAGACTCCATCATGATTGACATCTCGAGTAGGATTGTCGGCGTGGAGAGCGAGAGAGAGAGAGAAAGGGGAGCGATGTGGAGAGAGGAAGGGGAAAATAGAGAGCAGAGAAAGAGTAGATTAGTCGCTGTGCAACAAGGGTAATATGAAAAATTTGCCGGGTTCACTTGAGCTTAGCTAAAGTAAGTATACAGCGTCTCTCCCTCTCTCTCTCCATCCCTCTCGCGCTCTCTCCTCTCGCCCTCCCAGTAGTCAAAGCAAATGCTTTCTCATTGCCTTAATGCGAAATGCACTCCCTCTTTCATCCCTTTCACTTCGGCGGCTCTCTCTCTCGCTCTCTCTCGTCGTCTCTCTCTCTCTCTCTCTCTCTCTCTCTCTCCTCTCCCTCCCTTTCGTCCTCTCGCCTCACCGCTCTGTCGGGTCACACGTGCCAACAGGTTACAACAACTGACGCCTTCTCTTCGAACCTTTGCGAACAGTTCGCTAGAACTTTGCTCCCTCTCTCTCCCTCTCCCACTCCCTCTCTTTTTTTCGATTAAGCCTTGTTCTCGCTTTCCATCCAATACAATATTTAGTTCTAACTGACTTGCTTTTTCTGTTTGTTTTGAAACAATACAAAAAAAGCTTTCTCTCCGTATTTCTCTCTTTTTCAGAGCACCATACATTAAACATTGAAAGAGAGGGAGAGAGACAAGAGGGAGAGACACAAGAGGGAGAGCGAGAGGAAAGGGAAGAAAGAGGAAGAAAGAAAATCCACGGAGACACACTTTTTTCTTGTAACATGTTATGCTACGATTTTTTTGTCTCTTGAAATATTCAAGACTTGCCTGTGAAGGAGTGCAACATATTATGCAATCGAATATAAATATGAATGATATTCATAGTGAAGTGCCATCGTTTTGGTTCTATTCACGGAAATGCTTGCCCTTGATTGGAATGACAAAACTGAAGTCACGTGACACGTTTTTTGAATGTTCCCATTTTCTCGAATCGAACAGCTCTTACAACACAGAGCAAATATTTGCCTCTGAGAATGAATATTACAAAATTCACGCTTGAGAGCGAGAGAGCAAGAAGGGAGAGAGAGAAAGATAGTTCATACCAGTCGACACTTCATAATATTCACAGCGCTCTTCCTCTCTCTCTCTCTCTCTGCCCTCTTCTCCTTGTGTCCTCTTCCTTAGCTTCATGATGAAAGTATAACAATAATCAAATTAAGTATAGCAAGTGTCATGGTGAAGGATGAAGATGAAAATTGCTTATTTCCGGCAAAACTGGCTCACAAAGGCAAACTGCACTTGCAACCACGCGGCTCTCTCTCCCTCTCTCTCTCTCTCTCTCGCTCTCTGGTATTCACTCCACTTACCCAACTTGCAATTTGTCTGGGCGTAATTTACTGAGTACTGGCTCTCTTTCTATCCATACTACTTCTACTTGCTATTAACATAAATGGTGCGTTCACTTTTGAGAAGAGAGCGAGAGGGCGAGAGAGAGAGAGGGCAAGGGGAGAGAGGAGAGAAAGAGCGAGAGAGTAAGCGCATTCGGCATAGAACACTACAAGCTAAGTAATAACGTTGACATGTGAAGGCCTTAATGCGTTGCTTAGGAAGGAAAGTAAGAGAGGGAGAGAGGAGAGAGACCGAGAGGAGAGGGAGAGAGGAGAGAGAAACTAATACTTTTTCGAGGCCTGGACATTGACCAGGGTTGCCTGTGGATCAAGTCTATACGCCCATTGACTTTCAGGGTTCACATGATGAGGATACACGAAGAGAGGGAAGAGGAGAGCAAGAGGGGGAAGGGAGAAAAGAGACTCGACAAACTTTGGTCCACACACACATTCTCTAGAACAATGTCACCAAAGAATAGAGCGCAAGAACAAAGTTCTAATGAGACTCTTAATAATAAGTCCAGCGAGCCCTTTGATCAGCCAAGTGTAAGGTAATTGCATTTAGTTTTGCCAAGCTTTTGTAAATATAGTATAAAACGAAATCCCAGGTCTTTGTTAATGTCTCATTATACCAACATGGCCACCAATCATTCCAGCGAAACCTAGAACAGTTCGAGCGACATGTCCGCAGCCCTGGCTGCCATGTGTGGAATGTTGCCGACAAAGAGGGAGAGAGCAAAGTTTGCCTTTCGTGAGTCGCATACTCAAGTATGCGACGAGCCGGTGGCGCCATCTGGCGTCACACCCAAATCGATCAGTGGCCGCTTTATTTGTCATACTATGTGTGCATATATTGAAAACTTGTTGTCATGTGACTGTTGAACGGGAAAGAGCGAGAGGGAGAGAGAGAGAGAGAGAGAGTTCGTGCTTTGCAAGGCATGTGCTTTGGACACCTGAATTGTTCTAAGATCAATATGACATCCTTGTCTCTCCATCCTCCTTCTCTTTGGCTCTCCTTTCTTCTCCTCTCTCCCTCCTCTTGCCGTACTTCCTTTCCTTCCCCTCTTCAGCCTATTCATCTTATTTCCAGCGTCATCTTCAATTCGCTTCTTTTTATACACTGACTATACTTTGGTGACATAATACAATTTGGACATGCAGTTGCAGTGCTCTCACAACTATGTTCTAGGCCAACCAGAAAGGTCTATCGATTTTCGCCTCTCCTCTCTCTCCCCTCCTCTCTCCTCTCCTCTCCTTCGGAAACAACTTTCTCCAGGCAAACTTGTTCTAGCCTTCAAATTGGTAATTTGACTTTCTCTCTCTCTCTCTCTCTCTCTCTCTCTCTCTCTCTCTCTCTCTCTCTCTCTCTCTCTCTTCTCCTTCGCATCTGTCATGGTTGTACATTGTCCAAACTGCGTCGAACTTGTCTCTCAAGATTTGTCACAGAACTAGAAAGAGGAAATAGAATAGAACAAAAAGCTAAATATCGAACAAGTTGCACTTCAAGAGAGAAAAGGAGAGAGGGAGGGAGAGAGAGGGAAAAAATTTAAGCCTTCGTCACATTGAATTGTTGCTCTGGTCGTTAGGTTTAAATGTTCTAGAACTTTTGAGCACCTTTTTCCGGCGCAAGTCGGCGACTGGAAGCCATTAAAGTGTCATGGCGCGGAAAAGGATAATTGGTGGCCATAACTAGAACATTTTTTAACTGCACTCGAGAGTTTTTCAGGTGTGAATAAAGTTCTTTCGCAAGTTCTAACGTCGTCAAGGACCAACTTGGCCTCATTTTGTACATTTCACTTTGGCCTCATTAAGAAAGGTTCAAGTCCGGGAAATCCAGTAGAAGAGAGGGAGAGACAGAAAGAGGGGGGGGGGCGAGGGAGAAAGAGAGGGGAGGGCAAGTTTTTGCAATGCAACTGCTATTCGATATATATTGGACATTCGAAATGTCCAAACAAAGGTACTGTGGACAATGAATTGATTTTGTATCAACTTACAGAGCACATAGAACTAATGAGATTGCAAGGGAGAGGAAGAGAGGAAATGAATTTCAAGTTCGTAGTCAAGCCCGTTGCCGAGCAAACAACCATCTTCTCAAGTTCTAACGGCACACCAAAGGTTCTACGAGATTGTGTACAATGTAGGACATTGACCTGATCTTGTTACAATTGCCTGAGAAACAAGGAGAGACCTAAGCATAGAACATTCTCTCTCCTCTCTCTCTCCCTTCTCTTCCCTTTCTCTTTCCTTCTCTCGTTTTGCACATGGTAAAGACAGAACGACGAGAAAGAAGGGAAGAGAGAGAGGGAGAGAGAGAAGAGGATTAGTTTAGTCGATCAAAAGCAGCATGCCGGCTCTGGCCGCCGAACTGTACACGAATAAGAAATGTTCTAAACTCAAAGTCGAGAGACGAAGAGAGAGAGAGGGAGAGAGCGATCCCTTAAGCTCTTCTCTCAGTTCACCGGAAACCAAATGTATTATCTATTATATCGGCATTATTCTTGTCCCTGATAACGAGCCTCATGTCCGACTCTACTTGATCCCCAAAGTTCTGGACTCAATTTGAGGACATTTGGGTATGTTCTAGAACTAGTTGAGGTCTCGAATTTTCCTTTTTTAGAACTCGACAACTGTGCCTTCGGATATATAGGTGTAACTTTGAGTAATGTTACGTTGATGAGCGGATTAAGGGGCACTGAAAAAGGGCTCTCTCGGAGATCCCTCTAACATATCTGGAACATGTTGTTCGAGCGTTAAGGGGTTCTAGAACTTCGACGAGCCATAGACCGGCTGAACTGTTCGATCAACCTTAAATCCGCTTTTTCGATTTTTCCCTCTCCCTTCTCCCTCTCTCCTTCCCTTTCGCCCCTTTTTTGTTGCAACTTAGCAAAGTGATCGTTCAATTTAAAGAATACTCTAATAATAGGCAATATATACTGAGCCCTCTCTCCCTCTCTCCCTCTCTCCCCCTCTTTCCCACTCTCTGCTCGTGCCCCTTTCTATTGGGGCTTAGTGGGCTGTGTGTACAATTTTTTCATAGAACAGTTCACTCTTTCATTTCGTCGAACATTAATAGAAGGGTAACATTTCATTCTGTTCGAAGCCATCTCTCCTCCGAACAGTTCAAAATCTCTGCCGAACAGTTTCGAAGCTCACAAGCTTGGCTTTGTGTTAACACTTCTTTCTTCTCACGTGTTCAATTCATTTTTCAACGTCTCTCTCTCCCTCTCTCCCTTCCCTCTCGCTCTCTTTCCTCTCTGATTCCCGTCATTCCTTTGTTCGTGACCCTTTCAGTTCCATGCCTAGCAACGATTGATTAGACGCCCTTTCCATTCCCGGAGTGGCGTACACACCGTTCAGCCCCCTGAAGCCCCATGTCATTTGTGTTTCCCTTTCAATACAATGTCAACATTGATGCAAAACTTTTCACCAACTAACGACTCCACCCCTTCAAAAAAACGAGAGAGGGGGAGGGAGAGGCGAGAGGGAGAGAACAGAGGGAGAAAAGAGAGGGAGAGGGAGAAAGGAAAGCCACCAGCTCAGGGAACGATATTTTCTATGTCAGTTAGGACGTAAAAGGTCTTTTAACGAGTCACGTGACGTTTCACGGCCAAGGCGAAGAGAGGAGGGAGAGAGGGAAAGGGAGAGGGAAGGAGCGAACGTGACCGTATTGCGAGTATGGCTACTTTCAGTTTCGAGCAAATATTTACTTTTTTGAGATTCGATTCTAGGAAATATTCAAAATTTCTAGATTAAACCAATCTTTCTCCCTTTCCCCTCTCGCCCTCGCTCTCTCCCTCTGACTATGGTTATCCAATTAGAGAAAACTCGCCATAATTCAGAGCAACTCATTAAGGGCAAAAATTGTCCCGACAATAAGAATACAGAAAACGGGGACCGTTCCAATATTTGTTCAACTACCACAAAATTACATAACTAAGTTTAATGAGAATGGGGGAAAAATTCGTCACTCACGAAACAGCTCTACGTGAGCAATTTCAAAGTTGTTCTTCAAATTAGCAACATGTAAATTTCTATAATATTGGATTCTTGGGACATGAATTGTAAATTTTCGCTGCTCAGCTCTCCCTCTCTCCCTCTCGCCTCTCATCTCTCGGCAGCTGCTTAAATATTCATGACCACCGAGCACTGCCACCAAAGTCGAGCAATGGTTCTCCTCTCTTCAAAAACAAGGCCGAGTCCATAGTTCTAGAACATCGAATTACTCGATTTTTCCATCATAATGGAAAATCCGGAAATTCAATTTCAGGAAACTATAATCAAATTACCAACTGAATTGAAACAAAACAGAGAATCACGGAAATGCGAACGGCAGAGATCGATCACGCGAATGCTCACGCAGCGACACGTGGCGCCATCCAGTGGTCAGCTGTTCGTCAGCCTGAATCGAGTCCGGGAAAGAGGGGGAGAGAGGGGAGAGAGAGGGGGAAGAGAGACTTGGACTTTTCTCGGGCCTTCCGTTTCCTGAATTCTTAAGAGGTTCCTGGTTTACTGTGATACAATGGCATATGTCAGAGACTAGGAATAATATGAGGAAACTGAAAGTGATGCTGACAGAATTCCAATCGGATAATATTGAGAAAAGAAAGGATATTTCCTGTCGTCTCAGTAGAGGGGAGAGGGAGAGAGCAAGAGATGAAAAGCCTCAACCGAAATCTCTCCTTTGCACAATACCCTAATGGTTCTCTATCGCAGTCGCCTTTTCCTCTCCTCTTGCCCTCTCTCTCCCTCTCCCTCTCTCCAGAGCCAGGCCCGGCTATTATAACAAGGTCCGGCAGTGTCCTAGCTGGACATTACAGCGAATAGTTGTCAGCTTGCCAAAGTTGAGAGGCAAGTCGAGCGAAGGAACGAAGATAAATCTCTCTGAATGCATTGACAATTTTTGAGAGACTCGATAACGAGGCTGAAGGGAAGAGAGGAGAGGAGGAGAGAGGGCGAAAGGAAAGAGACGAAAGAGTAAATCGAAAGCAGAGTTGCAAGTAAGGAACGTTTCAACGATAGTGTCGAGTTCTTAACCTTGTGAACCGAAAGGTTCTAGCTTGCCCTCTCTCTCTCTCACTCTCTCTCCCCTTCCTCTCCCTTCTTCTCTCTCTCCCTCTCCCTCTCTTCCCTCTCGGTGAGTGCGATGAGACTTGCACAGTGAGAAATCTTTTATTTGACACAAAGCTTCGTTCAGTGATGTTCACCAAACCAGTAAATTGATCTAAGGGTAGTTTCGAATCTGAACAGTTCAAGGAGCCATCGAGAGGGGAGAGGAGAGGCGCGCTCGCGATTGAGGACAGAGAAGATTTAGTGTGAGGTGAGCCATAGATACGACCTAACAAGGACATACTTTCAACGTAGTAATTATTTTCGACAGCGACATCTTTCACAAAGTCCTCTCTTTCTTATACTTGGCTCAAGTTTTTCTATTTATCTCGCTCCTCTCTCCCTCTCCCTCTTCTCTCTTGACGGTGGCCTTCGTTCCTCTCGAGCAAGACATGAAACTTTAATAATGCTCTCTCTTGAAGAGAAGGTCGATCTATGCTCGAGCTTCCGTTAACTATTATATTACTGGTGAAAAATTCCTATCTCAGGAAACCAAACTCAATTTTATCATAGTCATAATAAACTGGCAAATTTGCATTTCTTTTCCTCTCTCTCTCCTCTCTCTCTTCCCTCTTTTCTCTTTCCCTTCTCTTCGTCTCGCCTTTGCCCTGCTTCGTGATTGGCGGCCATTATGCATGCAGAGAGAAGGTTCGAGCCTTGGTTCTGAGATGTGGTTCGAACTGTTCAGTGTGCACCGCAAATGGTAATATCAACGGTTCAAGGCCCGAGTCACAAATATACATTTGCCTTTCCGATTCCAATAAAAGTGCTATACGATAGAAATATAATACATATATAAATTTCTGACTCTCTCTCCCTCCCTCTCCCTCTTCGTGAAGAGCTTCCCATTTAGAAAGACGGTGAACTGGGAGCAAATGGTTTGCATATATACTTCAAATATTATGTGTGAATGCCGAGAAGTTTATCATATACAATACAACTCTCTCTCCCTCTCCTCTCTCTCTCCTCTCTCCCTCTCCTCTCTTCTTCACATACATTCGCTTGATGATTGCAAGCCTTGAGTGATGATACACATTGACAAAGCAATTCAATATTAGCATTGTGTTGCTTTTATTCTCCCAATCTCTCTCTCGCTCCCTCTCTTCCTATCCCTCTCTTGCTCTCTCCCCCTCTCGGCGGCCTCTTCGTTCCTTCAATTTCTCTGTGTATACATGAACAGAATAATATATATTTGATGGATTTCACTGTCAAGTCTCTACTCGAATTCATGACTTAACTAATGGTCTTCAGTTACGTAATGGCCAAATTCGTTTGCGAACTGCCGACCATAGATCTCTCTCTCCCCCTCTCTTCCCTCTCTCTCTCTCCCTCTCTCTCTGTAGCATTCGCCATGGCTGCATCACTTCATTACTGACATAATAGCAATCTGAGAGACTACTTCTCTCCCTCCCTCCCTCCCTCTCTTGAAATTGTCTCCTCTCACATCTCCACAGCTGTTGCTCGAAGGCGTCATTTTTAGACATTCTCAAGTCTACATCTATCAGTTCGAACGTACAAGAGTGTACACGGCAGTGAAAGTTCTAAAACGCATTCTGACACTCTGTCGAGTTTTGCTCGTGAATATGTTCTGACTTGTCACCAGCCTAGGTTTTCGAATATTTTTGAACAGTACACGGGAGAGGGAGAGAGAGAGAGACGAGAGACACGAAGGGAAGTTGAAAGGCATTCATCATATTCTCTCTGACAATATACTGATATAACCGAACTGTTCAATTTCGAACTTCTCGAAAAAAGTTGCATTGAACATGACGGCTTATTGCCTAGTTTCGAGTAGATAGCTATTTTTCTATGTTCAAGGATTGCAGTTTTCGATATGTCGAAAGACGGAAGAGCGAGAGAGGGAGAGAGAGGCAGGGAGAGAGAGAGGAAAGGAGAGATAGAGCGAGAGCAAGGCTTAGGAATTCAATGTGAACTTTCACCGTTCTAGAACATCGATTTTCTTGTCTCTGATCCAAGTGTTGAACGTACACATACACACAAATATGTGCTTCTACAACGCAAGAGGGAGAGGAGAGAAGAAGTGAGAGAGGGAGAAGGGGAGAGAGAGAGGGAGCAAGAACGACAGAGAAGAACTTAAGCCGACTACACTAGTTCAAGTTACGTAAGACCAACAGCTTTAAAAGCAATGGATAGAACGGAGACGCAGCAACAGCGGCGGAGAGCGAGAGAGGAGAGAGGAGAGCGAGAGACGAAGGGGAGAGGGAGAGAGGAGGCTGAAAGTTTCCGTCGGAAAACAGCACTAAGGTTCAAGCTAGCATTTCGTGCCATTTCAAGTTTCTTTTTAACTCACAGTGTACTTAAGAAACATGCCAGGGACGTCTAACGGGGAAACACTGTGAGAGGGGAGAGCGAGAGGAAGAGATACTATTTGCCATCCCTCCCTCTAGCTGGATCGGTGGGTCTTTGATGTAGACCGCCTCTGGATTATGAGTAGAAGACCGAGAGCCCAAAACCAAAATGGGACAAGTAATCGATTCAATGTAGTGGATGCCTTCAAGAACAGCTTTGAGTGAATTCTAAAAAAGAGCGAGGAGGGAGAGAGGGAGAAAGAGAGAGCAAGAAAGGAAAGTTTAGAACTGCTTAATTATCAGCTTAACATATCAACTGCAAAATCGATATACTTACGGTATTTGCTTCTAACGTCTCAGATTAAGTGGTCGACCGAGTATGAGAGCGAACCAGAATGCGATACAAAATGGAACATACTTGACATTTCAGATATCGAGTTGACGTCGGAGAGAACAAATTTTCCCCTCTCTCTCTCTCTCTCGAGCTAGATTTCGAAACGATAAGTGTACAATGTTCAGGCTTTGGTCCTCAAAATAAACTCGAGAAGTGGAATCGCTTCGGGCTTCGTTCAGGCAATCGACAAAATGGGATCCGAGCTCTTGAACATGTTCCTCGGCTTGGGATGTTGATGAACTTATCGTCTACAAGAGAGAGAGGAGAGGGCGAGAGGGAGAGAGGAGAGAAAGTGGAGAATGCGTTCGGCCGAATGGCCGCGGGCTGAATACACCTAACGCAGTGATAATCCTTGAAAAAGCCTAAGCGGCCAAACTTCTCTCAACTGCGATTTCATATGACAACAACAACTGAACATATCACGGGATATATTTGTCGAGTGTCAAATAAGTGGATTGAGCGAAATTATTTGCTCAAAGTGATTGCAAATGTTGTTTACGGACAAGATTCGAAAGCGCACCAGAATGTGCACAGCTGGAGGAACGGCGCCATCTAGCGGTCGTCAGCGGAAAGCAAGACATCATTTGCTTGGCGCGGTATTTGTAATGAGAGAGTGGCTGACACAATTTAGCTAGTATTTTATTTATCTCAGCATGAATTTCTTTAAAGCACATCTTTTTTAATTAATTCCTGATCTCATGACAGGAGCATATTATTGGTAAAGAAGCAACAAGCTAATTAAACGTCTCTTCAGCCCGAGCGCCATCTGTTGCTCAAACGATGCTACTAGAGAGCACATGATTTAGACTAGCTTGAGTGCTGTTGTGTGCTGAGTTAACTTTCGCCTCAGTGTGATCAGCCATTTTGTGGGCTCAAAGCTGAAGACCGATATTCCAAGCCATGATCCAGCTGCACTCAGTGTGTAGATAGCGAAATCAAGATATGTCATCACCTCGTGAGAGAATAGAGCAATGAAAAGAGTACGAGGTATGTTCAGATAAACAACAATGCCGTCTCGAATACTCGATGAGCGATCCACTTGGTTCATTGTGAACAAACTGTCGCAATTAGGCTGTGGATACTTTGCGTCACAGTTTTCCTTGATGTTCGACAACATGGCTGCCACGGTGATATTTCGCAGATCCTTTCGAGATGTAACCCTTCTAGTAATACTTGAATCCATGATAATCGTTCCAATGGGCATTTTGTCGAGATAGCTCAGCGTCTTGTTCTTGACGCATTCAAATTGATTAGTCAGCTGACCCCGTTCTTGAGGTACATAGTCAAGACAGTTGGTGTCATATGGCGCTGGCTTTCTGTGGATATGTATATTAGCACTTTCAACGTTGAACTGCAGGTTTCTTTTCTTGTCATCTATGTCGTATCGTACCAGTGGGCTGAACATCCAGGTCATGAGTGGTAAACTTCCATAGGTGTGACCCATGATCTTCATTCTTCGAGAGGTCACGTTGACTTCAAATATTGCCAAGGTTCCCATGTAGCTCAGTGAGCGAGCTACGTCAGAGTACTCATAGCTTTTCGACGATGTTTTGTTGAGTAGTAGTGAATAGTCATAGCACATGTAGTCTTGCATGGTATACTTTCTAATCTGGAGCCGTCTATTGCATTCGCTGGCATTGAAAAATACCAGATCAAGGTGTCCAGGATACCTGAGTGCGCAACCTTTCAACATGTCATCCACTTTCGGGGTGTAGTTGAATATATCTCGGACCGTGAATTGACCAAATGTGTCAAGGTTGTCTCGATCGATATCGGTTTTCAAACCGGTGTCCATCTTGTATCTTTGAATATCGAAAATATCATTATACCTCAAACACAGGGCGAAGTCCGTTGGCTTGTCTAATTTGTGCATCTCAGTGATGACATTTGTTACCGTCAGATAAGCCAGGTATATATTCAGTATGCGATCCATTTCGTAGCAGAGTCCCATGAAACATAATGCTTGAAAAAGGCGAGAGATAAGTCTAGTGTGCACCATATCAGAGGTAATATGAATGTCAATGTCGAATAATAACCACTGCACAGCGGGCGCTAGGAGTGTTTCGATTGGTTCGAAAAACATATTTCATGTTTGACGGAGTGGGGTTATTTTGCAACATAGATATCACCGTCGTCATGGCATTACTTTTTCACATGCATAACATCTGGAAATCGATAAAATTCGCGAATAGGTGTGGAACTTGGATGTCGTTGATGAAGAGAGAACTATTTAATTGGGGAAAAACTTTCTGAATGGCGCCATCTGTCGCTCACTACGGCAGCAGTCATTACAATCACATGGTGCAAATGTTACTCTTCTACTGAAAGTCAAACCATATTTAGTGAAACAAACATCGTTCAATATCCAGGCGGCGCCACCTTATTGGTGAGCTATTATAATTCTCGAAGAAATTTTCATCATTAGCTGAAGTAACTCTCAAGCATCTATTGTACTAGTAACGCTAATTCCCAATACCTGAAAACTATTTTGAACTCAGTGCAGTATTATTGTCTCACTTCATCCAACTTGCCATGTTTCACTCTAGCGCCATCTATTTCGGCAACTAGAGTGGCCCACTTGGTTGATCTAGATACTCTCGCACAAGACTTCCTCTTGGGCAGCCATTTTGAAGGGTCAAGACTCAACACGGACAATCCGAGCCAGGTTCCCGCTGAACTCATGATGTAGATAACCAAGTCCAGCAACTTGATGGCTTCTCGGATGTCGATCGCCATTGAAGGTTCGCTCGGTATAGTGACCGCTACTCTGAGATACTTTCCCGGGTCTGGTGATCTTGATATTCGAGTTATGATTGAGTATTCCAAGCAATTCGGTTGACCGCATTTCGAGTCACATAGGTGCTTGATGCGAGCCAATGTATTGACACTCGTGACATTGTCCAAATCGTTGGGAGCGACATGTTTCTTGTTCAAGTTTGAATCGTACTCGAATATGTCATACGGTATCTTGTCAAGCTGAGCTAGAGAAGCCTGTCTAGAGCAAACTCTGATACAGTCACTCTTACCGCGATACAGGGGCGAATAATCTCTGCACATCGTTTCATATGGCGGCTCCTTGGACTTGACCAGCAATACTTTGTAAGACACCGTGATAAACTCGCCATTTGCCGTTCTCTGGGTAAGGAATAAGGGACTGAGCATGATGACATTGGTAGGTCGTGATCCACTCTGATGCACCATGATTTTCATGCCTCTTGCCGTGACATTTAGATCAAAATGGTAGATGGCGCTGCTAAACGTCAGAGATCTGGCTACTTGGCTATAGTCATAGTCAATCCTTGTCTGGTTTCTGGGTTTCACTCTGAGCGTGTAGCATATGAACCCTTGAGTCACGAATTTGGTGACATGTATCTTGTCTTTCCAATAACTTGCCGTGCCTTGAGTGAACTTGTAATCTCCGGGATATCTGAAACGCAATCTAGCAAACAGCTGATCAAAACTGGGAGTATATCGGAATATTTCGTTCACAGTAAACAGCCCCAGGTTGTCATGGTAATCAGCTGCTGGGTGGACATTGGTTCCGCTGTTCCTATTGAACTGGTCGTAGTTGAAGATTTCTGAGTAGCTGTAGCATATTGTGACGTCTACAGGGGAGCTTACGTTGGGTGTGTCAGCACTGACTTGAGTAACTGTCTTGTAGCCGAGGTAGTCGTTGACGATGTGAAACAGCTGAATGCTCATACCAGCAAGACAGACAATCAAGAATGCTACGGATGTGAATGCGACTCGATTTGCCATTCTTATCGGTATCAGTGTAACCGGAAGTGAAAATTCGACTGAGATCTGCAGTGAAGGTTCTGAACAGTTTTACCGTGAGACCAGCTGCTGCATGCAAGTATACGTGAGCTACAAGCAGTTTCTTTCTAACAGAAAGCTCGATATTGGTGTTTCCATGAACATATGTGCGTCAAAGCATTTTGATCTGTCTGTGTACATAATGTCGAAAAGGCGTAAAGTGACAAAATGCGTCACATCAAGAGCCGGAAATAAAAAATGTAACTGCATCTGGTTATACATATATGTGTGACCATGGTAACATCAGCAATACATGGTGCATTGTTTCTCACGATCACTTGAGTTTGTTTTGACGTACAATCCATCCATCTTTTTTGTGCAATGACGATGGCCACGTTTCGATCGGCACTCTGGTCTCACCAATGCTCTTCTTGGGCAGCCATTTTGTAGGATCAAAGCTAAGCACAGACATACCCAACCAGGCTCCAGCTGAACTCATGATATAGATAAGGATGTCCATCATTTTAGTGGCCTCGTAGAAACGAATAATCGTACACGGCTGGCTAGGTATGTTGATATAAACTTTGCGGCCATTCTTAATTGGTGACCTTGATACTTGAGTCAAGGTTGAGTACTCAAAGCAATCAGGTTGACTGCATTTCGATCTACAGTGTCGTCTAATGCGACGCAGTATGTCTCTGATGGTAGCATTTCTCAGATCGCTACTTGCGATGAGTTTCTTTTCCAGAGTCGAATCATACTCCAATATCTCGTAAGGTATCTTGTCAAGGTGATGCAACGTCTCCGGCTTGGAGCAGCTTCTAGTGCAGTCACTTTTTTCCTCATACTGAGGAGAGTAATTCCTGCACATGGTATCGTAAGGTGGCTCTAGTAGCTCAACTTGCAATACTCTATAGCTGACATCAAAAAGCTCACCAACTGGTAGATCATCTACTACTAACAAAGGACTGAACATAATGACATTGGTTGGACGTGATTCCCTTGGGTGAACGATGATTTTCATTGCCCTTGCGGTGACATTGAGATCCATTTCATAGATGGCGCCACTGGAAGTTAGCAATTTCGCTACTTGGCCGTGGAAGTAGCTCTTCCACGGCGAATTTCCAAGGTTGACGGTGAATGTGAAACACACATAGCTCTGGGTTAAGAACTTGGTGACATGTACCTTGTCCTTCCAATGAGTTAAGGGAATGGTAGTAAACTCATAATCTCCCGGATATCTGAAGTCGAATTTGTCAAATAGTTGTTCGTGACTTGGTGAGAATCTCAATATTTGTGACACAGAGAACAGATCCAAAATGTATTGATAATCACTTACTGAGCTGAGATTCAATCCGGTTTCCGTGTTGACCTGGCTATAGTTCAATACATGAGGATAGCCGTAGCAAATCGTAAAGTCTACAGCTGAATTAAAGTCCGGTGTGTTGGCGCTGATTTGACTGACTGTCTTGTAGGCCATGTAGTGCTGGACAATGTAGAACAGCTGAAAGCTGAGCCCAGCTATGCAGAGAAGCAAGAATGCGCGAGACACACTAGCGAGCGAGTATCTCATGCTTATGCAGAGCCGAGATGAGTAGGTTCTACTACTCGCGGCAAAACAAGAAGCCGTCGAAATGCAACAACAGCTACATGGCTACTGTTTCCAGAAAAGCCAGTCAAGATCGGTGTTGCTATGTAAACACTAACTTCAGTGTTTGGAAACGCTCGGCTCTTGCAAGGGAGATGGCAAGAAAAAAGATGGCCGATGAAAGCTGACAGAGAAGTAGAAAATGTCTCTCTGATCGCCGTTCACATTGACCACTACTTGGAATATAGAGACTTTCTTCACGATCGATCATTCAGACAGGTATCGATAGCTTCACTTTGAAGTGTAATATTGCACACACGTGACGTACATGTTGGTTGTCGGTGCAACTCGTTTCTTGGTATTTTCCGCCATACTCAGCCACAGCTTGCGCAGCCATTTTGTGGGGTCAAGATGCAGGACAGACAGTCCCAGCCAAGTGCCAGCTGAACTCATGACGTACACTACGAAGTCCAGTGTTTCTATGGCCTCTCTGTAGCGGATGGTGATCGACAGCTCCTTCGGGACAGAGATGAACACTGTATGAATGTCTCGTATAGGCAATATTGCCATTCGGGTCGTGGTGGTATGTTCGACACAATTAGGCTGACTGCATTTCGATCTACAGTGTTCTTGGATGTCAGTCAACATGTCGATGATAGTTTCATTTCTGAAGTCGTTGCCGGCAAGATTCATCTTCTCCAGGTCTGAATCATATTCAAATATGTCATGCGGTACTTTGTCGAGTTGAGTCAACGTAGCATTCCTCTTGCACTTCATAATACAATCGCTTCGACCGCGATGCTGAGGCCGGTATTTTCTACACATTGTTTCGTAAGGTGGTTCCTTGGATTCTATGAGCAGTTCCTTGAAAGATATGTCGAATGTCTGACCAGCTGTTTCGTCTACAGTAAACGTCGGGCTGTATTTGATGTTATTGGTTGGCCTGCTATGTCTTTCGTGGACGACTATCTTCATTGAAGCTGACGTAACGTTGAGTTTCATCAGGTAGATGGCGCTGTTAAACAACAGCGCTCGGGCCACTTGGTCATAATCGTAGTTGAGCCTGGACGAGTTAGCTATGGTGACCGTTATTGTGAAGCATATGAATCCCTGCGTGAGGAATTTTGAACTATGGAATATGCCTTCCCAAAGCTTGTCTCGCTTTTCTGTGATGTAGTTGTCTCCCGGATACCTGACACTGAAGGTGTGGAACAGCTGCTCTACACTAGGAGTGTATTGGAATATTTGCTTGACGGTGAATCGATCAAAATAATCGTCAAGGCTGCTGAATATCGCAGCTTTGGATCCACTGTCCTTGTAGAACTGGTCGTAGTTGAATACGAAGGGATAGGAGTAGCATATGGTGAAGTCTACGGGTGAGCTCAGGTTAGCTGTTTTAGCAATAACTTGAGTTACTGTCTTGTAGCCCATGTAGTGGTCTACAATGTAGCTCAGCTGAAATCCAAGCCCAGCAAGACAGGCCAGCAAGAAAGGCATAGACATCAAATTTACTTTATATCGCATAACTGGCAGCAAGTTCGGACTCAGCGAATTTGCGACTGAACGTCATCTATGTCAGGAAGTGAGCTATGTATTCACAGACAACATGTTTTCAATATTGGAACACTGGCGTTGCTATCATCACAGTCCTTTATGTTCATGGTGACTAGCGTCCGTCTCACTCTTTTATTTCCGCAGGTTTTGAACTGTTCCGAACACTACATGATGGACAGGAAATCGAAGCTTAATTGCAATGTCACTATTTGTAGTGAAACAGAGTGAAGCTGTTAGTCAACAAAACGATTATGCGACCAATCGACCGAAGGTTCAGTCGACATCTGTAGACTTCTCAGATGAATGGTGTAAATTGACGAAGAAAATTCAATCATGGAGTTAATTACTGTACTGAGCTCTGTGCAACGACTAGTCATGCTTGAGAGTAACGTTCATGCGCTTTATTGTTGAATCAAAGTAGATTGTGATATTTGAATTTTGAGTTTACACAACTTTAGTAGTCTGCAACGATTCCATTAACCACGCTGTAATGCCTCTCTCTCATGGGATTCCCATATCGATGGTCATCATCGATACTGACCGCTGCGTCAGTATCGACACGTGTATTAAGGGTTAATCTAATTACAATGAACTATTGTCAACTCTCACACTGACCTCTCCCCCCCCGGTATAAATACCTGTACTCGCGAGGGGACTACTAGAATTAGAAGTTATCGAACTCGACAAAATTTACATTTTTAAAATGGAGACAACAATCTCAAATCACCACTACAAAGATTTATCGCTTATTTTGTTCCTCAAGAAAGTTATTCAACTTTTAAATGTTTATAGATGTACGGATTTATTTTGGTTTTTAGCTGTTTGTATCAACCTCGACTAATCACGAGGTCATTAGTAACGTTTGAAAGAACGACGAAAAATGCTATCATCTCGGAACAAACCCCTAACTAGTTTTTCTCAACAGATTCCAGATGATCAATGCCCTCTAGCTTCTTCTTTATTCCATCTCGTTTCTCTTCTAATTCGGAATTGAGTCTAGACATTTCAACTGTGTTTTTGAGTTTTTCAACACTTTCCATATGACTGATGGTGGCTTGTTGACGATAACTCGTGCGTTCTTAGTATACGCCACTCTAGTCAGCATTCCAGACTCGTTCTTGACTCGCATTGACCTGAATGGAATGGAAGGATTTTATTCCAAGGTTTCCAGAATCTGAACCACTTACGCCACCAGAGCAAACGCCATCTACTGGTTTGAATCTTCTGCATTAACGAATTGGTCCCTTAAAGTTTTAGCTCCACGCTTGAACATGTAAACAATGGAGGATATCTTGAAAGAAGCTACAAAATCGAAAGAGAGATGGTAATTTTGCCATCACCTTCCATTTCGAGAAAACATCTACATTTTTGAAGCTTTCAAAGAACATTTCGATGGTCACTGTGAATTTGCCGTTGGAGATTCGTATCGAACAATCGTATAACAGTGCTGGATATCTAGATGCAGTTTCACTGGTTGCCTAGAACGAATTGACAATGACCGTGGAGCTCATGACGGAACCCACAGCTATACCGTTTCGTGAAGAGAGTAACCCAGCTCAGACACTGCTGCAAAAGAACATGAGGCTCAGCGAACATGAGGGGAAGGAGGCGAGGTATACCTAACCCTGTATTTCAAGTTGCTTACGCACAGCTCCTGTCGGAGAATGCGAGTTGGCACACCATGTCGAACTTGAAGAAGTCTATGAACGACCTCTAGAAATGAACAAACCTTTCAATTACAAGTACCGGTCCTTAACGAACGAGTCTCCATCTCACGCCTGTGTTGCATGCAAAAAAAATTCACTGAAGATGCAATCTTGTATGTCATTCGAAACGTCACACGGGAAAATTTGCATTTTTGTGGATCGGAAAATTCCTCCGGTGGTGAGGGTTTGTAGTCTTCGTCATCCGAGTCAGGCTTTTCTGTTGAGCGACCAGTCATAGACGCAGAACGTGTTTTAAATCCTCCGTCTTCGTCGGATTCATCGGTAGTACTCTGACTTTGAGAATATGTCAGTGCATCGCAATTATCATCCTCGAGAGGTGTCAAAATTTGCCGAAGAAGTGAGTTAGCCAGGGATGTTCCCCGCAAAGTGACAGTAGATACCTTGGTGAGGTAATGTTCCGTTTGTCATTCACTGATGTATTCGTTAAGCAGGTTGAATTCATTCAGAGGATTGATTCGGGCCATTCTTCAAATTACCGGACGAGAACTTTGTTTAGTAGAGGAAGGAATTTTCAACTTTTGATGAATTTTGATGAAAAAGTGTTCTCGTAGAGCCGTTGCAATGTCTATCAAGCGAATCTCACGAGCCAGAGCTGCATCGGCAGTGAAAATGGCTTCGTCTTCCATGGCTTCGCTCATATTAGTTGACCTTCTAATAGTTGCTCCGAACCTATTCTCGCTTGCGAACGTGTAGTTGACTGGAAACGTTGAGTTTGAGATAGTCTAGTTAATATGGTCTACTCACTGATCAGGCAAAGCAGTACGTATTTCATTTTCAAAATCGTGTTATGTATCACGCAGTGTCTCTGTACAAAAAGATGTCAGCTAAATCTTTAACTTTACTTTAACACAATCAAATCTCCAATGCTATTACACGCAAAACGCTCATCTCATATCGGCCACAAAGCTGTTTCAGATAAGGACACCATTGGTTATTGCAGCACAATAAACTCTAAACAGTGCTGAACAGCTGATAAAATATGTGTATGATCGAGTGCAGCACCCGCTGGGGCGTGTACATTTTTTGTCGCATGACTTTGCTGCAGCAGTCAGTTGTTAAGAATAGTAGGTGTGAACTTTATCGGTCACCTGACAGTTTTCAGGTTCGCGCCAAATAAAGTCACGTGACAAAGGAACCGCCCCAGCGGGTGCAGTTATTGTTGCACTCGACTATAGTCACAACCGAGATTAAATAACTCAGTTTCAGTGTCGAAATAAATAAAGTGTCGGTTCCTTTGAGAGGCCGGTTGTACAATTTCACCCGTGCTTATATTGATTAATCATGAAACACAATTCATAGCTTTCACGGCAGCTCAACGTGAGTGCAATTTATAATATACGTCGATAAATCGTACCCGTAACAGAGTAGGTTGCCCAGGTTTCGGGTTTCCTGCTTAACACTCTCCATACGTGAGGCACCCAGTTTGTTGGGTCAAGACTGGTCACAGATATCCCAAGCCATATGCCGGCAGAGCTAAGTATGTAGATGGCAAAGTCAAGCAGTTTCATCTCTTCTTGGAACCGGATGGTCAAGAATGGCTCACGCGGAATGGTCACGTACAGTCCACACTTGCTGAGCAAGCTAGTAGTCTTGGTCACTCGGGTCACGGTATTCGTATCCGAACAATCCGGATCTGGACACCTGCGGGCGCAGTCAGCCCTGAATCTGGCCAACATGGCTGCCCTGGTGGCGTTGGCTATGTCACCTGTGGAAATGTGCTTCTTGGTCAAGCTTGAGTTTCGCTCCAGATATTCATACGGTATCTTGTCAAAATATTTCAGTGTGAGAATCCTGAGACACTCGAATCGACAGCTAGTTTGATCGATAAATTCAGGTCGATAGGTTCGGCAATGTGTCTTGTAGGGTGGAGGTAGCAAGTGGGTTTCTTGTACAGTGTACGTCATCTCGAATTGTTTGCCCGATTGTTCAGCGTTCTTGTCAAATATCACAAGTGGACTGAACATCAGGCTGGTTCTGGGATAGGTATTCCAAGTATTCGAGGTCAACTTCATGACCTGAGACACGACGTTGAGCTCGAACTTGAACAGTGTTCCCATGAAGTTCAGAGATCTAGCTACTTCCGGGTAACTGTATGTCTTGTTTGAATTCCAATCGTAGATAATTGTAACCTTATAGCACATGAAGCCTTGGGTCAAGAATCGGACAATTGAAAGCTTTCTTGGGCATTGAGTAGCCGATAGCAGTACCAACTCGTGATCTCCCGGAAACCGGATCCAGCACTCACTGAACAGCTGACTAACGGGCGGTGTATAGTTGAATATTTCTTGGACAGTGAAGTAATCGAAGATATCTGGATTCTTTCGTGTCAAGTCCAGCTTCGATCCAGTGTGCGAGCGGTAGGCTTCATAGTCGAAGACATGGGTATATCTCAGACATATCGTTGTGTCGACGGGTTTTTTCAAGGTGGGCGTGTCAGCATTGACCACTGTCACGGTTGAGTATTGCATGTAATTTTGAATCACATGAAAAACTTGATACAGTAGGCCCGCGAAACATATGAAACCAAATGAAATGGAACACGCTTTTCTGCGCGAAGTTGAAACAGCCATCTTGGACGTTGAAATGTTCTCATTTTCATGCTACTACTTCGAGTATATCGACAACATGATTACTGAAATATATAGCTTTTTGAAACCTAGAAAGTTTCTGATGAGAGTGGCGTTAACAAGAGCTGTAAGTATCGATTCAGGTCTTTGTTCTCTAGTTAATAAACAACGTGTCGTGACAATACTAGAATGGCAAGCGGCAGCCATTTTGCTACGTGTGACCTCAGATTAAAGCCTTTGTGTGACTGGTTATGAAAAGCATTTTCAGTGCAGCACTGATTCGAGTTAAAGTTGGTAACTTTTCTCTTCTATGCTGTGGATGGCGTTAGTCGTTCATGATCTTACCGCTAGATGGATCTACTACACCGCTCGCTACTAGCAACCTACAAGTGCGATTGGAAAGGATGGACACCGGTCGCAGCTGGCTTTTTCCAAAGTAGAGGAAGCCATCTTGTTGGGTTCAAACTGAGCACAGATATGCCTAGCCATGTTCCAGCTGAGCTTAAGACATAGATGACTAGGTCAAGCTTGGCCATTACAGCCTTGAAGGTGATATACAAGCTGGGCTCACGCGACATGTCAACAAAGATGCGAGTGGGCTCATATTTGGACAATGGCGAGCGGATGACTTTGGTGATATAGAAATACTTAACGCAATCTGTTTGACGACACTTGTCAGCACAGGTTTTTCCTATGTCGAACAAAATCTTCGCGATGGTGGCATTTCTGATGTCAGACCGAGATACGTGTTTCTTGTCAAGCTCGGTGTCCGTTTCAAATGTTTCGTAAGGAGTCTTATCGAGCTTTTCCATGGTAAGCTTCCTGAGGCAAGCAAAATTACAAAATGCTTGACTCATATACTCAGGCTCGTAGTTGCGACACATTGTGTCATACGGTGGAGCCAGCGATGTGATATTGACGAAGCTTGATGTCAAAGCAAACTGTTCGGTGATGATATCGCTGCCGTCATATTTCAAGCTGACGTAGGGACAGAACATGATGCTGTAAACCGGCTGAATTTTCCAGTCATGCAGCGCCATCTTCATGAAGCTAGCGGTGATATTGAGCCGTATCGAGAAGAGAGTGCCCATGTACTCTAGAGACCGAGATACTTGGGCGTAAATATAGCTGTGGCTCATATTTTCTGAGAGCTGGACACTTGACTGATAACACATCAACCCCTGCGTGATGAATTTTGTCACGCTAAGCTTTTCCGAACATTGGTCATCTTCTATATCGGTCATCATGAAATCGCCAGGATACCGTATGATACAGCTATCGAATAGTTGACTCGTTGGAGGTGTGTATTCGAATATCTTCCTAATTGTTATGTTTTCATGCATGTATCCGTGATCTTTGATCAAGATATTCTCAGGGTTTTCACGGTTGTATCGCTCATAGTCAAATACTTGGGAATATCTCAAGCATACAGATAAGTCCAGCGGCTTTGCTAGAGCTGGTAAACTGTTGACCACGACAGTAACTGTCCTATACGCGAGATACGATTCTAGAATCAGACATACCTGGTAAGATAAGCCAGCCACAGAAAGCCCAGCGAAAAAGACCGACAGTAAATTTCTCAAAGTAACCATATTACACATGCGAGTTTTCACTACTAAGCTGGAACATTTGCTGCTCAGTGAATACAAATGAGATACTGTTTCCAAGGGAAACTTTGTTTTCATAGATTCCTCACTGTGTTTTTCGAAAAAACCGATAGTCAAAGTAGAGGATGAAACGGGCTGTTTTTTCACCACCCGACCCGCCCACAAATTTCAATCGAGCGGCCCGACCCCACCTGATGACCACCTATAGTACTGCGCACGAGCAAGTCAGTACAGTGAAAGGTACAAGACCTCCGCCCGAAGGTGGATCGAACGGGCCGAACGGGGCCCGGAGTCTACCTGACCCGATTCACCCTCTAAGTCGAAGTTTCCCTATGTGATTGTTCAAAATTGAAACGAATATATCTGTTTACATTTCAGACCCATATTTGTCTCTTGCTTCGCACAACACTATACTGTTAGATTTCGCAAACACGAAACAAATCACAACAAACGGTCTGAATCACAACATAAAATTCCGGGTTCACTTTAAAACGGACATTGAAATAGTCCTCGAATCTGAGCTTGCGCCATTTTCACTCTTAAGATGAAAAGGAAACCGAGCCCCAATAAAGAACACCGCAACTGATGCCCATCTCTGCATGTATCCCACTGTTGTCATCACTTTAGCTCTATTTCACAACTTTCGGGCGTACAGTTTTGATGAATAATTTCCCGTAAGGTGTCAGCACTGTTTGCTTACTATTGAAGTGTTACATAAACTTAGCGAAGGTGAACTGAAACTAAGATGAACACTTTATTGACATGATGAGAGGGTTGATACATAGGAAGCTATCTGAGCCTGTCGTTGCCTTTTATACTTGTCACTTGCGACAAGGTCAGAGAGGTCAGCGCGGCTAGATAAAGGAGGCGCCGGAGTAGACATGAATAGTTATCAGGTAGCCGTGAATAAGCCTGAAGGGGTTAACAACCTCTACAAAAGAAACCCCAAACAGGTGTCAGCCATCTTGCCAGGTTGAAGGTAAAACAGATATACCAAGAGCCCAAGTAGGGTTCATACAGGGACCGTTGAGAGCTAGTCTAGGGCTTATAGGTACGAAATTTAACTAGATTTAGGTTAACTAAGCTTTAATTCTAGTAACATCTAGTAACTGAAAACTCTTATATCCCCATTGAAAACGACTGGGATGTTCAGAGCAGTCGGCTGACTACCCCATCCGCAATCGGGACTGATCCGATAGACGGCATTGACAATTAGTGTAGCTTTAGCCAATTTTGACGTCACTTAAGTTGACATGCGCAGTAGGAATTTCGGAACAAATTTTCAAATCGGAGCAATCAGCTGCTCCTCGAAAATCCCAGCAGTTTTCAATGGGAAGTACAGCGTTCACATCGAAAAAAAAGTAAACTTGTTGGTACATTTTTTCGATACCGATACAGCAATCAGTATCGATGGTGACATCGAACTAGACTTGTTATGATAAGAGGCATCATAACTCTACTTCGCACTTCACCTCAATCTTAGTTCCTTGATAGATATGGTTTCCGTGTACAATGGGCCGCCAGGTGTCACCACTATTCGCTTATTCTTCCATGACACCCAAATGGGGAACAACCATCGCGCAGGGTCAAAGCTGAAGACAGATATGCCGAGCCATGTGCCAGCTGAGCTCAAGATGTAGATGACCAAGTCCAGCGTACCCATGACAGCCTTGAACGTGATCTGCAGATTCGGCTCACATGACATATCGACGAAGATACGATTGAGCTTCGATTTAGATAGAGGTGACTTGACCACCCTAGTTAGCGTGAACTGATTGAGACAATCAATTTGATTGCACCTGGCGTTGCAAGCGTCACTGATGTTAGACAATACTTCAGTGATTGTTTCATTTTCTATATCAGACATAGATATGTGCTTCTTGTCCAGCAAGGCGTCGATTTCAAATATCTCGTAAGATGTTTTGTCCAGTTGTTGAAGTGTTTTGTTTCTAACGCAAAGAAATTCGCAGTCGGTTTGAGAACGATATTCAGGTGTGTAGTCGCGACATCTGGTGTCATATGGTGGAGGCAGAGAGGTAATTCTGATAACACTGCCTGTTAAGCCGAACTGTTCAGCTATAACCTGTCGGCCATCTTGCTTTAGTGTCAGGTAAGGTGAGTACATCATGCTATACAGCGGCTTTGAATTCCAACTATGTAAAACCAACTTCATCATACCAGCTGTGATGTTGAGGTCCACGGCAAATAAAGTACCCATAAACTCAAGGGCTCTAGTTACCTGAGCATAGCTGTAACTGTGGCTCGTATTGTAATCTAGTTTCACGGTCGAGTGATAGCACATAAAGCCTTGGGTCAGGAATTTAGTGACTTGTATCTCATCGACACACTTTTCGTTACTGATTCGAGTAATCTTGTATTCGCGTGGATATCTGATAGCGCAATTTGTCAGCACTTGACTTGTCGGGGTCGTGTAGTTGAATATTTCTCTGACAGTTAACCTTTCATGCATATCTCTGAAAGTTATGCCCAACGTCGTCATGGGATTTTCAGATTTAAACCGAATGTGATCGAATATGTGCGAATATCTCAGACATACCGACAGATCAAGAGGCTCTTCACGGGTGGACAAGCGAGTTACAACCACAGTGACTGTGCGGTATGCTAAGTAAACGTCAAGAATCTGATATACTTGGTATGCTAGTCCCATCAAACAAAACGCACCAAAAATTAACGACAGAAATGTCCTCATATTGCAACGGAGTCAAATGGTACGTTCAATGTATATTTAAGCCAAAGTCTAATATGTATTTGGAATTCAAACGCTTCCATGGATATTCAGTTTCAGCTGTCAAAACAGAGCTTTCAAAAATGTTTTGACATAGAAAGAAATTCACACTGATATTGAAAAACATTATGTAGCAGTCTGAAAATATGATTGATCGGCAAGGGAGCTACACGTGTTGTGAAAAAATATGCGAACTGTCACATTAAATCAGGTCGAGTCACAGATCACAGAAATTAACAAAAGAATTGGCTGATCGTGGTTATAGCTCTGACTTATCAACGAGAATGATTGATTTCGGATATTAAAGTTAATTAAATACGTGTTCGCTTGATCATTAGGAGCTTGAGTGCATCTTGACTCAAGCCAGATTGCTCATATTAGATGTTTGGTTGTATTGCGTTTTTCCAGACCAGAGGCAGCCATCTTGCTGGGCTCAGAGTGAGCACAGATATGCCCAGCCAGGTTCCAGCTGAGCTCAAGGTGTAGATGACCAAGTCAAGCTCCGCCATCACGGCCTTGAAGATGATGTGCAGGCTGGGCTCACGTGACATGTCCACGAAGATGCGAGTGTGTTCATATTTTGACAATGGCGACCGGATAACTTTCGTAATTGAGAAATAGTTGATGCAATCTATTTGACGACACTTATTGTCGCAGGTTTCACTTATCTTGGACAGTATGCCGACGATCGTGTCATTATTTATGTCAGACAGAGATACGTGTTTCTTGTCAAGCTTGACGTCCGTCTCAAATGTTTCGTAGGGTGTCTTGTCCAGCAAGGTCAGGGTCATATTTCTGAGGCAAACAAATTCACACTCAGACTGAGTCCAGAACTGCGGTTGATAGTCTCGACACATCGTCTCATACGGAGGCGGCAATGATGTAATGTTGACATAGTTTGCCGTCAAAGCGAACTGTTCAGCGAGGACACTGCCTTCTTCAAACCTCATGGCAATGTAAGGACAGAACATGATGCTGTATCGAGGCCGAGTTTTCCAGCCATGTAGCGCCATCTTCATGAAGCCAGCGCTGATGTTGAGCCTGATCGAGAAGAGAGTGCCCATATACTCTAGGGACCGAGATACCTGGGTGTACTTGTATTTGGGACTCATGTTGTCGGGGAGCTCGATGCTTGACGTGTAGCATATGAACCCTTGCGTGACGAATTTTTTCACGCTTATCTTGTCGGCGCATTGGCCATCTTCTATTTCGGTCACCTTGAAATCCCCGGGATACCTGATGACACAGCTGTCGAACAGCTGACTAGTCGGAGGTGTGTACTCGAAGATGTCTTTGATCGTTACGTTTTCGTGCATGTACCTGACCGATCTTCTTAAGGTGGCCTCAGGGTGGTCAAGGTTAAACCGTTCATAGTCAAATACATGGGAATATCTCAAGCATACCGACAAGTCCAGCGGCTTGAGAAGAGCGGGCAATTTGTTGACCACAACCGTAGTCGCCCTATATTCAAGATAAGTGTCCAGAATCAGATAGACCTGATAAGACAAACCTGCCACACAGAGGCCAGAAAAAATGGCCGACAATACATTTTTAAGCGTGACCATTTCGCAAGTCATGTGTTCACGACTGACTCAAAAAGCTGTGCATATAGTACATAGCGCACATCGTTTCCAAGGGATACTTTGTGTTTGAAAGTTTATCGTCATGTTGATGACAACAGCAATATGCCAACAACACTAGCTGTGAATATTGCCATTTGAACGAGTGTATCTCGTTCATATTATCGACTAGGTTTTGTCTCTATTGTTTAGCAAGCTTGTTCATGCATTGGTCTGAAGAATCGACAATGGACTTGCGTTACACTCTGCAAAAGCGAAACATACCTGTAACCATAGCAAAGTGTCGAATGAAACCATTTTGTGGCATACATATACGCCCAAGCCGTCATCATATAAGTTCTCAAATTTGGCTCAGTTACCAATAACAACCTATCATTATGATCGTCAGCTCACGTTGGTACTCTGGCTGCCCAAATAACGCGAGGGGGCGCTACTGTGCATCTTTGTCTCTTAAATCTTGAGGCCCTGTTCAGCCATCTTGCCGGATTCAGAGTGAACACAGAGATGCCCAGCCATGTACCAGCTGAGCTTAGGATGTATATGACAAAGTCAAGGAGTGCCATGACGGCTTTGAAGGTTATCTGCAAACTGGGCTCACGTGACATTTCGACAAATATATAATTGTATCTTACGTCAAGTACGGGAGACCTCATGACTCTAGTAAGGGTGAACTCGTTGACGCAATCAGAGTACCGACATTTTTCGTTACATGCTGTACTTATCTCTGTTAGGGTTTTAGCCGTAGTTTCATTGTATAAGTCTGATACAGATACGATTTTCTTCTCAAGTGTGGCTTCCATCTCAAATATCTCGTACGAAGTTTTATCAAGCTTCAACATCGTCAGGTTCCGGATGCAAGCAAATTCACATTTAGTTTGACTGCTATAGTGAGGGGAATAGTCACGACACCTGGTGTCGTAGGGTGGAGGCAACGAGACAATCTTGATGGAACTTCCGGTCAAGCTGAACATTTCATTGGTGACCTTGCCGTCGAACTTGAGGCTCAGATAGGGACAGAACATTATACTGTACAGAGGCTGCGACCGCCAGCCATGCAGCGCCATCTTCATGAGGCCAGCGGTGATGTTTAGTTTCACGTTATAGATGCTACCGGGATACTCTAGGGATCGGGTCACTTGAGCATAATCGTATTTCCGGTTCATGTAACCGGTCAGAACTATGTTCAGTCGATAGCACATGAAGGCTTGTGTGATATATTTCACCACATGTATCTTTTCGTCACACTGTTCCGGATCTATCTTTGTCACCTTGAAGTCACCGGGATATCTGATGAAACAGCGAGGAAATAGGTTACCTGTAGATGGTGTGTAATCGAATATTTGCTTCACGGTCACCGCTTCCTGCAACTCTAGACTCGAAATGTTCAACCTTGCCGAAGGATGTTCTAAGTTGTACCTTTCAAAGTCAAAGAGATGCGAATACCTCAAGCATATAGACGCATCCGGTGGCCGGTCAAGGGTGGGCAAGGTGATCAACACCACGGTGACCGTCTTGAATGACAGGTATATCTGGAGAATTAGCGATATCTGATAGGTTAACCCGATGACACAAAGTGTGACGAAGAATCCCGATAAGAATTTCTCGGTTGTCGCCATTTTGTCAACTTAAGGGAATGTTGTTTGTATCTTTTAAAAATGACATGCATTTATAGAAATATTCCAATTAGATATTTCCCGATGTACGTAGATGTTACCATGGGATTTTCTTTTCATGAGTTAATGGAATTTTTAATGACTTCAAGTATAGAACCTTTTTCGAAAACAAAAGTTTCTATGATTTGATACAAATAATCGAATCAAACTGATACCATTTAATGACAGCTAAATTAATACAGTTCCGTTTCTCAGTTTTGAAAAACGCATCACATCCACAAAAGCTTCTCACGATAAAATATCTTACACTTGTACTAGACTTGGAGTTCATCATACTCATTTCCTACCATAAATCTTTCAATACTTATCTCAATATACACATCATAGAACTAAATTGTATATCAGCATTCTGTATAAAATATAGCCATAAAACAGCTATCGGTCGTTGGCTGGAAAAGGGTTATAAATATAATTCGTATTTTCGTAGAAATGTACATCGGACTTGTCCAGAGAGCGGCTTCGTGCCAGAGATTTTCGGAACGGGTTTGATTCTGTAAATCAGCTTGTTGGTTAATTCTGTGCTACAATGTATGATTTGGGCCCTAAATCCATCTTGTCAAAGCCAATCAATCAATCACCACCGCCTACCAGTGATTGCTGTAATCTTCATTCATCTTCTTATAGCTTAGTTTCATCGTATCATGATAGGTGGACTTGGGTGGCTTCAGCTGTCGCTTTGCGGGCCGCTTCGTAATTGTTCCACAATTGATGACAGGCACTAATGGCTCGTGCCTAGGCTTCTCAATCGTGTAGCTTGCATTCAAGTCCTTTGCATTCAGAGATTCCTGTTGCCGGCGGGCCACTTCCTTGAAGTAGTTTAAATTGTTGTAGTTGTCGTTACTCTGATCGCCGTGTTCGGAAAGGTTTCCGTTGGACGGGTTTTTGCATATTGTAAACGAAGAGTTCATCTCGTAGTTTCCTGTTCTCTTCAGATCCGGTGTGTAGCGTAGATCGCGACTCGACGTCTCGTTCAAAAATTCGTCGCTGTAGGCATTCATGATGTCATTGGACACGAGGCTGTTTGGACCATTCGAGCTCGCTAGTGGCTGTATTCGGTATATGCTTTCCTTGCGAATGTCCTTCCGGAAGGTTTGCTTCGTTCTCGAAAATGTTCTAGTGTTCACCAGCTGCAGTTTGCTGGGTGAGCATTCTTCTTCAATTTTGTTGACTAAGGCCCTGCGAGAACTTTGAGGCAGCGAACTGAAGGCTTCGTCAAGCCACGAGCTGACATTCATGTATTGGACATTCGTAGGAAATGGTGTTGTGTGAGCTGAGTGTAGCCAGCAATCGTCGCTATCAAGGTAATCAAAGTCGGGCGATGAGATATCTAGCAGTTCATTGCGACTCCATTCTTCATCGCCTCCACTCAGTGGTATTGTTGGCTTGAACAAACTCAGGGTCATTACATCACACTCCGTCGCCATGATGGCCACCGTTGAAAGGAACCCCACTGGCTGACTAGCAGAATCACTATTGCAATTGAAGTAAATCACAGTTGTTGATTG
The DNA here is from genome assembly GCA_022750525.1 of Halotydeus destructor. Lineage (NCBI taxonomy): Eukaryota > Metazoa > Arthropoda > Arachnida > Trombidiformes > Penthaleidae > Halotydeus > Halotydeus destructor. Next base: position 337,194 of record JAIUWE010000125.1, read on the forward strand.
TCACACCGATTCGTCTCTGGCTGTAAATTTTTTCCCTGCTAACAGCTTGATTCTTCAGCTGCTCGAAGACAACTTAACAAGTCACCGACTCGGACAATGATGACTTGACCCAAATTTGCAGGAAGCTTGTTTAAACTGATTCAACACCAGTGAAGTGGCAGCATACAATTTAGCGAATATTTCAGCCCGTTTGAAGGGAGAGAGCAAGATTTCTGCTTGATATGAGTAGAAGGCGTTGTGTTGTATATGCAACTCGTATAATAGCTGAGAGGAGGGAGAGGGGAGAGAGGAGAGGAGAACCCGAAGCCGTGGATCAACTATGCGGAAGGCCAACAAACTTGAACCAAAGTCTAAAACCAGTCTTCGGTAATGCTATTGTTGCAATGAAACGTGTTAAGAAACAAATGAAATATTCTACTAAAGAGGCAACACAGGTTGAACGCAGCTGAAAACTGAGAGGAAGAGGGAGAGAGACGAACAGGGAGCGAGAGAGGGAGAGACAGAATGGGACTTAATAGTAAATATAGAACCTCAAACTACACCCATCAGTTTTGCTCAGGCTTGTGTTGACTCACTTGACAAAAACGTGGGCCGGACAGGTGACCACATGGCAGACAACTCGGCAGCGTCTCATGTTACCGCTCAACTCGTCCGCTCTGTGGGCAGACGTGGGCTACCGGTCGGCCGGCCCAGCTCTGGGCCGTTCCTCATGGGCTGCCCGCTAGATGGCGCTCACTACTTTCACATGTTCTGCTCAGCGGACTGTATCTGAATTTATATGTGCATTAATCTTTGTTTTGATTTGACAAAATATGCGTTTAGCAGTTCTCGATTCAATTTGCAAAATTTAGGGACACAAGCAGTGTTTTCTTGTTGTCTTATCTCGAATAATTACTGTTGAACGCGAACGAACATGGCTGGCTGTAAGCTGTGCGGAGGCGAAGTTGAACCCGATGAGGTAAGTAAACGAAACTTGTTTTCATGATGATGGTTTCACTAACCTTGTGCGTGCTTTGACTCGATTAGGGCATGTTGGTTTGCGTATCATGTGGCGCCATTGCCGAGGACAAGGATGTACTGCGAATAGACGAATACCAGCCCGATGGTATGAAGGATCCGAGTAAAACAGTTGCCTTCAATGGCGCCAAAGTCAGCTCGGCAATTAAGGTGTTGCATCTGCAGACCAGAAAGTTTGAAACGAAAGGCAAACAGAATGCCAAGAAATTCCTGGACACGATGATGGCGAACCTGAGTCTGTCTAGCGATCTCAAGCACGATGTTATGCAACTGTATGAAAAGTCGCTCAGCGGAAAGTACTATTTCAGCTGGCACACAACGCGAACAATACTGGCTGCCGTTTGCCTGTACGTCAAAGTATGCGAATCAAATATGCCGGCAACTGTCACCGAAGTTTGCAATGCAGCTCGAATAGAGAAGGACGAGTTTGCCAGAGTGTTTTATTGTTTCTTGAAAACGTATCCCACTCTGCACACGAAGCCCGATGGAACACATGCTGGCCATGTTGTCTCTCATATTCTGCGAGATTTTGACTTTCATCGTGCCGAGTCCTCACAAATATTCGAAAGAACGGCTCGAATACTCGATGTTCAGAAGCAGCTAGCCTCTAGTCACGGCTGTACAAATATAGAAGGAAGGTCTCCTGTGAGATATATGATTGCGTCATCGTATATCGCTTGGAAGACGCTCAACATGAATGAAAGGCGCCGCTTGCCATTTGCTAATTTTGCCAAATCGAACGGATTGCCACCCGGTTGCAGCAAATCCGTGCAAGAGGCTGTGGCTGTTCTCTTACGCAATTTCATGGTCTTGGCTTCCAAGATCTCTTGGCTGAAATTCAAAAACATCACCAAAGACACTGTACTCCTATATTTCGACGACATAATGACCGAAGCGGAAGGAGGAGTGGTTCACATGCTCAAGTTCGAAGCTCTGGAAGGGATCCGGAAGGCGCCACATGTTCCCCTGGTGAGGCCGGAAGTGCCTGTCCTGGACGAAAATGACGATCTTGACATATCAGACTCTGAAATTGACAAGTACATCCGGTCTAGTGACGAAGTTCGCCTACTGGAGAAGGCGAAAAGTTTCTCAAGTAATGACATTACTGATAACGGAAAGAAGGATATGAGAGACAATGATTTATCGCCCAAGGGCGGAAGTGCGAAACGTCAGAAAACAGCCTGAGCTGATAATCGAATTTTTTTCTACTTCAACCTACTTAACCAAAAAGCTTCCCTCTGGAGTTGTAAATGCAATCAACTAACTGCTACACATTCCATAATCGTATAAATTAATGCAGTCAACAGTTGCACAACACAAAGCGACATTATTCATTCATTTCATTTATTTCAAGTATTACCGTAAACTCTTTAACGTGGCGTAATAAACATTTCTTAGGCAACAATGGCGCGGTTTACAGTGTGTTGCCAATTTGAATGATGCAACATGAAAAAGTGAGAACAATCGAATTTGCACAAATGTTTGTAGTGGTTGAGACAAGTGTCATCTTCCTTTGAAACGGTGGATACCCATACGCAACCATTTCTTTCGTGAGTGATCATCGGTGAACAATTAGAGATGAACTTCTTTTTAACGGACGAGTTTCAAATAAATAATTTGTCTTTGCATTAATCAAAGCTTTTCGCGTTCGAGTTAATTTGCAATATCTTGTCATCGGGACTAAAGTTCTTCTCTCCTAGTTAGCGAACATTTTCTTTCCTTCGGCAGCCCTTTTTGTGTTCGGCGTGCCAGTGATGTTGCTGGCATTCCAGTGAACAGTACGATGTGTTCCAGCAGCAAAAGTAGATTGATTCATTCGAACAGTTGCAGCACTAAATGGACAAGGAAACGGGATGAGCATTAAGCAAGTCAAATGAGGTGAATAATTCAGTAGATTATGCGATCTCAGCTGGGGAGAGGAAGAAGAGGGAAGAGAGGAAGGGGGGAGAGGACCACTTACCCATTGCTTTCGCTTCGCTTCCTCAATCTCCATTTTGTGCAACACCTTCAACTGTTCGACGTCTTTCTGGTATTGAGCACCTTCCTCTGTGCTGGACATCTTCTTCCTGAGCAACTCAACTTCCTTTTGAAGGGCAATTATTCTAGCTTGAAGTCTAATGTTGTCATTATCACGTTCCTCAATGGTGCGGCGCAGCTGCAGGTAAACACAAAAAAGAGTAAAAGGTAGATGTATCATTCAAACATTTCATCATAAAACAAATTTCATGGGATTATGCAAAGGGATAAGAGAAAAGGTAAACAAACCTTTTTCGTTTGGTCCATGAATCGGTTTTCGAGAATTTGTTCCAAATTGGCCAACATGTCACCGTACTTTGAGTCACAGCCACACTTTGCGTTCACTGGTGATTTAGTTCGGCCCAAGATTACCTCGTTGAGCGACGGCAATTTCCTGGGCCGGCCCTTGGGCCTACCAGTCTTGGTTCTAGCTAATGGCTGCCCACTCAGGATTGCCGTCAGTATGGGCGACATTTTAGTCGGTGGTGATGATGATGATTTAACTTTTTGCACTAAAGACTTGCTGGGTGATTTCTGAACACCATTACTGGTGGCACGACTGGCTGCCGGTGATGCTGATGGTGAATATTTAGCCGGGCGACCGGGACGCCTCTTAATTTGATTGGTCAGCTGATTTACTGCCTTCTTGACTGAATTGGCATACGTTGACCTCACCGGGCGTCTCAGAGACGTTCGAATGGGCTCATTGCGAACTGTACTTAATTCCGGCGAAGCCGTTACCGTTCCAGCTCGGTTCTTAGAACCTGGAGGACGGCCTCGTTTCTTGCGAGGCGGTGAATCAAGCGTCGCCGTGTCCTGAGTGAATATGAGTGAATTTGGACGACTGACTCGAGACGTTCGCCTAATTTTCACAGGCTCCACAGCTGACTTCGGAGACTGGTTCTCCTCATTTTCCTCGTCATCTTCCTCCTCATCACCTTCGTCATCATCATCGTCTTCGTCTACTTCAGTCTCTGAGCCGTTCGCGGCCTCCATTTCCTGGTCATCGTCATTCACCACCTCGGCCAGCTTGTCGGCCAAACCGTCACTGTCTTCCATGGACTCGGCGTCACTAGTTCTACTTTCTATTGCAGCCTCCTCACTGAGAGCCATTGCTTCTCTCTCTTCCTCTCTGCCTGCGTGGAAGGAAATAACGCACGATACACACCGAGAGCGTTCACTTGACGTCTTGTAGGGCAACAAACATGGTGACCTACCTGAGAAGCCGTTAACAGGGAAACGTAGTCAAGTCACAAACAAGGCAGAGATCCCGACTACCGTTGTAACGCATTTGCTATACACAACAGGAATGGCGTCTTCTCTCTCTCTCTCCCTCTCACTCTTTTCCTCTCTTCCTCTATCGCTGCCTGCCTCCAGTTGACGTTTACGGTTGACCCGTTGAAAATATTGGTCCTCCAACTGGATCAGGATTTGCAACGGTGAACTCTCTTCTCTTCGTGTACTCGTCAACGCTTGCAGAACGAAAAGTGTGTCGGGGTTTTTTGAGCTTTGCCTCTCGCTCTTGCACAGCTTCTCTGGTCTTCTCTTCTTTCCTCGTTACCCGTTTCTCTTCGGCTCCCTCTCTCCCTCTCTTCACTCACTCGGTCTCTCTCTCCCTCTCTCTCTCTTTTGCTCTCGGCCTCTCTCTCTCCCTTTTCGCCGCTTCGACCGACGGCAGCGCCACGCTGCGGACGGCGCGCTCTGGCCCATGAGAATGTTGTCAGACAACTTTTGCTCGTTTGTTTTGGTTTCGCTCTCTCCCTCTCCCTCTCTCCTCTTTGGCACCAGAAAGATGTTCTGAACAGGCCGATTTTTTTCTCAATTCGAACATCCAGTGGCACTTGAAAGGTAGTAAAAAGTTTAATTACACCAAGACACTTCAACTGTCAAACATGAGAAGATTGCGTAAGAGAAGGAAGACAATTGGCGGAATGATGTTCACTTGAGGCACCGTAAGACAAGACTGACAAAAATGGGCGGACAAGGTTTTTATAGACTACAAGTCCTTGATACCAAGAGCAGGTGCAGGTGGTGGTATTCTTTCTCTCATACTGGTAAAACTACATCTACTATAATACTCGAGTTAAGTCGTCCTTACAAAGCTAGAGCCAAATTTGGATAATTATTCGACTAGTGACTCGTGATTGGGCAAAGCGTGTGTTGGCCTTCCGAAGTTATCTCTCTCCTTTCTCTCTCAAGCTGAACTGTGCAAGTCATTCATTGTTGATAATTGAACTGGAAGTCAACCTGCTGGTTGTTGCTGTATCAGGTGCAAGCGAGGCAATTGTTCACCAGGTAACTGGTTAAATGAGTGCTTGAAGTGCTGGTGGAACCTTTGTTTCGAAAGACGGAAAGATGGACAATCGAACTGTGGTGACGAAGACGGTCACTAAGACCTTTGAAGAGCCGTCTCGAGCAGTAAGTAGAGAACTTGGGGTCGATGAGAAGGTTTGTGTTCTATAGAATGTTTCTACTTCCAGGTGCAAGCGATAGATGGGGACGTTATACCAGTTGTCGAACAAGGTCTGTAGTCCGTGCGTGATTTAGTATGCTTGCTGACTAGTGGCATGTCTCTCTCTCTCCCTCTTCCTCTCTTCGTTTTTGTCTCTCGGAATCTGTATCACATTTCGGCGCCGATTTTGCCAGAGGAATGGACGACAAGTCGCAAGATCATCAATCATAAAACAAGATTAACTGAGACTCGTGTCCAGAGGCAAATTGTCATGGAAGACGGCAAAGTTATCGCTGACAGCGGTCCTCAGGTTTCAACACGTACCAAGGAGGATAGTCAGAAAGAGGAAATTGAATTGTCATCAAAGAAGAGGAACGGCAGCAAGGAGAGGACACCTAGGCACGGCTATATCCGTGTACCCGGTGCCGAGAATGTCGTTAATGAGAAGACGGAAACAAGGACTCGGACCCGAGAGGCCAAGCAGGAAAATTTGCAGTACCATGACGAAGGGCTCCGTGAGCTGACGGGCTTTGAAGTACACAAGAAGGCACTCGTGTCACCTAATGAGCTAATTGAGTTACAAAATGAGCTTGAAATTGGTCAGCCCCCTCGCGGTAATCTCATACACTATTCGTGCAAGGGAAAGAAAACGAAGGACAGGGAGGAAGTGAAGGAAATTGAGACGATCGATGCCGACGGCGAGCGAAGTGTCCAGGTCACCAGGACCATGGACTTCGAGGAGGCCAGCGATGACGAGCTTCCGGAACACGAAACCGTCGGCCTTGCGCTGCCCGAAGAGTACAAGGAGTCGACCAAGAAGGTGCAATACTACTTTGGCTATCCGCCCTACTGACTCACTGGCGCCTTTGCACGGCTCCGCTAATTAGTGTTTACCTTGATTAACATACATAATTAACCTTGAAGATCTCGCCCGCTTGGCGTTTTGGAGCGCTCTGACACCACTCATAGCTTGCTGAAAGGCGACCGAACGGAAACTCTTACGCAAGAATGGACAAGTTGAATGGCTGGTCATTCTTCTCTCTCTCTCTCTCTCCCCCTCTTTCTCCCTCTCGCCACATGTGTTACAGCGAGCGAAAAAGGAAGAAAACACGGCCGTTCAGTTTGTTCTTAGTCTCATAAAAGTTCGACACACTGCTTAATCACGTTCTGTGTTTCCTTCTATGGTCACTTTCGAACTAATCGCTGGAGAAAAAGTACATTTGCCAGGTCATTTGTTTCAACGGTTATATTCGCTAACATTAGTCTCTCTCTCCCTCTCTTCCCTCTCCCTCTCTGCAGGGTCATTAACTATTGTTACCTTAAATTGCTTCGTATTTTTTTACTCCATCATTTTGCAGGTTGTGCAATGATGAGAAACGCTCTCTCCCTCCCTCTCTCTCTGTCTCTCTTTCTGCTCTTCCTTTCAATTCCGAGCAAATCGTTTCCTTGACTCGAATGGTTAATTGTTTTCCTCCTAATTAGCATTTATGTTGTACAATTGTGAAAGTTGTAATTAACAAACCAATTAACAAAGTTCACCAGTCTGTCGGTCAGCTTTCAATAGACGACATCCGGAGTCGGCCGCCATTTTTGGGAGAGGGAGAGAGGACGTCATAATTAGTCACTCTTAACGACTTTGCATTTAATCTGGCCTGAATAATTGTCTTGTAGACCATTGATCAAACTGGAAACTTTGAAGGCAACTTTCCCAGTTTTGTTGTTCGGCAATGTTTCCGAATGTCTAATTAAGGAGTCCCTTCCCAACTCGCAGGCCTTCGAGTTCTGGGCTACCAGCTTCCAACTTGTACGCGTTCTAGAACTCGAGTGATGGATTTTGGCAATTAGCGAACGAAAGGTTTCTCAAATAATGGTTCGCTGACTGGGCTCGCTCTCTCTCCTCTCTCCTTCTCCCTCTCGTCCTCTTTCTCTCTGGCTTTGCATTCACTGAACAGTTCAATGGAAGTCATTATGCAATTCGACTTCTAATATGTTTTTCTTATTGTCACCAGCTGTCACTGAGCTGCACAGAGGCAGTGCTGTGACTTTGTGTACTGTCTCTCGCCCTCTCTCCCTCTTCTCCCATCTCTCTCCCTCTCGCTCTCTCCTCTTTTCATTAACTTCCCATTTTCAACCTTCCGCTTTAATTCCTCATCTAATTAGCGACCATTTCAAGTAACGGAAATTCTGATTCGAATCGCTGAACTCGAAAATGGCCAGAGGGCGCTCCGGTCAGAGAATATAGGACATATAGAACATTCAGTTTTCTTGCCAGACCCATGGTGACCTTTCATCTCGCTGCACTCAGTCCATTTCTTTGCCAATCTCTCCTAGACACACACAGTCTCCCTCCTTTCCTCCCCCCTTCCCTCTCTTCACGCTCTTCAAGTTCGCTCTTTCCTATATTAATCTCATTGCATTGCTGAGTGCAAAGTAAATTCACTGAGATTTACAATTTCCTCTCTCCCTCTCCCTCTTCGCTCTCTTCAAGCGACGCGAACTTTGAACTATATTTCGACACACTGTGTGTATGTACTGGCAGCCACTCGTGGGATTCTTTCCGTATGTCGAACTTAATATAACAAGAACCGAGTGGCTGTTCTATGGCCTGTGTGTGTACCTTCGACTCGGGTCCAAAATGGAATGGCCGGCGGCCATGGTCCTAATTAACGGCCGCTAATTTCAGCGCGAACAGAGCGCCATTGTTAACTGTTCGATGGACCAAATTTGGCGCCAAAGTAAATTAAACGAACCGCTCCAGGCTATGGTCAGTTCTAGAACGGTTCTTTGCATTCAAGCCCACTGCAGCACTGCTTGGTCACATCACACCTCACTTTCCTGACAGCGTGGTATCACGATAACGATCGTCAAAGATAACGAGTTTACTTCTACTCGAGAAAAGGTCTCATACAGTAATCAGTGATACGGAGCAAGAGCGAGAGAGAGGGAAAGAGGAGAGGGAGAGAGGAGAGGGAGAGGAAAGATAGACGGCATCATGAAGTGCAAACTGTGAACACATCAGCGCATCCCTTACACTTACAAAATCGAAAGATACCATCATGAGCACTGCACAGCCCTTCGCACTCGGAGCCATATCCTTTAGTCCTTAGAACATCCGTCAGAACGTACTCCCAGTCCAAGTTCGAACCGTCCAGCCAAGCGGGGTAATAGGTTGTATTGGGCACATTCAGGGCCCCGAGCCAGTAAATTTGGCCCATGGACACATTGTCGAACAGCCATTTCCGCTCCTCTTCGTCCACTCCCGTCGGCAAATGGCCGCCATGTCTATTACAGAACTGCAGGGCTTCCACGAAACCGGATTTAGCTTCGTGCAGCGTGTACTGGGCGCCAGTTAGCGGCGACTTGATCCAGTTGACGCCAACTGGCTGCGAAGGGCACACTTGAAGGCAAGCAAAGACAATTAAGGTGACGGAAAGGATTCCTGACTTCATGACCGTCTTTCCGAGACACTAGAACAGCGAACATCGCCGTCCCTTAATTGGCGAGTCCTTTTATGCAATCAACTTGACTGATTGCGCTCTCTATCTCGGTGCAAATTATGACGCTATTTGTTACAGTTAAGTGCAGAGAAGGTGAACGTACAATTTACATTCCAGGTATGTGGTGTCGTTAAAGTGGAAGAGTTCATGAAAAGAGCATGAACTTCATATTCCATTACCATTCCGAACATTTCGCTCTCCGATGGCAGCGCCATCTTGCGGAAGGTTGCTTTTGAAACACTGGTTCGTCTCGTAGTTTGTTTATTTGTCTTGGAAATAATGGAATATAAAATATGGTAAAACTTTAAGTCATCACAGATAGGTTTTTCGCTAAATTAGTATCGACTAGATTGGTTTGACAATGTACTGAAAACGAAGAGAAGAGAGAAAGGCCTCTCATATGAGTACCGGCGAAGTGACCGGGCCGCCATTGGGCCGGAAGAGGCCATTGTTGTCCATGATGTCCGGCGGAGTTGACTTTCTGTTATACATTTCCGTCAATCGGACATTATACTTATTTCTATCTTGAATGTCATTGGATGTCATTTGCAGATAGTCCTGATTAGGGGCCGGCGGTGGCGGAGCCTCGTCATCCGAGGCCAGATTGGCGGCCATGATTGCCATGGGCACGGTAATGGGGGACAATGATGACCCAGATGCTTGTCTCTGGCCATTGGCCATTGTTGCCAGGGAGGACAAAGCTGCCTGCGAGGCAATGACCGTCTCAATTTGCTGCTGACCACTGGCAGCCCGGCCACTGGTGCCCGGGCGGCCATTTTGGTGGTGGTTAACGATGACGTCCTTTCTTTCGCTTGATTGAAACGTGGAAACGATGGCCTGCTTGTGTCTAATGACCACATACATTACGGCCAACAAGATGACCGTCAGCACGAGCACAATGGCCAACACGAGGCCCACCATGGACTGGCCGGACTGTTCGACCACTTGGTCCCTTTTCGAGAGGGTCACTTCCAGGCTCACGTTGGACATTAGGGTGCCCGCCTTATTCGATGCTCGGCACGTGTAGCTGGAAACCAGAGAAGAGGGAAGAGGGGAGAGGGAGAGAGAGAGGAAGAGAGGGGAGGGGAGAGAGAAAACATATATAAAGCGTATGTCGACATACATAGCATGAGCATACATTTCAATCTAACCGTGCACCGCGAATAGAATATAGAACAGTATAGAACGGTTTGCCGATCATATTCGTGATCGGATTATGCTATTGCTGAAAATGCATATTTGAATTCAATCCGAACCGCAATTCTGAGCTTGCCTCGCAGCGACACACACACACAAAATCTTCCCTCTCCTCTCCCTCTCTCTCTCTCTCTCTCTCTCTCTCTTCTCTTGCTCTTCTCCCCCTCTCTTTCTTTTCTGTCTCTTCTTTACTACAGGGTACAATTTTGTCGCCATGCTTTAATGCTATACACACAGAGGGAAGAAGGGCGAGAGACAGATAGAGGGAGAGAGAGAGAGGAGAGAGAAAGAGAGCGCCGAAGAGGCATTATACGGCAAAGAATTTTACCGGAGAGAAAAAATGTCAATAGGGATGAAAAGATCAAACTTCGCTCAGCTATAACTATGGGTCTCTCTCCCTCTCTCTCTCTCTTTATCTTTCTCTCTCCCTCTATCTCTCGCTCTCCCTCGGCCCTGTTACTCTTTTATGTGCCACTCAATGGCATAGAATCATAAATATATCATCAAAGCAAGTTGCAGTCAGCTTGGAAACGCCATTCAAGTCCCGGTAACAACATCATAGGCGCACATGCAGTTAACTATACATTTATAAAAGTATAAAGCATACTCTGCTATTGTATTAGTTCCAATTTCACTCTCTCCTCTCCCCTTCCCTCTCTCCTCTCTGTGTCTCTCCTGTAGCAAAGGGCCGAAAAAAGAGTGCCGTGAGCTGATTGAAGCGGAACCAGGAAATGTAATGTTGAGTAACTCGGACCCCGTAGCCTTGTACACGCTGAGCTAGTAAAACAATATGAGGAAAGCCGGAAAAGAGTGCCTCTCTCCCTCTCTCTCCCTCTGTACCATTGAGTACATTCAGTACATACTGATTACCGTTTACTGAATTAGCGAACAGGACGAAAGTTTTAGGACAGTCACAGACTTTCAGAACTCGAAAGAGTAATACAATCAGAGTGTACGTGAAAATTTTACAGTCGGTTGCACTTGAAGCAAATGTTAACTTATTGATTTTTTGTGTGTCTCTCTCTCTCTCCTTCCCTCTCTCCCTCTCTCCCCCTCTCTTGTCGACATTATACACATAACGTAACGTGGACCTGACTGGAGAGATCTACTAGTCAAAGTTCTACTCTGAACTGTTCTATGCGAAGCTGGAGCCATTACTAAATCGTCGAGGGGTTTACTGCTCGGCAAAATTCGACTAGTGTAAAACTATTTTCCTAGTTCACTTGAAGAGGAGAGGGAAGAGGAGAGAGAGAGGGGAGAGAGAGAGACGGATGCTGATGATGCAGCGCATTATGCAATTGACTAACATAACGAGAGGCTGAAAAGGAAAAGTGTGTACATTGAGAAACAAAGTTCTAGAACTCGCCGGCATGAGACTCTCATTATGTGTATGCGCAAAAATGTTCCAACAAATAAATTCCATTTAATGCCTTCTTTTCCTCTCAGGGCGAGAGGGAGAGAGGGAGAGAGGATAGGCAAAAGAGCGAGAGAGAGAGAAGCAAGAAGAGAAAATAGTGAATAACAAAATAAAGGAACTGTTCAAACAAGTTCGCGAGAGAAACACAGAGGAGCAAGAAGAGAGGAGAGAGGAAGGGAGAGAGAGGCAAACTCACCTTCCACTGTCCTTGGGCATGGCGTTCACAATGTACAAACTCGAAGTCTTGTCGGTGCCCTTGACCGTCTCCTTGATGAGGTACATTTGGCGGCCGAAGGACATTAGGGACAGGTTGCCAATGGGTCGACCCTTCCAGAACCAATCAATGGCGGCGCTGGGTATGGAACGGCCGATGCACTCGAGGCGGGCATCTTCACCTTGACAACGAGAGGGAGAGAGAGAGAGTGGACACAATTAGGACATTTGCGTAGTCCAGGTAGTACACTTACCTTCGAACGAGTACACTTGGCCACTTGGGACAGACAGTTCGGGCGGACAGGCAAACTCGTCCAGTTCTAGGTCACTCCACGATCGACCGGTCAAGCGGGACGGGTAATCACAGGTTGGCGTGAAACTGAGCGGAATTTTATGGCTGTGTGTGTGTGAGTGTGTTGTCCAATCGGTGACCAGATACACGTGTACACAGAGAGGGAGCCCGCCGAGAGGGGGACAGAGAGGGGAGAGCGAGAGGGAAGAGAGGGGAAGAGTAGATCGCAAAGTGTTAGTCGAGTTCTCTCTTTTATGCTCTGGTCTCTTGTCTCTCTCCCTTTTTTCGTCTCCCTTGCCACAGTGAATGAAGTCCCTTCGGCAAGGCAGTTCGGTGAGAGAGGGAAGAGGAGAGAGGGAGAGAGAGAGGGAGACAATAGTTACCTTAGCATCCAATGGCGTAAATCCCGGAGGCGACAGTCACAAATCCAGTGATTCCCATGGAGGTTCAGGTTTAGTTGGTCGACATGAACTAGAGGTTCTACTACAGAGCCGGCTAGAACTCTGCGAGAGCGGGAGAGGGAAGGAGAGCAAAGGAGAGAGAGAGGGCGAGAGTTTATATGTGAACATTAGAAACGTACATTAAACGAAAAATAGTAGAGCAGATAGTACAAGAGAAATGAGAGAGGGAGAGAGAGAGAGAGAAAGAGGGAAGGCGGAAGAGAGATGGTAGTTTAGTGAGAGCCTAATAATTATTCAGTCAGAGGGAAGAGAGGGAGAGAGGGAGCGAAGAGACTGAGATTACAACTGAGAGCGAAGGAGAGCCCATGTGACAAGATGAGCATAATGAATCTCGATTTTCCTCCTTTATACTAAATATATATATAATACATATAAACGCATATAAAGCACACATATACGTTTCTTGCAGGGCTGTACATAACGACCAGGTCGCTCTCTCTCTCTCCCTCTCCCCCCTCTCCCTCCTTCGCTCTGCTCGCATCCCATGCAAACCCTTCAGCCTAGATTTACCATATCATCAGTCTTTGCCTGTCAAGCCATGGCGTCACCCGGCCTGTCTAGACTGTCAACGGAAGCTTTAATATGCCATTGCGTCTTCCCCTCTCCGTAACTCGAGAGGGGAGAGAGGGAGAGGAGAGGAGAGAGAGAGAGAGGAAAAAACGAACCAAGGAGAGGAGGGAAGGAGAGAGAAAAGCTCTGGTCTTGATGGCAGGAAAAAGTTTATCCCTCGGGTATTATAGGCATAAAGCAAACCCCTTGTCCCGCACTTCATTATCGGCGCCATCTTGCATATGTGTTTGTTTTCGAATACTAATTATTTGGCTGCCTGAGCTGCCACTGGCTTGCCATAGCTCTGACACTCGCTTCCACTTTTGATTGGGACACTTTGTTCTGCAAGTTCTAGAACCAACCGTCGAACTTTCCACTTTCCTATCTGTCTCTCTCCCTTCTCTCTCTCCCTTTCTCTCTCCATCTCTTCTCCTTTTTTCCACTAATTAGTCAAACAAGCACACAACTCATGTATACGCAAATACTTCTACTAATGACTAGTCGGGCCTCTTGTCTCTCCCCTCTTCCCTCTCCTCTCTTCCTCTCATTGCCGGAGACAGTGGCAACTGTCACGCACCTTAATTTGTTGTCATTGAGATGTAAATTCTTCAACTGCGTCAAGTCATTAAAGGCCTTGGGTTCGATAAGCTCAATGTCACAGTGGCTCAAGTCCAGTGTCCACAGGCTGGCCATGGCCTGAAACGAGTCCTGGTTCAGCCTGTGTATCGGATTGTGATTTAGCAGCAATTTCCTAATTGTCCGACAAGGCCTGAAGGCCTCCGAGGGCACCGTGCGCAGGTAATTGTGACCTAAATCCAGTTCGACCAGGTTCGAGACGGACTCGAAGGTGTCCCTTTCAATTTCCCGCAGTTGACACCTACGAGAGAGGATGAGAGGGGAGAGAGACATGTTAAATTTGACACGAAAAAGGGGGGAAGGCAAAGTTTGGGGGAAGAGTTGGAAATTGAAAAAAAGAGTGAAGGAATTGACATTTGCAACGAGATGGGAAAAAATGTTAATGAATGTCTGCCTTCTCTGAGTCAAATAGGACGAAAACGTTATTAAGAACTTTTTTCAGTACCAAGTTTTGTACATTCCGTTCGAAAATGTTCAAGAATTGCCTAAAGCACTATAATTCGGGATCTGGATTTTTTCCCTTCTTGCTTTCGTTGTCTCTCCCTCTCGCTCTCTCTCTCTCCCTCTCGCTCTCTCTCCCTCTCTCTCCCCCGCTCTCGCTCCCATCTCAATCTCCTCTAACTTTTTGCCGACTAGATTTCGTGACAATTCCAAAGCAATTTAGAAATGGAATTGGAAGCGAGCGAAGAGAGAGAGAGAGAGGAGAGGGAGAGAGGAGAGCGAGAGAAAGAGACATCAATTCAGTCTCTGGCATTCTGAAAAGGAAGAATAGAAATTTAAGAGTCATCGGTCTCTGTCTCGAACTCTCTCGAAGCGTTTAGAATTTTTTAAAGAAAAGTTCTCTCAGCACAGTCGAGTGTGTTGGCGAACACGCCAAGAACATTCAACTTGATGTCGGCCACGAACTGTTCTAGAACTCTTTCAGAACACGGCCAGACCTTTAGCACAGATTGGCCATATTACTGACTTGCCGGCAACTCAATTCTCTGGCTTGGCATCGAATTCCAAAATTCGAACAGTTCTAGAGCAAATGTTCACTCACGACTCATCAATTCGGTCCAAAGGAAAGCGGAAATGCAATTCTGTCGAATCGCGAACATAAAGTGTACTTTGCTCTCTCTCCCCTCTCTCTCTCCCTCTCCTCTCGGATAACACTCTTTTAATTTGCATTTACCAAGGTATACAAATACCACTCGGAAATGAGAGCAAGCTTCTTGCATTCAATGAAAAAATCTTTAGAACTTTTTTCCTGATTGTTCAGCATATAAAAAAGTTTAAATGTGTCACATTAAGGGCCGTTAACGGCAAGAACCAGAGTTCGAAGTTCTAGAACATGGCAGTTGGAGAGTGTACCTTTGTTCGGAGGAGAGAGAGAGGGAGAGGGAGGGAGGGCAAAAATACGGCCAAATGTTCACATGTGACACTTTTATGGTCGACCCCAATGAGTGACGGACTGAGTTTAGTGTACGGGAACTAAATCGAATATAGTTCTAGAACTGTATATATAAAAGATGACGAACACAACAATACGTAAAGGGAACAAGAATAAAAGAACAAGAGAGAAAGGGAAAGAGAGAAAGGGGAGAGGGAAAAGGGGAGAGAGAGAGCCGGAACTGGCGGCATAAATGTGTATGTACACACATGGTTGGACATCCAAGAACACGAACTTGGCAGAGTTCGAAAAACATGGCCCACAACTGGCCTGGTATGTTCTATATGTTCTAGCCTCGCTCTCTCTCTCTCTCTCTCCCTCTCCCTTCGCCAATATACGTTTCCTGTGCATTGTTTCAAATGTCACAATGCTTTTAGCTTTTAGTGCCT
Source organism: Halotydeus destructor (assembly GCA_022750525.1). Taxonomy (NCBI): domain Eukaryota; kingdom Metazoa; phylum Arthropoda; class Arachnida; order Trombidiformes; family Penthaleidae; genus Halotydeus; species Halotydeus destructor. The sequence goes on from JAIUWE010000125.1 coordinate 352,762, forward strand.
TTCGGCCTCATTAAGCACAGGTATAGAATTTCCCTTTGCTATCGAATTCATATCGATTCTAAAGTCTACAGTTCTAGAACCTATTCGAGGCCCACAGGACAGAACATTCGCAACGGTCGCCCCTTGGACTGGACATATCGCATTTCCGGTTTGCGTGAAAGCCTTCCGGGAGCCTTTTATGAACACAGTGCGGACATACTTGCACAGCTTCATGTGAGAGGGGGAGAGGGAGAGAGGAAAGGAGAGATGCGAGTGAAAAACGAAGAAACCATTGGAAACATTCAAAATGGCTTCTCCATACATCTTTCAACAATGTCCATATAAACTTGAATACATCAGAATGTCCTACTTTCGTGAACTTCAAGTTCTATGCATGTTCGATACGAGAGGACTTTCTCGAGAGTAGTCAGAACGAGAGGAGAGGGAAGGAGAGACGAGAGAGGGAGAGAGCTACTGAAAGACATTTCTATCTAAACGTTGAGACATTCAATCCAACGGATGACTATTTCACTATACTTATTGAAGTCGGAGAGGGCGAGAGGGAGAGAGAGAAGAAAGGGAGAGATGGAGAGGGAGAGAGAGGACGATAGGAAAAGTCAACACAGTGATATATGCACGCTCGGCGCTCCCTGGCCATCCAAGTGAAGTTCTACTACTTCGAGTTCTAGCTCCAGGTTCTAAGAACCCTACTGAACATTGGCGACTGGCGAACTTTTTCCAATTCTTTTTGAAATGGCACCGATGTGAGAGTGCAGAGAGCCATATACTTTACTATACTTGACATACGTATACCAAATGCGAACTGTAATATATATCTATGCGCTGAAAGTTGGTCTCCCTTTCTCTCCCTCTCTCCCTGCCTCTCGCTGTCTACATCTCAGGATTTTTCTCTCTTCCGCTCTCCCCTCTCCGGTTTTCGCTCTCCCTCTCTCTCTCTCCTTACCAAGTATAATACAAAGACATGGTTGAATATATTTTGAACATAACGCAAAGCTGTACCAACACTAATGCAATTTGAAAGCATCTTGCGCACTTTTTTGCTCTCCTTTTCGTGAACATGAACTATGTTCACTCCTCGAGCTGCATCATCATTACTTATTCGCCCGTCCACGAAGAGGGAGAGAGCACGGGAGAGAGGGAGAGAGCGAGTCCTTGGTATAATATAGACTTACGGCCTGTAGTTTACTCTAGTCTTCATCTTGTTCGCCTTTCAAGTTATGGCCATCTCAGACATGCAAAGAAAGATTCAGCCAAATTTATTGGCCTGTCATGATTTCTTTTTGCTCTCTCTCTCTCCCCTCTCTCCCTCTCTCACACTCTCTACTCGAGACACCATTGCTTTCAACCGATCAAAATGGCGTGCGTACGAGGGCAACCCAGAGTCAGGCATACACGGCCTCCAAACTGAAGGCGACAATGAGATTGAAGTGAAGAGAGGAAGAGTGGGCGGAGAGAGGGGGGGAGAGGGAAAGGGAGAGGGTGAAACGGCGACCACCAGCTCCTGAGTTAGCATGAATAAATGATGTGCTCTTGATGAAGAGGAAACACCGAGAAAGGCAGAGAAGGCGAGAGAGAACGACTCGGCCATTAAGGAGGCGAAAAGCTCATCTCGAGTTCAGACTTAGCATACACTTGTTAAGCACTTCCGCTTTCTACGTCATGATATATCTGTCTAGCCTTTGGTCATGTTCAAGTCATCAAGAGCAAGACAAGAAGGATTTCCATACATTTCACTTTGCTCTCTCCCTCTCCCCTCCTCTCACTCTCTTTCTCTCCAAAGTATCCGGCTTAGTTGCTTGGGTTCGGTTAGGTCGGCCTCATTCTCAATTCTGGAAGCAAGTCTGGGATTTTCTTTGCCATATCGTGGAAGAGAGGACATGCGAGAGGGAGAGCGAGGGAGAGAGGGAGACAATGTCGGTCGATAAAGCCATGAAAATAGTTTACGCTCCAGTTAACGCAGTGTAGAAGTGAGGCATAGTTATGACAATAAATTCATTGCCGGAGACCCGAACTAGTTTCCTTAATGCCTCCATACTGGCATTTGCTAGCCATTTGCATAATAGGCAAAATCGCTTAAGACTCCAACTTCAAGCTGTGTATGGGAGAGCGAGAGAGGAGAGCTAGAGGGAGAGAGGGAGGCGAGGTAGCCAAACAGCTTCTAGTTATTCTCGAGTAGGGAGCAGCGACGCGTAGAACAGTTCATATTCGCTCAGCCTCTTCTTTGGCTCTCTCTTTCCCTCTCTCCCTCTCGCTCTTTTTGCTCTCTTGCTCTATTCCTCTTCGACCTTCTTCTCAAAGGACACTCGTAGAAATAACCTCTTCTCTTCCCTCTCTGGGCCCTAGTTTCGTCTCTTCCTCTCTTCATGTCTCTTCCCTCATCGTACAAAGTGCTTCTTCAGGCCTTGAATGTGTTCGTCACTTGATTCCAACTAAGTAAACATTAGCCAATCTGAATCGGATTCAACTACCGAACTGACGGAAACGCTAGTGAGAGGAAGAGAGCGAGAGGGAGAGTGAACTGAGAGAGACGAGACAAAAAATAAGCACTCACGCTCACGTGTTCCTCTCTAATGACTTCAAAAGGACTTTTTGAATTGATTCAGTTCCGAAGCTAAACGCTCCGTGTTTGCAAAATAAACTCTCAAGCGAGATGAAGTTGTTAATTTTAAACAAATTAACTACGAGGCACTGACTCACGTGTTTTCAAATGCAAGCAAATTCGAGGGACCGTTTGTTTAGTGCAGAGCGCTCATTTTTGAAAATTACCATAAATCGTTATATAATATAATAATAATAATTAATAATGATAATTCCCAGCACAAGGGCAACAATGGCATATTCCATATTGATCGCCAGGATATTGTTAACGAAACAAATAATATGTTTATTGCGTGTATTTTCTGATGTAACCGCAAACGGAGTCAACTGTATACGCATAAATTTGCAACGTTCAGCGTTCTCTCTCTCCCTCTCGCTCTCCCTCCCTCTCTCTCTCCCTCTAGTTTCTCGCTCTATCTCTTTATCACCCAATGAAGCTTGCAAGTTGATCTAGGAAATTAGGTTAAAGTAAAAATGGCAACACAACGAAAAGCTTGAGCAGCTGCTTGATCAAGTATTCCTATGAAGTATACTTTGTATGGTCTGCAGAGGCCCAGAGAGGAGAGAGAGAGGGAGAGAGAAACACAGGAGAAAACGAACGGTTCGAACTCGCAGTTAGGTGAACATATATTGATCGAACTTCATGCCAGAACTGAACGGACATTTGCTATTCAGGCTTTTCCCTATGACCGTATTCACCTGAAGCATACACTGTGCAACTATACACTCTACTACTTGGCTCAATATACTTTTTTCCCTGTGTATTGTTCACGAGAGAGAAGAGAGGAAGAGAGCGAGAGAGCGAGAGGCAGGTAAAGCGGAGCGAACGAGAGACAAAAATTCCTGAAAGCTTCGTGTTGAGAGGGAGAGGGAGAGAGAGGGGCAGAAAAACTTTCATCGGCATAAAACCGCCAGAATTTTACCCCTAAGGTTTACATCAGGGCCGCGAAATATACGAAATATAGTGCATGGA
>JAIUWE010000126.1:0-28303 GCA_022750525.1 Halotydeus destructor
GAAGTCAAACATTACTTTATCTCTTCATCAATCGCACATAAGTGAACAAACTTCACGTTATTAGTTCGACTACCAAAAAATGATTCACGAATGTTAGCTGGTCCCAACTTTTTCACTTTACGGTGAGCCGCCTCTCTGCTCGAAACTGGTTGACGCTGCTCATGCGTGAGTGTGTGTCTTCTCATCAATTCCCACTCGCACTCCCAAATATTAATGTTACTGAATCCAAGAGATCGTAATTGATCCTCTCTCCGCCGAACAGCAGCAGTACCATCTCTTCCCAAGAAATATCTTGGACATGAATGATAGTAGCAGCCATAAAATTCATAGCAAACTTTCTCTCTCACAGAAACCGCATCAACATAAAGCGGTCCAACGCGATATTCTCGAACTAGTTTAACTTTTTGAGTGTGAGCTATCCAATCCAGCCAACCAAGAGCTTTGGTTGACTGATTGCGAGAGTTCCAGTATGTTGAAACTGGAGTTAAAGCAAGTGTGAACTTTGGTAGTAAATTGGTGCGAAACACCTCAAGACCTATGCTGGCAAGCGTGAAACATCTGCTGTCAGGATCCAAACCGGTGATATTCTTGACGATGGTCCAGAAAGCCATCACTGAATTTTGAAGTATGATGCAGTCATTACTACAATATTTTATCAGCTCTCTTTTGAAGTTGAAGTGCGTATTTTTATTCTGTTCATACCAAAGCTTGAAAGCTGCTGCTTTCTCAGGGCGCATGAAACGCAAACTGTAGGCCTCGATAGGAGGAAGCATGTCGGCGTCATAATCATAGTTTGCTGTTCGGTTGAACAAATGAGGAAAATCACCTTTGGCAGCAGAAAACCCGAATGCTTTCGGCAAATTTGCCAGAGGCTGCACGAAGAAACTGAGTGAATCAATAATCTTCAAATTTTCAGTTTCAATCTTCAAAATTTTGAGTCCTTGGCATGTCAGAGATACTTGTATTTGCCGCTGCCACAGATCCAAAAACTTGTCTCTCCCTCAAGCATTCAACGCTTTAGGGACCGATAGTATCATCGATATTAATCGGGTCACGTTTCTCAATCGACCACTGTTTGCAGTCAACTTCTCCCGTGATACCAGTGACGGTCCACTACTCTCGGGACACACCAACGTTCCACAGACTGGCTCTCTTCGACTTGATATGCGATTCAACAAGAACCTTGCAACCAATATATCTGTCGTCATATATCTACAGTACGACTCGTCATTGAAATTGATTGCGAAGGTATAGTGAGAGCCGATCATCTATGAATACCAATGACTTGAATACACTTGCCAAACACTGTCTCGATTTCATAGGAACATATGCATGTAACGCGCTACCTCCAGCAACCTATCCTTCGGCTCTCATAATAAACACTGATCCTTATCCGGGGCCAGGTGAGCACTGGGTTGCCTTGTACATGGCTACCAGGGAAGAGTGCTTCTTCTTCGATAGTTTTGGACGTCCTCGATTCCAGGACGATATAGCAAAGTACACAAAGAAAAATTGCAACGGCTTAGTCCACTATAACAAGTATGTGGTACAGTCTACTGACACTGAAGTGTGCGGCCTGTACTGCATACTTTTTCTTTATTTCGTTCGTTCGTTCTCTGATTTGGAAAAATTCATGAAGATATTCAATGATTCAACATTGTATAATGACTACCTTGTGTCCTGTTTATTACAAAAAATGAAATGAATAAAAAAACAAATCTTTATTTTATTCGAGATAGAAAGGTCTTTTACTTTCAATCTCTTGGCAGGCAGCCAAGAACGAACGGTGATCCATGGGGTCAACAGCTGGATCTTTTTGACCGAAGGCAGCAAATAAACGGTTGTCCCAAATGCCTTGATAAAGTCAAATGACCCGCTGAAAGTGTTCCTGAGCAAAGTGGAGATACGAGCCCAGCTTGCACAAGTCCATCCGCGATGCCATTGAGAGGTGTTGCTTGAAGTTGTCATCGAGTTTCGAGTCGGTGAAGAATTGCGTCATTACGTGTCGAAAGTCGTCCATCTCCAGACGTAACTGTTTAAAAAGATCTAAAGAGACTTTAGCAATTAAACTTAAATGATCATTGGTACTTACTAGCCCTCTTTTGAAGCCTAGCTTCAATCCTGCGGCGAAGTTTCTCATCGTGGGACAGGATCTCTGCAGCCCATTCTAGATCATCTTCATTGGGCTTTCTTCGCTTGATTTCAGATCCAGCAAAGTTCCTGTCGAACGGACAAGAGCGTTTGGACATCTGTAAGTAAAGGAGATGAGGTTAGTGATTGGGAAAAAATTGGCGATAACTTTGTTTCTCTCGAGCGTAAATCTATTCGCTGTCTGTTGAGGCCGCTCGAGGGGCTAAGATAGGACTTGAATGATGCACCTAGAAACAGTTGAAAGACGACATCACTGTGAAAGGAAGAAGATGAAAACATGAACATGAAAGATGAAAATCAAAATATGGAACATGAAAAGATGAACATGAAACATGAACATTGAAGATGATCATGAACATTAACATGAAAACATCAACATGAAAACATAACAATGGAAACATGAACATGAAAGATCAACATCAAAACATGAACATGAAAACATGATCATGAACAGGAACATGAACATGAAACATAAACATGAAAGATGATTATGAACATGAGCATCAAAGATGAACATGAAAACATCATCATGAACATGAACATGAAGATGAAACATAAACATGAAAAACAAAATCATTTTATTGATGATTATTATTTCTTAAATTTTTTGTGTACATATTGAGTTGATTTCAAAACATCAATCTCCTCATCTTTGTCGACAATAGTTTTTTCCAATTTTGCCACTTTCTTCTTAAGGAGATCTGTGAGCAACACAAACTTGGTCTCCATCTTTTTCTCCATCTCCATGTATTTCTCGACATCGCACTTTTCAAAGAATGTCTCGTAATGATCATTCAATGAAATGAGCGTTTCGATATGTCCACCAAACAATTCCAAATCAGCTCTCAATTCAGCTTCGCGGGTCAGTGCTTCCTCATGGGCCTCAATTGGGCAAATTTAGTGGCTTTCTTGACCTCGTTCATACTAAAGACAAAAAACATGATTAGAAACATGAGAACGAAGAAGATGTGAAATCAAGTAAATCAAGTGTTTATTCATCAGAAATAACAGTGTCAGTTATAATGTCATAGAGGTGACCGTAAAGACGATCTGTCCGAGCCATCATGCTCTCCAGACATCGACGCTGCTGCTCGTGTTTTTCAAGATGACCTCTCTCCCTGGCCTCAGCTGCTTTCAGCTTCTGTGTCACCTCCACCAGTTTCTTGTTGAGACTAACAATTTCAGCTTTGCGTTTCTTATTCTTAGCGTAGAGATGGCGAACCAGATAACTTGACATCGTCTAAGAAAGAGACAAGCAAGAGACCTGAGATGAAATTATTAAGTGATGAAGTAAGAAGCCGTTCTCGCTCTCTCTCTCTCTCTCTCTCGCTCCGCTCTCTCGCTGAAGAGAGAAGGATGAGATTGCAGCCATATGGTATTATGACTGCAAACGCGATGACGATGGCCAGCGTCGTTAATAGGCAAAGAGGCCTCGAGCATAAAGAGGAGAGAAACAGATGCTCTATCTAGTGGCATGCAACCAGGCACCTTTTCCAGTTTTAGTAGCTCAAGGAAATCGAGGGAAGAGGGAGAGGGGAAAGGAGAGAGATACTCTGATGAGCAAAGTACATGTGAGAGGAAATAGTGTTGCACTGACTGTGTGACACCAACAACACATGATGTTGCAATGAAAGAAAGAGCGCGAGAGGGGAAGAGAGAGAGGGAGAAGGCGAAAGAGGAAACTTGTTCGTAATTACATTCTCCATTAACTTTAGCCGTATTATAAGAGGGAGAAAGAAAAATAGATGATGACCATGTGGTCCGCATCAACGGAGACTGTATCATCGGAAGTGAACTCATGTTAGTGAAAAATTAATTTCATCCCTTACGTAAAGCATGAAAAGCGAACGACAGAGGGAGAGGGAGAGAGGGCTAGAGAGAAGAAGGGAGAGCGAGAAAACAACTATTCCATGTTTGACGTATAAATGCCAAGAAAGGATGGCACGAATGAATTGCATGAAGGATAAAATTTCGCCCAACTATCATGGCTGCCATTTTTACTTGGTCATAATAATTATTATGATCATAGTCAGTTGACTTGACAACAAAGCCTGGAGTATTTTAGATGGTTCGGCAAAACTATCCTTTCTCTCTCCTTCTCTTTTCTCTCTCTCCCTCTCTCTTCTCTCCTCGTCTCTCCGCATTTATGTACCGACAATAACCATTTATGGGTGGGACTTTGCCTGTGGTCTCTGTTAAAAGTAAAGCGAGAGGGAGAGATGAGGAGAAGAAGATGTTTATTCCTTAGACAAGACGAAACGATGCCAAAGACCAGTTTCGGTGTTCGAGAGGAGAACAAAGACTGAGCTGTATCTACTATCCATGTCTGAGACGAGGAGGAGAGGTGAGAGCGAGAGACAGAGAGGAGTAAGAATGAAAGAAAAAATCAATCAACCACTTCGCTTCACTTGACTTGGTAACGATTTAGGCTCATGCTATACTTATACAACAGCTATTCAACTAGTCTTCCCCTCTCCACGGTATGAATTTGCGCTATGAAAGAGGGAGACAAAGGAGACGAGAGGAGAGACAGGGAGAGCGCGAGAGAAGATTGTCGCCGGCTCCGAAAGTGACCCCAAATTAGCGGCAAGTGTTACCCAATGAGGTCCTTGGCATAGAAGGGCTACGGATGGTTGAAGAGCACATCAGCCGCTACTGTTTCAAAATAGAGATATACATGCTTGTTGAACATTCCTCTTCTTCAACTTACCTTTCTCTACAGGGAGAGTAGAGGGGACTACTTATTGGCCTCTCTCCCTTTCTCGCTCTCTCCCTCCTTTCTCTTTGATCTTTCCAGCTATTCAAATCGATTTTGTGATTGGTACTCCTCAATAAAACAACGGTTTGTTCTATGCTTGGCTCCAAATACACTATTGTCTCTCCCTTTTTAGTCTTTGTTCTTGTTATATAAACCGACCCTGAAACATCTTTCTTTTCCTCTTTTCTTGACAGCTCAGAAAATATACGTAGTGGTAGAAATTTGACCCATTACAAGTGGGATACAAGTAGAGGGAACCGCAGAGAGCAGAGAGCGAGCGGGAGGGAGGGAGAGAGAGAATGCCGCTATTCTCATGTACACAATGAACGAGTCTATTACAGTGTGATACTAACATGTGAAAGGTCAAATGAATTGCAATTGAACATAATCGTGTGAAGCACGTTTCATATTTCTCAAAGTAATTAGTCACCGTTAATATTGGTATGCAAAGCGTATGTGTCTTGTCTCTAAGCCCGAGAATAGATACTGTTGCGCTCGTAACCGAGAAGAGGCGAAAGAGGGAGAGAGGCAGAGGGAGAGAGCGCGCATACCTTTTTTAGTGGCGTCAACGGGGGTAGGGGGAGACAGAGGCGAGCGAGGGGACCACTTGTCCTTGAGAGCGGTGAGAAGGGTGAGAGGCAGAGAGACCAGGGTCAGCGGACGGCCAGAGGAGCGAGGAGAGCCAGCAAAAAATCCCAAAATGCACAAACACACACACACACCTATTGCAGTTCGAAAACAAGTGCCCCTCTTCTCTCTGCCCTCTCCTCTGCCCTCTCCCCGCTGACCTCTCTTGCCCGAGGGGTTTACAAATTTATGCACCCTCTTGCATACCTGTATTTTGTAATTTAGCCCCAGACCAAAAAGGGAGCCGTGTATGGGCCTCCTATACCTGGCTACCATCTACTGCTGAAATAGGCGATAATTAGCAAACACGAGGCAAATTTATCAACGTGTCTCATGATTCTTATCAACAAACTGTGATACCGATCCCACAAACTTGAACTTCACTCTGCAATGGCTAACAAGCTTCAAGTCTGGTTCGATAAGGGAGTATCAAGAGTCACTCAAGAGCACTTCAGCGAGCTGATTCATCGCTTGAAAACCCAGTTCCGAATCGGGGCATGAATATCCGCGTACCGCTCCCGGATTGAGTCATCAAAAAGTGACGAAATTCTTTGATTATGTCGTAGATGTGTAATCGGTTCGGCATTTCACGATATTTTGACCGAAGGAGGGAATAAAAACCAGGCTTGAATAACCATTCAAACTTGTCTAATCTATGTCAAACATGCTATCTTTGATGCAACGTATTTAGTGAAAGCTATTTGCGGCTTGCAAGACTTCACAGCAGCGTACTGTGTATGTATCCCACATGATGTCGTTCTGCAACCAAGCCTTTTTTTTGCTCATACTAGTGGATGGGCTATATTTTCAAGGGAATTTCTCAGGTAAGATTTATGTTTTTGAATGAATTACAGGGAATTTATTTTTTTCTGGCGATTTTTTCCCTGGAACTCCAGGAATAGATGCGCGTCAAATTTTCGATTCAACAACTGAGGAGACACGTGATCAAACCTGACAGTTTGCTCCTCAAATTGCGGCCCTAACATACTGTAATACGCTATTCTTCGCCCCAACCCTCAGAAGCTGACTTATCTGTCGGTTGTGGAACCGAGCGGCTATGTTTTGCTGGGAAAATGACTCCGATTGCGTCAGCTGTGAAGACTCAGGACTCACTCGAGACTCGAAAAAGCGAGTCTAATGAGTCTTCTCTGCTTTGCAAACTGAGTCGACGAGTCGCCTCGGCTTTTGCAATTTGAGTCTGAACGACTCGAGTCTAGACTCACAGGACTCGAGTCGCCTAAATTTCCCATCACTACCATGTACATCGGAAGAAGTAGCAAGATTGCTCACTTCAGCTTCGTAGTCCAGCGAATTGTAATGTGGAGTGTGTGGCTCAGCGCACCTTGATGTGGAACATTGTCGTGGCTTGATCTGCACACAGCAAGAGCTCAAACGTTTAGATATTACTATCTAAGGCTATGCTTCTGTTCTTCTTGATTAAGATATCATTTCGCGAATGTGAATTCATTAATGCAAATAAGTACAGTTAAAGGTTGAGAGTCCGCCAGCAGGTGGATCGGGCTGACGGAGCGGGCCCGAAGTCTTCCCGACCCGATTTACCCTCTGCAACGGAAGCCAGTCAGAGGAAGGCTGACGCTGATTCATCGCTGGAAGCTCAGATTCGGATTTCGAATAAATGACTCACGTCGCCAATCGCCTACGTCATCGCGCTCTTAGCAATACAGTTCCGGTTGGACTCTCTGTAGCAGCTATTGAGGGGCACCAAATTGCAATCGAAGGATGACTTAAATTCATTAGTCTGATTTTTTTAGGATTTGACACAAATTTGCAAGTTATAATCGAGTTGACAAATCTTTTTTAGGCCGTCCATGTATATTTCCTGTAAAGTAAACTGTTTTTATCTTTCTTTATCTATGTGTGGCTCTAAGCTGAACAGTGGCATTTGTTTCCGTTGCTCTATAAATTATATACTCGTAGTTTGCAGACCCGTATTGCAAAGCGTCATCGTATCCTGGAGAATTCACTGTGACATACTCGGGAACGTTCCTGGTGGACGTGTCGATTTGTGTCATTGGAATTTCGGTCACTGGGGAGACATGCTGTACGCGACGATATAGCCAGAAAAATGCAATGGGCATGCATATCACAACCAACACTAGGCATACGGCCAGACCGATGACTAGATTTTTAGTTCGGAAGAATGAAGACTCACAGAGTTCAGTTTTCGGAAGCCAGGTTCCATTCTCAGAGCAAACAACGTATCTTTTGTCCTTCGGGGTTGAACAAGACAAGAAAGCCTTGGTTCCAATCGGGAAACGGGAACCATTTGTGGCTGACTGGTCAAGGCTGACAATTTCTAAATAGGTGTCGTCTTTGTCGCAAGACACCTCTTCGCAGGCCTGAAAATCATGGAACGTCCATTCGCCATTTTGCGCACAACTCGGTGATAGCCGCGACGGCTTGAGCCTATAACCTTTGGTGCACGAGAAGACTGGAAACAGCGTATTCTTCGATCTGTAAGTAGACTCCAGTATTGCGTGCAAAGGAGTGTCTGGTATGTCGCAATCGTCGACGGTTTCATTGATATGGTACAGCCCGTACCAGTCGTGATCGATGCACAGATACGGCTCTTCTATATTGGTATAGAGTTGGACCCATTGACCTTCGGCATCGACGGTGCAATCGGCCATGTAGTTCTGGGTTTTTACAGTCAGCTCAGTCAGTTCTTCGAGGAAGCGAACATCCGGTGATGTAGTAGCGATACGGACCAGTCTTATGTCATCACTACCACCGCTTCGCACGTTCAATTTCAAAGTATCACCCAAACCATTCACTCCATCCACGTCTATCTCTGGCCAGACAGTTACGTTTCCCGGTCGTCGTACGGCGAACTGCACACCAGCTACTTTCATCTCATGCTTCCAACTGAAATGAACTCTTGTAGGAGAAGATGCTCTGACAGATAAACCGGTAGCATTCAGAAGTTCAGCTAAATATCATCGAAAATTAATTGTGAAACTTGGTATTAGAATTTTAAGTGATAACACTCACGGCACTTGGGTATTGAACCCGACCACTTGCCATTTTTGCAGGTTCTGTCAGAAAGACCTACCGGCAAGTGTCGGCAACGATACTCAACGCTGAAGCCTTCGTCGAATGTTTCAAGATCCCCAACGTTGGTGGGAATACTCTTTCGAGAACGGCCAGGCATTCCGCAGCCGGTGGCTGACGAGCCCTTGCTGGTATAGGCGATAATCAGCAAGAAGGCAATTTTATGAACGTATCTCATGATTGTCATTAACACGCTGTGATACCGATACCACAAATTTCACTTCTTAATGGCTGACAAGCTCAAGTCAGATCGATAATGGAGTAGCATAAGTGACTGGAGAGCACATTCAGCGAGTCTAAGCTGATCCATTGCTTCACAACCCAGTTCAAAATCGAAAGGCGTGAATATCCGTCGACCGCGCCCTGATTGAGTCATCAAGAACCGACGTAATCCTTTGATTATGCCGTAGATGTGTTATCGGTTCCGCATTCTTAGATATTTCGACCAAGAAAAGCAATAAAAACTAGGCTTGAATACACGTCTCAATATGGTTGAAAGTTGTATTCCCAATTCAGGCTGTGTGACGAGTAGCGGGTGAATCGGCTCGGGCAGACTTCGAGTCCCATTGTGCCCGCCCGATCGACCAGCGGGCGGGAAAGCACGGGTGGGCAAGCTGTAGATTGCACTGCAATAAATGGCCCAGGCTCAGTACGGCAAGTGACGTCATCGGTTCTGTGCATTAGATTTCGTTCCAAAGCTCAGTCAGCTAATGACTTCCGATATCTTGATCTCGGAAAGCCACTGCGTCTGAATCAGCATTGTGTTGCATCAAGTAGTACATACATCCGGGACTTGAGCTTTTATTTTCACGAGCGCTGAGGCTCATGGAAAGTACACCGCTGACACATTTCCGAGTAGTTGAGCAATTTCAAGTGGAACATCAAGTGTCACACAGCGCTGATCAGTGTACTCATGCGCCATTTGCTTCTTGAGCAGCGAAGTTCTTCCGAGAACTCCGATGATTCGATTTTGAGCATTTCGAGTTTTTAGTTTTACATTGAAGTTAACGAAGCTTTAGCAGAGGTTTGCGATAAAAAGAAAGTCTGCAGAGAGCAGTGTAACGGAGTCGTGTTGTTTATAGTACGCTCAACTTTCGCCGGAAGTCACACGGGTGGGCCAACGTTTCTGGAAATTCCCCATAGACTTTGCCGGGGAGAACTTCGCGCGCTAGACTTGAGGCTGATTCTCAGCTTCACCCGCGATAGTTTGTTAGAAAATAGATTGTGACTTCCATTATCATCCGAAGACTCTTGCCCTCCGTGAGCTTAAAAAACTGAATCCAGTTGAAGTGATTGGAAACTCTAGCGAAAATTCGTCTAGTGAAATTGGGGTTTTCAAGGTTTTCGAGTTCCCTCTCGAATTTCGCAGTTGAAACTTTTTATGTGAATTAGCCTACCGTGAAACATTCAACGAAAGCGCTAGCTTGTAACAGAATAGTCATAACGTATATAGTCATAGTTCACTGACTCATAGTGCTGATTTGGACGCAAAGGCTCCGTATAAAAATGTTCCATGGGTACTTCCACAGCAGAAGGAGCTTCTTGGGTGCGACGATAGAGCCAGTAGAATATCAATGGTATACCGAATACCACGACCACTAGAGTGACGGTTAGACCGATGGCTAGACCTTTCAAGTTGACGAATGGGGTCTCACACAGCGCTGTTTCTGGAAGCCAGGACCCATTTCTATCGCAGACAACGTATCTCTTATCTCGAGAGGTGGAGCACGACAAGAAACCCTTGGTGCCCGTTGGAAAACGGGAGCCACTTGCAGCCGACTGGTCGAAGCGCACAATCACGTAATCAGTTTTGTCTTTATCGCAATAGATCGCTTCGCATGGCTGATAATTATACGACGTCCAGTCGCCATTTTCAAGACAAGTTGGCGACTGTAGTGACTTGGACAACTTGAGTCGGTAGCCGTCAACACAAGAATAATTTGCATGCGCTGATTTTCCAGATCTGTAGGTCGACTCAACCATGGCATTCAAGGGTGTGTCTGGTGTATCACAGTCGTCCACTGTCTCATCTATGTGATATAACCCGTATAAGTCTTCGTGAATGCACAGATAAGGACCCACCACATTGTTGCCAAGCTGTGAAAGTTGACCCTCGGCATTCAACGTGCAATCTGCTACCTGGTTGTTGGTTGTCAGGATGACTTTATTGTACTGGTCAAGATAGCGAAAATCTGGAGAACCAGTGGAAACACTGACAATTCTCAAGTCATCGTTCGCGACTCCAGTAATGCTGACCTGTATAAGTGAGCCCATTCCAGTGGCTCTGTCTACATCTATGTCAGGCCAAGTATTGAGATGGCTAGGCCGTCGAAGAGCAAACTGCACGCCGACTATCTTCATCTCGTTCTTCCATGTGAAAGACAATGTTGTATTCCTGACGGCTCTGACTGATAAACCGGTGGCGTTTAGAAGTTCGGCTATATCGTCAATTAAGGTAATATTACACACTGTAACACGGCGCAATACTCACGGCACTTTGGTATGGAATCCGACCATCGGCTCTTGTTGCAAGTTCTGACTTTATCACCCACCGGTAAATACCCATGTCGGCAACCATATTTCACAATAAACCCTTCGTCGAAAACTTCACGATCTTGAAGGTTGACCGCTCTACTATTTCTAGAATGGCCAGGCTTGCCACAGCTTGCAGCTGATGAGTACTTGCCAGCGCTGATAAAATACACTAAGAAAACCGACCAATTTGTCGAAGTGTCTCATTTTGTCGAGCGACAAGTCACTATTGACGATTCCACGATTTTCAAAATATTCGAAGACCAGAGTCCGCAACGGATACCGAAAAAGAACAGTCGACCACGCCCGACGAAGTCACTTTCAGTACTGCGCATGCTCGAACTAGCTCAGTATAAGGTACGAGATCTCCACCCGTGCCCGCCCATCAGCACATGGATCCAGCTTTCGGAGCCAACTTGATTGACTCTATACCAGAAGCCAGTCAGAGGAAGGCTGATGCTGATTCATCGCCTGGAAGCCCAGATTCGGATTTAGATTACATGACGCATCAATATTTCCAGCGCTTCCTGTAAAGTTAAAGGTTTTTACTTTTCTTTATTTATGTATGAAGATAAGCAAAGCTAAGCAGCGACATTTGTTTGCTTGGCTGCATAATCTATATACTCGTAATTTGCAGACTCGTTTTGCAAAGAATCAACATGTTCAGTATAATTCACTGCGGCGTACCGGGGGACGTTCCTGGTTGACGTGTCGAATTGTTCCATTGGTATTTCGGTAACTGGTGAGACATGCTGTACGCGACGATATAGCCAGAAAAATGCAATGGGCATGCATATCACAACCAACACTAGGCATACGGCCAGACCGATGACGAGATTTTCAGTTCGAAAAAAGGAAGTGTCACACAGTTCAGTTTTCGGGAGCCACGCTCCGTTTTCAGCGCAAATAACGTATCGCTTATCTTCCGGGGTTGAACAAGACAAGAAAGCCTTGGTTCCGATTGGGAAACGGGAACCACTTGTAGCTGACCGGTCAAGGCTGACAAGTTTTAAATCGGTCTCTTCTTTGTCGCAAAAAACCTCTTCGCAGGGCTGGAAATCATACAATGTCCAGTCGCCATTTTCCGCACAAGTCGGCGAGTGCTGTGACGGTTTAAGTCGATAACCTTCCATGCAAGAGAAAACTGGAGACTGCGTATTCTTCGATCTGAAAGTAGACTCCATTATAGCGTGCAAGGGAATGTCTGGTGTCTGACAATCATCGACAGTTTCATCAATGTGGTACAGCCCGTACCAGTCTTGAACGATGCACAGATATGGCACTTCTATATTGGTATCAAGTTGGAGCCATTGACCATCAGCATTGACGGTGCACTCGGCCACGTAGCTCTTGGTTCTTACAGTAATTTCAGTCAATTCTTCGAGGTAGCGAGCATCGGGTGATGTATTAGCGATACGGACCAGTCTTATGTCATCACCACTACCGGTTCTCACGTTCATTTTCAAAGTATCACCCAAACCATTAACTCCTTCCACGTCTATCTCTGGCCAGATAGTTACGTTTCCCGGTCGTCGTACGGCAATTTGCACACCGACTACTTTCATTTCATTCTGCCAACTGAAATGAACGCTTTTTGGCGAAGATGCTCTGACAGATAAGCCAGTGGCATTCAGAAGCTCCGCTAAATATGGTCAAAAATTCAGTGTGAAACTCGATAGTAGAATAAAAAGTTATAACACTCACGACACTTGGGAATTGAACCCGACCACTTGCTATCCTCGCAGGTTCTGTAGGTGTCACCTAACGGCAAGTTCTGGCAGCGATACTCGACCCTGAAGCCTTCGTCAAATATTTCACGATCCCCAGCGTTGATGGGCAAACTCTTCCGAGAACGGCCGGGCATGCCGCAGCCAGTGGCCGAAGATCCTTCGCTGTCATGGACGATAATCATCAAGAAAAAGGTAAATTTATCAACGTATCTCATGATTTTCATTAACACTCTGTGATACCGATACCACAAAGAGAGCACATTCAGCGAGTCTAAGCTGATCCATCGCTTCACAACCCAGTTCCAAATCTACAGGCGTGAATATCCGTGGACCGCGCCCTGATTGAGTCATCAAGAAGTGACGTAATCCTTTGATTATGCCATAGATGTATTATCGGTCCCGCAATCTGAGATATTTCTACCAAGAAAAGCAATAAAAACTAGGCTTGAATACACCTCATCAATATGGTTTCAAGTAATATTTCCGTTTCAGGAGCAAAACTCGAACATCGATCCTGTCGCTGTATGAAGAAAGTGGATAATAACAAAAAGGGTATATTGAAGTTATCATTGTACCATGAGATAGATGATCAATTTGGCGGGACTAGTACGATCTGGCACCCTGTAGTTGAGAAACCAACGGTGGGTCAGGAATTTTGACATAACACATGTCGTAATTCGATGACAGTCGACCCACTGATCGCTCGGCATAAGGCAGCCAATTAGGGTTGCTTATTCTACATTTTGCGAAATGATTTCGTAGACTGATAAGATTAAGATCTGAACATGGATCAATATCAGGCAACTCCGTAGTTGCCTATTTTTCGATTTTGCATTTATTAGTTAGTTAGTTAGTGAGTTATTAGTTATTAGTAAATTAAATAAATTAAAATTAGTTGAAAGCGGCTTAGAGGGTGAAACGGGCGGCTTTTTCGCCGCCCCGACCCGCCCGCACCCGTGAGAATTTCAATCGGGCTGCCCAACACCGCCCGATGACGTCACTTTTGCTACTGCGCATGCGCAAGTTAGTACAGTGGAAGGTACGAGATCTCCACCCGTGCCCGCCCGCCCGCGGGTGGATCGGACGGGCGGAACGGGGCCCGAAGTGTGCCCCACCCGATTCACCCTCTACAGCGGCTCCGCCAACGTCCATCTCTGGCCAAATCGACTGTCGGCTTGGTTGGCAAACTGTAGGCCGACATTTGTTATCTTGTCCTTCCAGTTGAAATAAAAGTTTGTCGGCGTTAATAGTCCGGTAACGTTAAGAAGTTCTGCTACAGCGTTAAAATAGCAGTTTCAAATATTACTCTTGATACGATGGAACTACTCACTTAAGGACACTTGGGTATTGAGCTGGACCATTTGCCATCTTGGCACGTTTGGACTTCATCACCTATTGGCACATGTTGGCAGCGATATTTGGCCTTGAAGCCATCTAGGAATACTTCGCGACCCTCAGCGTAGATGGGAACACTTTGTCGAGAACGGCCACTTGCCACAGCCAGTGGCTGACGAGTAGCGTTGCTTCTTTTTTGTTTTTTTTTGAAAATTAATTAATAGATGAAATAAATTAAATAAATTGAATAAATTAAATAAATTAAATAAATTAAATAAAGTAATATTAATTCGAAATATATTAAATTTGTGCAGCATGTCGGTTGTGCCAAGACCAGAGAGAACGGAGCGCTTCGCTTAGATTTTTTTTTGATTCGGTCACGGAAACAGCTGCGGTGTCTTTCCTGCGATCTGATTCTAGACGTTTATCACTCGTCAACTTTTTTCTGCACAGCCAGTTTATACAGCTCTGGCACCAAACTTATTTTAATCTTTTCATAAATTAATTAAATTAAAATTAATTAACGTCCATAAATTAAAAATAAGCAACTCTACTGACCAGCACGTGACGGAGCAAATGAAAAACAATAAGAGACATATTCAGCCAAGCACTTCATGACTCTGAGTGACAATCAGTTGACTCTGACACCACAAACCTAACTAGTAGTTGTCAAGCTTCCACTCTTGTTAAATACTGGAGTGAATCCGGTACCGGGAGTGACTCAGCCAACTTGTCATGTTGTAGATAGACAAAATCAAGCGTGACTCACCTCTTGACTCATGATTATGCTCATTGATTACCGATCGGTCATAAGATTTCAATCATTCTCTCCAGCTATTCAGCGAAATTAAGCCTCAAGTTTGACAACTGATATGACACAGGTTCAAATTGGTTGAGACGTGGCTTCACTGAAATGAATCAATGAGCGTTGTCTGCTATTTCATGCTGAAAAATAACGATTCCATGCCTTTCAAAACACCCATGTCCGATTGAGGCGTATGCTGATTCATCGCCTGAAGCCTAGATACGGATTTTGATCATATGAGTCACTTACCGAACCCCCTGCGTCATAATTCTTCTAGCGATCCAGTTTCCGCTTGGATTCTATGTGGCAGCTATTGAGGAGAACCGAGTATGTCCAGAATCCACGCTAGCATATTCTAGAAAAAAGTTTCCACCTTGGCCGAAAATGAGGCAATTAATTTTACTAGAGTGCTGTAGCTGTGAGGTATCTTCGTTTGTGTTGCTGTGTCATATTCTGATATATTCTATATATCACTTTCCAACAACTCACGTCAGTCCTTCTGAACGAAAGTATTGACGTTTTAATCGTTTATTTATATATGAATCCAAGCGAAGCAGTGACATTGGTTCACAGGGCGTCATAACTTATATATTCGTAGATTGTAGACTCGTCTTGCAAAGAATCAACATATTCAGTATAATCCGCTGTGGCGTACCGGGGGACGTTCCTGGTTGACGTGTCGAATTGTTTCATTGGTATTTCGGTAGCTGGTGAGACAGGCTGTGCGCGACGATATAGCCAGAAAAATGTGACTGGTATGCATATTACAACGAACACTAGGCATAAGGCCAGACCGATGACGAGATTTTCAGTTCGAAAAAATGAAGTGTCACATAGTTCAGTTTTCGGCAGCCAGGCTCCATTTTCAGCGCAAACAACGTATCTCTTGTCTTTTGAAGTTGAACAAGACAAGAAAGCCTTGGTTCCGATTGGGAAACGGGAACCATTTGTGGCTGACTGGTCAAGGCGGAAAATTTCTAAATCGGTGTCGTCTTTGTCGCAAAACACCTCTTCGCAGGCCTGAAAATCATGGAACGTCCAATCGCCATTTTCCGCACAAGTCGGCGAGTGCTGTGACGGTTTAAGTCGATAACCTTCCTTGCAAGAGAAGATTGGA
Organism: Halotydeus destructor; assembly: GCA_022750525.1. Classification (NCBI taxonomy): domain Eukaryota; kingdom Metazoa; phylum Arthropoda; class Arachnida; order Trombidiformes; family Penthaleidae; genus Halotydeus; species Halotydeus destructor. Next base: position 16,128 of record JAIUWE010000126.1, read on the forward strand.
GTCAGCGTATTTTTCGATCTGAAAGTAGACTCCATTACTGCGTGCAAGGGAGTGTCTGGTATGTTGCAATCATCGACGGTTTCATCAATATGGTACAGCCCGTACCAGTCTGGAACGATGCAAAGATATGGCTCCTCTATGCTGGGATGAAGTTGGACCCATTGACCTTCAGTATTAATGGTGCAATCGGCCATGGAGTTGTTGAAAGTCACAGTCATATCAGTCACTTCTTCGAGGAAGCGAACATCTGGGGATGTAGTAGCGATACGGACCAGTCTTATGTCATCACTACTACCGGTTCTCACGTTCATTTTCAAAGTATCACCCAAACCATTAACTCCTTCCACGTCTATCTCTGGCCAGATAGTTACGTTTCCCGGTCGTCGTACAGCGATTTGCACACCGACTACTTTCATTTCATTCTTCCAACTGAAATGAACGCTAGTGGGCGGAGATGCTCTAACAGATAAGCCAGTGGCATTCAGAAGCTCCGCTAAATATGGTCAAAAATTCAGTGTGAAACTCGATAGTAGAATAAAAAGTTATAACACTCACGACACTTGGGAATTGAACCCGACCACTTGCCATCCTCGCAGGTTCTGTAAGTCTGACCTACCGGCAAGTGGTGGCAGCGATACTCAACCCTGAAGCCTTCGTCGAATATTTCACGATCCCCAGCGTTGATGGGCAAACTCTTTCGAGAACGGCCGGGCATGCCACAGCCAGTGGCTGACGAGCCTTTGCTGTCGCAGGCGATGATCATCAAGAAAAAGGCAAATTTAACAACGAATCTCATGATTCTCATCCACTCTCTGTGATACCGATACCACAAATTTCAGTTCTCAATGGCTAACAAGCTTCATGTCAGACCGTTGATGGAGTAGAATGAGTGATTCGAGAGCACAGCGAGCCTAAGCTGATTCATCGCTTGACAACCTAGTGCCGAATCTATAGGCGTGAACATCCGTGGACCGCTTCCTGATTGAGTCATCAAGAAGTGACGTAATCCTTTCATTAAATCATGGATGTATTATCGGTCCCGCAATCTGAGAAATTTCGACCAAGAAAAGCAATACAAACTACGCTTGAATACACCTCGTCAATATGGTTGAAAGGTATGCTCCTTATTCGGCTCGGTCCACCAGCGGGCGGGAAAGCACGGGTGGGCAAGCTGTAGCTTCCACTGTTCTAAAAAGCGCCGACGCAGTACGGCAGCTGACGTTATCGGACGGGTACGATTCTGTGCCTTAGATTTCGTTCCAAAGCTGAGTCACCTGATGACTCTCAACATCTTGATCCGTGACTCATCCCGGGACGCCACTTAGTCTGAATCAGCATAGTGTGGCGATAAGTGGTACATACATCCGGGGCTTGAGTTTTTACGGGCACTAGACTCGACATGCTTCCGTTATCGCCATGAATCACCGCTGACAAGAGAAAGACGAAAAATTGCAATACTTGTGAAGTTAAGCCTATCAGTCGCTGAAGTATTGCAGTTTCAAACATACCCGAGCAGTCGAGCGCCTCCATGTTCAATACACATGTTGGCAACCGTATTTCACCGTAAACCCTTCGTTGAAAACTTCGCGTTCCTGAAGGTTGACCGTTCTACCATTTCGAGAATGGCCAGGCTTGCCACAGCCAGTGGTTGACGAGCACTTGCTGGAATAGGCGATACTTAGCAAACAGGAGGCAAATTTATCAACGTGTCTCATGATTTTCATCAACAAACTGTGATACCGAGACCATAAACTTTACTCTCCAATGGCTGCCAGGCTTCAAGTCTCGTTCAAGGGAGTAGCAAAAGTGACTCAAGAGCACATTCAGCGAAGCGGAACTGATTCATCCCTCAAAACCTAGACCGATTTACCCTCTGCAACAAAAGCCAGTCAGAGGAAGTCTTATGCTGATTCATCGCCTGGAAGCCCAGATTCGGATTTTGATCATATGAGTGACGTCACCAATCGCCAGCGTCACCTCTCTGCTAGCAATCCAGTTTCCGCTTGGACTCTGTAGCAGCTATTGAGAAGAACCGAGTATTTCGGAAATCTATGCTGGCATATGCTAGAAAATAGAGGGTGAATCGGGTCGGGCAGACTTCGGGCCCGGTCTGCCCAACCAATCCACCCGCGGGCGGGCGGGTGGACATGCTGTAGCTTCCACTGTACTAAGTGGCGCATGCGCAGTACGTCAAGTGACGTCATCGGGCGGGTACGGGTCACCCGATTGAAAACTGGACGGGTGCGGGCGGGGCCGGGTGGCGAAAAAGCCGCCCGTCTCACCCTCTACTAGAAAACAGTTTCCACTTTGTCCAAAAATGAGGCGATTAATTTTGCTAGTACTGAAGCTGAAGTATTTTCCTCTGTGTTGGTGTGTCATATTCAATATCACTTCCCAACAACTCACGTCAGTCCTTCTGAACGAAAGTATTAACGTTTTAATCTTTTATTTATGTATAGATCCAAGCAAAGCCGTGACATTCGTTCACGTGGCGTCATAACTTATATAGTCGTAGATTGCAGACTCGTCTGGCGAAGAGCCATCGTATCCTGAATAATTCGCTGCAGCGTGCCGAGAGACGTTCCTGGTTGACGTGTCGAGTTGTTTTATTTGTATTTCGGTAGCTGGTGAGACAGGCTGTGCGCGACGATATAGCCAGAAAAATGTGATGGGCATGCATATTACGCCCAACACTAGGCATACGGCCAGAACGATGACGAGATTTTCAGCGCGGAAAAATAAAGCGTCACACAGTTCAGTTTTCGGAAGCCAGGTTCCATTTTTTGCGCAAACAACGTATCGCTTATCCTTCACGGTTGAACACGACAAGAAAGCCTTGGTTCCAACTGCGTACCGGGAACCACTTGTAGCCGACTGGTCTAGGCTGACGACTTCTAAATTGGTGTCGTCTTTGTCGCAAAAAACCTCTTCGCAGGGCTGATAATCGTACAACGTCCAGTCGCCATTTTCCGCACAAGTCGGCAAGTGCTGTGACAGTTTGAGACGATAACCTTCAACGCACGAGAAAACTGGAGACAGCGTATTTCCCGATCTGGAAGTAGACTCCATTATGGCATGCAAGGGAGTGTCTGGTATGCTGCAATCGTCGATGGTTTCATTGATGTAATACAGCCCGTACCAGCCTTGCTCGATGCACAAATATGGCTCTTCTATATTGGTGTAACGTTGGACCCATTGACCTTCAGCATTGACGGCGCAATCGGCCACGAAGTTTTTGGTTCTTAAAGTCAGCTCAGTTTTCTCTTCGAGGTAGCGAACATCTGGTGATCTAGTAGTGATACGCACCAGTTTGATGTCACCATGACTACCGGTTCTTACATTCTCTCTGAAAGCAGGACCCAAACTTCCTACTCCACGCACGTCTATCTCTGGCCAGATAGTGACATTTCCCGGTCTTCGTAAGGCGAACTGCACACCGACTACTCTCATCTCGTGCTTCCAAGTGAAATGTACTTCTGTAGGCGAAGATGCTCTGACGGATAAGCCAGTCGCATTTAGAAGTTCCGCTAAATATCGTCAATACTTCAGTGTGAAACTCGGTGGTAGAATTATAAGCTATAGCACTCACGGCACTTTGGTATTGAACCTGACCACTTGCCATCTTCGCAGGTTCTGTAGCCACCTACCGGTAAGTGTCGGCAGAGATAATCAACCCTGAAGCCTTCGTTGAATATTTCACGATCTTCAGCGTTGATGGGCGAGCTCTTTCGAGAACGACCGGGCATGCCGCAGCCAGTGGCTGACGAATACTTGCTGGAATAGGCGATAATAAGCAAACAGGAGGCCAATTTATCAACGTGTCTCATGATTCTCATCAACAAACTGTGATACCTATACCACAAACTTCAACTTCACTCTTCAATGGCTGCCAAGCTTCAAGTCTGGTTCGATAAGGGAGTAGCAAAAGTCACTCAAGAGCACTTCAGCGAGTCCGAGCTGATTCATGACTTGAAAACCTAGTTCCGAATCGAGGCGTGAATATCCGCGTACCGCTCCCTGATTGAGTCATCAAAAAGTGACGAAATGCTTTGATTATGTCGTAGATGTGTGATCAATTCGGCATTGCACGATATTTTGACCGAAGAAGGCAATAAATCTAGGCTTGAATATGTCTCATCAATATGGTTGAAAGTAATACTCCCAATCCGGGAGAACTGAAACATCGATACCGTTGCTGTATGGAGAAGGTCCTAAATAGTGCTCAGTATATGTCTTTTAGCTCGAGCAACGTTTTTTTCATAGGCCGTGATTCGATGGCGGTCGACCGACCGCGGTCGGTGAAGACAGCCTAATAGGATTGCTTATTTTATACTTTTTCCAAAAGTGTTTCGGACATCAGGGCGTCAAATTAGTATAAACTAACTGGAAATGAATGAAAATATTAGGCAACCCTATTGTTGCTAGATTTTCTATTTCGCATTCATTAGTTAGTGAATAAAATAAATCAAATTATAAAAATTGATAGATTACAGAAGTAGTAGTGACCTGGTCTGCGCGGGGGGAAAGCACCAATTCCTCCGCTTTTCCCACGCTCCTGGGCGGCCCTTTTTATGGGCCCCTGCTTACCTACGCAGCGTTCTCTGGCCACGCCCACCTGCTCCCGTGTTTACGCCGCCATTTTGATGGGACACCGCGTACCTGAGCGGCCATTTTGAGAGATCCTTGTGAACCTGCGCAGCTATTCTGAGCGGTCATCTTGAAAGAACCTTATGAATTTGAGCAACTATTTCAATGTCATTGCTTACAGTCGAGGTCAGTATATTCTTATGGAACTTGCACATGCGCAGACCGATTGTTCTTGGATGGAACAGTCAATGTTAATATACAGTTCAGTGTATAACTTTTCAGCCCTCAGTTTGCAGCTTACCACCGGCCGACTACGTTGAAAATGTGCCGATCACTTGAACGCCCAGTTTACCGCGATGCCGAGATTCTAAGTGACACTGACGGTGAGATAGAGTCAGACACTGATATGGACTCTGATGAAGACATGGAGATATCTGGAAACAATGCCGATATTGTCGCTACTAATTATCGGAACTCCATGCTGGTCATCAGGCGAGAACTTTCCGGGAGATTCCTTTCTATGGTCCTCACTCAGCTTACATCATGGCTGAGGCTGGATTGATGCTCTATGGCTCAGATACTGTATCCTTAACCAGTTATGTTGGATGTCTGGAATGTGGTGTAAACACTGCTTACACTGCGGAGAACGTTGAGGATCCTGAAGATTGTCAACGGCGCCTGTCTCCTAATTGTCCTCATCTTGCTAACGAATTTGCTAACGAACCTAACCTTTGAATGAATTACTTTGAATTTGAAGAACCCTTGTTGTCAACAAGCCTATATTCTTCGAAACTCTGCGTCGTAGTTAACAACCTATTTCTTGGAATTCATATTCTTATATAAATGCAGAGGACCTGAACTACCGAGGGTTTGAAAGGGATTGCATTTCACATAACCTTCATATTGAACCCATACCTGACACAGTGAACATGCCTCTCTCGGAATTCAGTATTTTTGAACTCCTCAAACCGACCCCCGTGAACGAATGAGCATCGATGAGTGCCGTGGATTTGATCATCAAATCAGTACTCCCTCGGCCCAGGCTTGCCTTAATACAACACGAACCGTTAATGGAACCGAGGTCAGCCTCCATTATCATGAAGTTGCCGGGATAGTGCTGGCTGGACTGGCCGATATTTCTGAATTGTACCGTAATGTGCTTGAATTACTCCATGTCGACCCTCCAAAACTGATTGAACATGCCCAGCTGATGGAAGTCAGTTACACTCTCGGCAATGGTGTCCACAATGCAGCGATCAAGATGCAGATTCCAAGCATGTGTCCTCACACTAAGACCCGCAGCACCAAATCCTTTTTCACAGTTCTGGCAGGCAGGAGTCGCCGTAACACTGACGTTCACACGCTTGACGTTCCACGTCATCGGTTGGTCGTTGGGCAGATGTCCATTCATGAAGCCGGCGGCTGTGATTACAACAAGCGACCGCATTGTTCACGTGAAATCTGTAAATATTCCAAAGACAGCTCAAGGTTTTCCTCACAAACTAGCAGCTGTCTTCTTATATCCATATTTATTTATTTTATATTTTATCATATTGTTATCTAGGACTCACGCTATCAGTGCGAACTGCTTTGTGACAATCCAATAAATCTTACTCTTACTCTTACTATTATCTGTAAGTAGTAGTGACCCGGTCTAATTTTTCTCCCACGCTCTCACGCAGCCCTTTTTTTGCGCCTGTCCAGGAGCGTGCCCCCTGCGGCGCATTTGTCAGGGCCCGGACACCAGCGGGACCCTTTCTACGACCCGCTTAATTTAATAGAAGGAGACAGAGAGTGCGAAAGAAGGCGATAAACACATAAAGGGTGGCGGGCGGGCACAGGTGGAGGTGAGAAAGACCAAGAGGAGAGACCAAGGGGTGACCACGGAGAGAGGAACCAGAGAGAGAGTGAGCGACCAGCGAACGGCCCCAGATGACCAGGAAGAGGAACCGAGAGAGAGAGATAGACAAAGGGAGAGACCGAGGGGGAGAGAGATCACTCTTCGTCTACGGACATCTGTAGAGTCCGACGACAGAGTTCGACCTTTAGGTCGAAAGTGGTCAGAGAGAGGCCTCTCTCTCCGGCCCCGACCGGGGCTGGCCTGGCCCAAACTCGAGTAGCGGCGTGGTGGGTTCGAAAGCCTTGGAGGCCCGAATGTGGGCCACTTTCGCCAGCTCCTTCACGCGATCCGGCTGAGCATACCAACGGTCTTCACGCCGCTGCACCAGCCGGGCCGCCGACAAAGCTCTCGCCGGCTTGTCCTAGGGCAGCCGGATGACGCCATCGGCTTCCGTGGCCGAGCACGAAGTCGGTAGGGAGATGGGGCCGGGTAACTTTGGGCCAGGCAACTTTTAGCACAGTCAGTGACAACAATCGACAGTTTCATTAATGTGATAGAGCTCGTGATGTTACTGTCAAGCTAGACAAGGTCACCGTCAATGTTGTCGGAAGACAATTGTCATTTTGTTGTACGTTTGTCGGCGTTACTGCTTTCTTAGATAGTCTGGTATCGTTGAGAAGTCTGGCGACAGCGTTAAAATAGCAATTTCATATATTTCGGGGCCCCCGGGTAACGCTTCGTACAGTACAGGAGGCCACAACTTGCTCAATCGCCGACTGACGGCCCGTTAACCAGCAGCTCAACGCTTCCCTCAGCTGGAACTCCAACATCAACGATCCCCCAGAAAATGTGCATCTTTTGGATATGAACATGGCGGCACTGTTTTGTCCTATGTTCGAGGACGGCAACAAGGTTTGTCAGCAGTCACTTCCGGACCGATGTTGTGATTTTTTTCCAGTGATAGGTGGGGTTATCATTCTGTCGCTGGTCACGAGGATAAAAAACATCAACTTTCATGCACTGTCTCATTGAAAGATAATAAATACAATAAACGAAGATGCGAGTGTTAAAATAGTGATCAAGAGCGCTCGCGCCGAGCCTGAGCGCGAATTACATAGAAAGTCGTTCGTCAGAGCACATTTGAGTTAATTCTCAGTTTGTGCTCCGGCGTTCCCAAGAGCTTTCAGAATCTGAGGGCATTCGCTTGTGTGGTTTCCTTAGTTTAATTTACGCCATCGCAGTGGTCGCAGGGCACTCCTGTTTCGAGTGGTAGCCCGAGCAGAGACTGCAGTTGGTGGTGTTGTTGCAACTATTGAATATGTGTCCGTACATCTGGTATCCATAACACAAGGTCACGTGTAAGTATCAACCCACTCCCAGTCGTTAATATTTGCAGTATACCTCGCTTTCGGTGATAGAATCACTGTAAACTTCCCTTCGGACGCGTGTAATTGCAGCTTGTTGTTAATCCTAACTAACCTAGTGTGAGAGGATGACTTCATTTTTTCAGAGAATTTTTGCTTGGCTTTGAATCTTGTATTGATTTAGTACTACGTTAGTTAATTGTTGTGAGGGAATAACTGAAAAAAACGGAGCGAAGATATGGCGTTGTCCACTAATGTTTAAAATTCAGTTTAACGAGACCACAAAAACACCTGTCTCGCATGATCTCCACGGAACAGGCTTCAATAGTGTTGTTTTGTTTGCTTTTATATTGCAACTGATAGACCTCGAAATGATTCAGTGGAATAGTCGCATCAACGATGCATCGACCGAGCTGCTCCATTGTGTGTCTACTGAGTTCGGAGTGGAGGTAGGAACGGATGGTTAGTAGTCGGATACCCGGCTATACTATCCGACGGATATCGGATGCGGTGGAATATGGATAGTACTGAGCAGATACAGTTATAACTGAACTTGGTTATCCGCATTAGTCGTAGAAAACACGAGGCTTTTGGACCGTGAGCTACTAGCAGCAGCAAAGCTCTGCTGAGACTATAGCTTAATGAGTTTATATTGTAATCAAGAAATGGTTTTAGCAGCTCAAGTATTCTCAGTTAAAATAGGCGGCAATTTTCAATTACTGTATTTTTCCCGCTAGTCGGCAAAGAACGAAGGAGTTTGTCGGATAACCGTTATCGGATACGGTTCTGGTTTAGAGGACGCTCAGTCATTCATACGCTCAATAAGCGTTGTCTGCTATCTTATGCTGGAAAATAACGATTCCATACCTTTCAAAACAGTCGGAGACTAGAGTTTGCAACGCACACCAAAATAGAACGGTGAGCCTTTTCGTCCCCCGACCCGCCCGCACCCGTTGAAGTCTTCTTTTCCGCTACAGGGCATGCTCAAATCACCACAGTGAAAGGTAATAGATCTCCACCCATGTCCACCCAGCAGCGGTGAAACGGGCTCGAAGTCTCCCTGACCCGATTTACCCCCTACAGCAAAAGCCATTCAGAGGAAGGCGTATCCTGATTTATCGCCTTGAAGCCTAGATTCGGATCTTGATTATATGAGTCAAGTAACTAATCTCCTGCGTCACGCTCTGTTAGCAATCCAGTTTCCGCTTGGACTCTGTGGCAGCGATTGATAGAACCGAGTGTGTTCAGAATATATGCTGGCATATGCCAGAAAAAAGTTTCTGCCTTGTACAAAATGAGGCAATTAATTTCGCCAGTGCTGAAGCTTTGAGGGATTCCCTCTGTGATTGCGTGTCTAATTCAATATTACTGCCAGGAAAATTACGTCAGCCCTGCTGGACTAAACTTTTTGACGTTTTAATTCTTTGTTAATGTAAGAATCCGAGCTAAGCAGCGACATTGGATTCAGGCTACTTACAACTTATATCTTCGTAGTTTGCGTAATCGTTCTGTGCATAATCATCGTATTCAGGATAATGCGCTGTGGCGTACCGGGAGAAATTTCTGGTTGACGTGTCGAATTGCTCCATTGGTATTTCAGTAACTGGTGAGACATGCTGTACGCGACGATGTAGCCAGAAAAATGCAATGGGCATGCATATCAGAACCTAACACTAGGCATACGGCCAGACCGATGACGAGATTTTCAGTTCGGAAAAATGAAATGTCACACAGTTCAGTTTTCGGAAGCCAAGCTCCATTTTCAGCGCAAACAACGTATCGCTTTTCCTTCACGGTTGAACAAGACAAGAAACCCTTGGTTCCAATTGGGTAACGAGAACCACTTGTAGCTGAACGGTCAAGGCTGACAATTTGTAAGTCGGTCTCGTCTTTGTCGCAAAAAACCTCTTCGCAGGGCTGGAAATCATACAATGTCCAGTCGCCATTTTCCGCACAAGTCGGCGAGTGCTGTGACGGTTTAAGTCGATAACCTTCCTTGCAAGAGAAGATTGGAGTCAGCGTATTCTTCGATCTGAAAGCAGACTCCATTACTGCGTGCAAGGGAGTGTCTGGTATGTTGCAATCATCGACGGTTTCATCAATATGGTACAGCTCGTACCAGTCTTGAACGATGCACAGATACGGCTCTTCTATATTGGTGTAGAGTTGGACCCATTGACCTTCGGCATTGACGGTGCAATCGGCCACGTAGTTCTTGGTTGTTACAGTCATCTCAGTCAACCCTTCGAGGTAGCGAACATCTGGCGATATATTAGTGACACGGACCAATCTTATGTCATCACTACTACCGGTTCTCACGTTTCTTCGGATAGTAGCGCCCAAACCATTTACTCCAATCACGTATATCTCTGGCCAGAAAGTTTCATTTCCCGGTCTTCGTAAGGCGAACTGGAAACCGACTACTTTCATTTCGGACCTCCAAGTAAAACGGACTGTTGTGGGCGAAGATGCCCTTACTGATAATCCGGTAGCATTCAGAAGTTCCGCTAAATACCGCCAAAAAATTAGTGTGAAAGCTGGGAGAATCATAAGCTGTAACACTCACGGCACTTGGGTATTGAACCCGACCACTTGCCATCCTCGCAAGTTCTGTAGGTTTGACTTACCGCCAAATATCGGCAGGTATAATGAACACGGGAGCCTTCTTCGAATAATACACGATCTCCGGCGTTGATGGGAAAACTCTTCCGAGAACGGCCAGGCTTGCCGCAGCCAGTGGCTGACGAGTACGTGACGGCGCAAATTGAAAACAATAAGAAGACATATTCAGCGAAGCACCTCATGATTCTGAGTGACAATTAGTTGACTCTGATACCACAAATAGAGGCTGTTTCATTCTCTTTAAATACCGGAGTTAGTCGAGTAACGGGAGTGACTAAGCCAGCTCCTCTGAATCATTGCTTGACGGAGATTCATTAGATAGACAAAATCTCTTGACTCACCTCTCAGTAGTTAAGAGGGATAGCTGTAACATTTTTGATATCAATTTGATTGGGGGAATTAAAAAGGGGGTAGAAACTTTCGAGGAATTTCATGATTAAATTCATACCCCACTTCATCCCCCATTAAATTCATCCCCCACTTCATCCCCCATTAAATTCATCCCCCATTTATTCCCCCAATTAATTCATCCCCCAATGCATCCGCTAATTAAATGCTGGAAGGGTTAACACTAGATGGCGCCACCTCTTTCTGCCAAACGAAGTTTATTATAGCTTTCTCCGTACTAATTACCTATCTGTCAATCGAACTTAACTCTATGGTAGGCTTTCCAGTACTATTTTTCTATCTGTCAGTCAAAGTTCACTCTATGGTGAGCTTTGCCAGTACTATTTTTCTATCTGTCAATCAAAGTTAACTCTATGGCAAGCTTTTCCAGTGCTATTTTTCTATCTGTCAGTCAAAGTTAACTCTATGGCAAGGCTTTTCCAGTGCTATTTTTCTATCTGTCAATCAAAGTTAACTCTATGGCAAGCTTTTCCAGTGCTATTTTTCTATCTGTCAATCAAAGTTAACTCTATGGCAAGCTTTGCCAGTGCTATTTTTCTATCTGTCAATCAAAGTTAACTCTATGGCAAGCTTTTCCAGTGCTATTTTTCTATCTGTCAATCAAAGTTAACTCTATGGCAAGCTTTCCAGTGCTATTTTTCTATCTGTCAATCAAAGTTAACTCTATGGCAAGCTTTGCCAGTGCTATTTTCTATCTGTCAATCAAAGTTAACTCTATGGCAGGCTTTATCAGTACTATTTTTCTATCTGTCAATCAAAGTTAACTCTATGGCAAGCTTTTCCAGTGCTATTTTTCTATCTGTCAATCAAAGTTAACTCTATGGCAAGCTTTTCCAGTACTATTTTTCTATCTGTCAATCAAAGTTAACTCTATGGCAAGCTTTTCCAGTGCTATTTTTCTATCTGTCAATCAAAGTTAACTCTATGGCAAGCTTTGCCAGTGCTATTTTTCTATCTGTCAATCAAAGTTAACTCTATGGCAAGCTTTGCCAGTGCTATTTTTCTATCTGTCAATCAAAGTTAACTCTATGGCAAGCTTTGCCAGTGCTATTTTTCTATCTGTCAATCAAAGTTAACTCTATGGCAAGCTTTGCCAGTGCTATTTTTCTATCTGTCAATCAAAGTTAACTCTATGGCAAGCTATCCAGTGCTATTTTTCTATCTGTCAATCGAAGTTAACTCTATGGCAAGCTTTGCCAGTGCTATTTTTCTATCTGTCAATCAAAGTTAACTCTATGGCAAGCTTTTCCAGTGCTATTTTTCTATCTGTCAATCAAAGTTAACTCTATGGCAGGCTTTAGAGTACTATTTTTTCTATTGTCAATCAAAGTTAACTCTAGGCAGGTAGTCAAGTA
>JAIUWE010000127.1:0-45624 GCA_022750525.1 Halotydeus destructor
TGTGAGTTCTATGTGCTACACCGTTTTCATCACTATGCTTAACTGACGTCGATGTCGATTACAGCGGGTTGAAAATGACAAACCTTACAAAACCTTGTTGAGCTGCATGAACAAAATGGTGAACGTAACAAGAGCTGAACAGTAGTTCAACATACAGCCTTTGTCCAAATCAAACACACCCCAAGCCGTGAATTTCAGACTGAATTGGTCTTCTCTTGAACTGAAATAAGCAGCTCTCGTCGAGAGACCTTCTCTTCGCAACATGACGTCACGCTGCTTTTGAAACTCAGTCTTCAGCTTCGGGTTCAGATTACCAATCAGGGTGCAAGCGATAAATACAGTGCTATGCAAAAAGGTATGCAGGGCTGATTGCTCCCGCTAGATGGCGTTACTGTGAGTTCAAGTTTTTTGTTTATTTACAATTCAGTGCTATTCGAAATCGGATTAAGTACAGTTCCATTTCGCTATGAAAGCCATCACTATTGATGACCGTATCCGAATCTGTGAATTACGAGCCATCGGGCGAAGTGTTCATGAGATTGCTTTCATTCTAAGTATGACGAATGTTCTCGAATACTGACTAATTAACATTTATTAGAGCATGATCCGAGAACAATCAAAAAATGGCTCAATCGACGAGATACTCAGAAAAACCTACAAACATTGAAGCCAGCTGGTCGACCGAAGATTATGAGCGACGAACTTGTTCAGCAATTAGTGTTAAAAGTAGATGTTTCGCCCAAATTAACAATCAGAGAATTACGAGCTGAACTTCGGGCTGATAATAGTCACAATCAGTCTATTTTGGATCAGCTGGAAGTAAGCTGCTCAACAATTTTGCGGACACTGAAGCGAAACAAGATACGGAGCTACAAAGCATTGAAAAAGCCACTCCTTACTGAAGACTATCGTGATCATCGATTACAGTTCGTTAATGAAATGCTTGGACGGAGTCCGGAAGAATTACATTTCATTGTTTGGATTGACGAATTCAATATTGACATCACAAAACAACATGAAATAAGAGTTTTCCGTAAACGTGGTTGCCCATTTGACGATAAATTCGTGCAATTTAGAAGAATCAATCCAAGGACATCAATAAGTCTTATACTCTCATTCAGCTATGGGAAGCTTGGACCACATTGGCTGAAATTCATGGCGGGTAGAATTAACAGTCAAGACTTCAAAAATTATCTGGTTGGCATCAAGCATGAATTTGATGATCATTTTGACTCAATACCTTACGATTTGCTATACGATAACGCGCCGTGTCATCGAGCTAACTGTATTCGAAACTACACTGCTCAAGTTTTCCCAGATCGTATCATCCCACACCCACCATACTCTCCCGACTTGAATCCGATAGAACATCTTGGATACAACTTGAAAAAAATCATAATTCGTCTTATCAACGGACAAGCTTTGAACAAAAATCAACTGATTGTGATCGTGAATCAGGCAATCGACGAGTTGAGACTAAAAACTCATTTATTTGAAGCTCTTGCTGATAGTTATCATGATAGATTATTGGCTTGTCAGCAAAACAATGGCGGAGCTACGAAATACTGACGCAAGGCTGTAACTGTACAGTAAAATTGTAGCGTATTAAAACAAGTTCATTGGCGGAAGTTTCAGGTTGAAAATAGCGACATCTAGCGGGAGCACTTATCCCTGCATACCTTTTTGCATAGCACTGTATTAGCAGTATCTTGAGTAACAGAAAGTAGAAGTAGAAAACCTGAATGCGCAGAAATTTCGGCGAATCTACTCTTAGGAGCTCAACAGCGAAAGACAATGAAGAGGCAAAGGTTTGCGCGAGCCAAGTGAAAGCGATGACGGACAGTTTGTCATTGAAGCTTCCTACGAGTGACTTCGAAGTGTTCACGAGCATTTCAATCTGAGCAATCGGTACGTCGGCTCTTGAAGTCTTCTGTAATATAGCTATCATGATTTCTCCATATATCAAAGAAAATGAGACCTGTGTTGCCAGCAGAGCTTGACTTAAGAAACTGGAAAGAGACTCTGTTACAGCTGAGACGAAAGCTTGTGACAAGCTGAAAGCATAGGACAACTCATGATAGCTATAGAATAAACCGAAAATTCGCACAACAGCATCAGCTGTTAAGAGAATATTTGATATCAAACCGATCCGTCTCACCCTTGATTTCTGGTTACATGAGAGCACTGTATCACTCAGAGTCAGTGATCTGCGCAGTAGCGACGAGTTGCACTTTATCGCTGTCACGGAAGTCACGTTGACCAAAGCAGTGCTGGCTGTCAATAAGTAAGTGTAGCTGAATCGGTCATATAGGCCACTCAAGCTAGCGACTAGCCGGAAGGCCAGGTTAAAGGCGTGTACCATGAACATTATGTGATTACAGAACCTTGCGCACCATGATTTGTAGTCAAAGCCAAGACCAGCCATGGCTAACATGGCTTTGATGGGTGATACATAGCACGTATCTCGTCTTTCAGGTCGACGCGAGAGAAGAGAAATAACTTAGACCGAGAGATTTCGTCTTGGTTTCAATGTAGAATTAAGTTCTGTCACAGATTCAGCGATCCAGCTACAAAGATGAAGGCTTGGTAGAATATCTCTACGGATATTTGAGAGTTCGGTGTCTTGGATTTCGTTCAGCAGCAAAATGAAATACCAAACGTATGCGTGTCCAATGCCTCTCGTTAATGGCTATTCTCACGCTGTGTTTTTCTTACAGTTGAGCTATTTATGCTCAGTATTTCTCCTTGAGAGAAGTTTCTTCGAATTGAGGACAAATGTTTGCCATTCTCATTTGAGGCAATCGATATGAATTTGCTGTCTCGAGGCCGTCATCTGTGCGTTTTCCGTTCTACATTGAACATCCATGGAAACGGAATCTGCCAAAACACTTAGATCACCACCCTAGGTTGTCGCTTGAAGTAGAGGCCGGCACGGGCCGCTTTTTCTCGGCCCGACCCGACCGTGGCCCGTGAAAATCATGCTCGGCCCGACCGGCCCGACCGTAAAAGAAACTGCGCATGCGCAAGTGTGACGTCACCTATCAACAAAGCTGAATTTGATGGCCCGTAACCGCCCGACCCGCGGGCCGACAGGCGGGCCGCTCAGCCCGCCCGAGACAGCCCGGCCCGCGCCGGCCTCTAGTGAGAATCTCAATATCTTTTGCATAGAGTTAGCCATTGAAAATTTTAATACTACCACGAAGTGCATGAATATGCACAGTTAAAGCTGGAGCAATTTTTGTGGTTCGCCGCCCAAAGCGATTTGCTCCAACTGTAAAGATGCCTAGTGCCGTCAACTATAGCACTACTGTATACTTCCCATTGCAAACGACAGGGATTTTTAGAGCAGTCAGCTGACTACTCCAACGACAATCTGAACTAATCCGGTGGACGGCATTGACAATTAGTGCAGCTTTGGTACATATTGGTTGGACTTAGCTTGCGCAACTCGAATTTCGGAGCAAATTTTTAATTCGGAGCAGTCAGCTGCTGCTCTGAAAGTTCCAGCCGTTTTCAATGGCAAGTATAAGTGCCGCTCGTCATTAGAAATCACAGAGCCGTCCGACATCCAAGTACTGCCAGCTTTTCGTTACAATTGTTAAGCAGTCAAGTTTCTTACTCACTGGTTGCCATGTGATCGCAACTGGTTTTCGAAGAAATACTGCAGAAGTGAGTGAAGTTTTCTCAGCGCTTCATGGATTTTTAGGCGTTCCGTCAGAAATTCCGAAAACAAGATGACTAGAGCAAGCAAGATGAAATAACCAGAGAAAGTGAATAGCGCTGAATACGTGCTAAGCTTGACTCTAGTTGGAACTTCGACATCGGTGTCCATTCTCCTTGCCATGCAGCTGTAATATCGCAAGTCTTTGCCTTGACTGAACCGTTCAACTGCCAAGTGAATCGCGTCACTTGCATATCTCCAGAGGCGATCGAACTCGAAGAACGAAGAAAACTTATATCTCAAATATCTTCCGATCTCAGAACCAAGATCAGCTCTCTGTAGTGTTATCATCACATCTTCCAGGACAGCTTGAGGCGAAGTGTACAACTTTTTTATCCAATCTGGTTCAAAGCGACAAACCGCTGGTATGACGCAATGTTCAGCCAACTGAGTGGTGACAAACAAAGCCGAGTCATCTTTTTCCGACTTTTCCTGAAGGAGTGCTAGCATTTTCTGAAACCTAGCAGTGCTATCAGCTTTCCCGGTTTGAACTTCAATGAAGTTGCACGTCTCGATCTGAGAGCAGTCTTTGGTTGAGTTCATATGATCGTAAAGCCGGCGCATGGCTGTCCCGCGCTTGGAATCTCGCAAATAGTTGAAAAAGAAGTCATTTGTTGGCAGATAGTATCTGATCTTCCGATCGATGAAATACGGGTCGAAGACGTCTTCAATCACTTCTATGCGCCTTGGTGGCGAAGCCACAAATGCATCTGTGGACATCAGGTTGAGTATGAAACCGAATACAGAAACGAAAACAAATATATTGAAGGACAACCAAATTATTCGTCCTGTCTTCGATTTGACTGTGTAGTTTTCTTGGTCGAGAAAGTTGAGCACCGAATGCCAAATGGTGTTCAAGTATGATGAAAAGAAATTCCTTCCGGCATGTGACATACAGCAAGCTGTGAGGTGGACGATTATAACGAGATACAGCTTCACTTCGGCAGATAAGTCTCTGATCGTATCTAAAGCATCTCCAAGCACAACGACGCTTGTACCAACTTGACTGTGAATTCCAAGAGATAGGCTGGACAACACTGGACCTGGTGTCAAGCCATTGTAGCTGAAGCTGCCCAACGGTGTGCCATAAAAAGCGAAATCGGATTTCTGGCGAGAATCGTTTAATGATATTTCATTAATTTTCAGAGAACTCACATTTTCCATCAGCGAGCCCAAGAAAGCCGTATAGTTGCCATGAGGTGTTTTGTAGCCTATTCCGTACGATTTGATCGGCTTGATTGTGCAGCTAAATTTGAAGTGACTCAATTATTTGAGGTTCCAAGTAGTAGAACCTACTTGATATGCTTCAACACTGGTTTCATTGAATTCAGCATTGCCTGAGCATAGATGGACGTATCACTGCTCACAGGCAAAGAAATCCGAACAGGAGCTGTCTTGATGTGAACCATGTCAAACCTGTCACTCAATCGCTTGCCGTTGGCTGGGTAGTTCGAGTGCGATACAATATACATACAAGTATCAATGCGCGACACCGAAAAAGTAAGTCTTACCTTGGGCCATACTACTGATTGCGAAAATTAGCCTCAACAGTAGCATATTGCTAGTTGTTGAATCGGTGTGCGACATTGCATTCCGACTCAGTAGATATCAGGTCGAGAAATATATTGGAAACGTTTCCGCCTCAAGCGCAGCATTAACGATCCTGAGTAAACTACAGAGACGAGACTCCACTATATTGTTACAGTCAACGTACATCATAATGTATATCGAGATAGCGGAGCTCTCTTCAAGCACCTTGGCAACAAATGGTACCAGGAAGCTCTTGCATCGGGAGGGGAGTTTCGCCCGTGTGCTATTGATCTGCCGCAGCCATGCCAACACCATGCATCTCCACCAAACATCACACAGAACGGTGATTAGAGTATTTGCCGTACAGTAGAGCCAGCTATTGGCTTGTGAGAGACAATTTTCATCACATGACAATCTACTGCATAGGTCATTAGAAAAGATTGGCTGAGAAGTAGACTAGTGACCATGACTAATGATTCAGCAACACGACGCGCTGGCTTGTGAAATTCCTCTAATTCACCGATATCGTAAGGAGCGCAGCTTGTTGCCCTGTTCTTGATGGGATCCAAACATCTCGTTAGGAAACTTGTCGATGTAGTTTTGCAGACGTTCCGGCATTGTCCGATATTTTGATTCAGGTATTACTTCGCCAACGCGACCACAAGGTCGGTGGGCACGTGGTATTCGTCATGAAATACTACTTAGTGGAGATAAGCAATTCAAGTTTTCTGCTTTAAACTTCCTTTTGTGGGTCTTCCATGAAATTTGATTTAAGAGCTTGCGCAATATTCAAGGCGGCATATATCGGTCGTTTGGAACTACGATTGAAATATGTAGCGCTTCTCGATGACTTTGAGTCACTATTCCGTTCAACTGGTGGACAACTCAACTACCCCTATATTAGCGAAAGGAATATCTATTGTATTTCGCAATTTGCAATGTTGTCCATGTATTGATATAGTACGCAACTTATTCTCATGAAGATAGTCGGATTCCAATACTGAACGGAACCGGTTTCAGCAATTGTAGCACAATTGCGTTGAGTCTAATGTCTGATGCACTAGAGTGACGCATGCGCGTGCTGCGAGATCTAAACTCCAGCAAGTGTTCCAACCTTTTTCGGAGAGACACATGCAAGCTGCATTTTTTCCGTCGAATCGTAGTACTTCTCTTAGAACTGTATCGCAATAACGCAATGACTTGTTAATGTCGTGGCATATCACGGAGATGTCCGTCAAGAACGAGCGCTGGAGTTTCCATGATACCATCTGTGGTTGCTTAATGCTAGAAAAATGATATGCTGCACCTCATTACAGTTTATATTATATTCAGTTGTTAACCATATCGCCGATCGGGTGCTCATGTTGATTTCGCTCTATGTAAACCACTCCCGTTAATAAACACTGAACTGGACAGTCGCCGTTCACCTGTGATGTTACAAGCAAAAAAATATGTCCAGCCTCTTTGAAGCCTTCGCCGCTTACTGGGAATCGTGGATCACTAGTAATGACGCATTAGCGACGACGGCCTACCTTAAGCACGCTAGTTGTATCTCTCGTGCTAATGTAATTAGAAAGATCGCCGACTTGAGCGAAATGAATAAAAATACAGATGCTTTGTCTTTTTCGATAGATCATTATACGCTATGCAATGAAAGAAATGACGCCAAATGTTTCTCACTTTGTACAAACTGAAACAAAACATCGGCGCCACGACTGAACCCCATGGCTCATACTGTCCTATATCCTTAGATGTATTCCATTTTTTGACAATGACATCGACTTATACGGCTGCAGGCACTGTATCATTGATTTGCCGTATTCGCTTCATCTTCCTTCTCTGTCGGCGGAGTTTTCTCTTTCCAGCAAGTAATATTATTTCGACTAGCAAAACCAACCCAGCGCAGAGCACAGTAAATATTGAAATGAAAGCTAGCCTCTTGTAAGCTGCAACACCGGTACTGAAGAGGATGTCCTCCTCCTCTGGCATTCTCCTGGCCTTGCAGTGCAAGTAGTTCAAGTCTCGGCTTCCAGGGGCTATCAGGTCAAGGGCGGAGTGAATATTTTCACCAGAAGCTATCCACACTAGATGGGATTCAAATTGACTTGAGTCAATGTATCTGAAGTAACGTTTCAAATGCCGGTCAAGGTCCGCTCTCATCGAGTTTACCATGATATCTTCCGCAAACACCAAAGGTGCAGTGTAGAGCTTTCCGACAATGTCAGGCTGTGTGCGACACAGACATGGTAAAATATACGCTTCCAGCAGTTCTTCGGTTAAAAACGTAGCTGCGCCACCTCGCACTGAAGCATCCTTCACGATCTGAAATATCGCTTGTTGCTTCGACGAACCGTATTCTCCGTCAAATTCCAGTAAGCTGCAGGTTGACATCTGTGAGCAATCGCTTTCTCTCTCCATCTTCCGATAGATCTTGCCCATGTTCGTTCTCCTGTCTGACTGTTGCATGAAATTGAAGAACAGGTCGTTTTTCGCCACTGTGAATCGTACTTCTCTAAAATAGGGGTCGAAAATGTCTTCAAACGTATCGATTCGTCGTTCTTGTTTCAACACAAAGGTGTCGGTAGACATCAAATTCAAAAAGTAGCCAAATACAGTAACGAAAGCAAAGACAGAAAAATTCAGCCAAAGGCCTGCTCGAGCGTTTGACTCATTGCTCAAGTCTCCTTGGCTGACGAAGAAGCGCAGAGATTTGAAAGCAGCTGCCAGATACTGCCATACTTCGTACTTCGTAGCTCGCGAAACGATGCCAGCCACAAGATGAACAGCAACAAGCAGATACATGATGAACTCCAGCGGTAGTTTTTCAATGGAACTAAGCACGTCGGTTGGCTCCGATACTTTGCGGGCCACCTGACTGTGGACCTTGAGTGTCAGGCTGGAGACTACATGACCGGGCACGATACCAGCAAAAGTGAAGCTGCTCAATACAGTTCCACAGACAGCTATGTCCGACCTCTGGGGCGGAAAAGTATCAGAAACAATGCGTTTCATGTCTGAACTCTTGTACTTACATTCGCCATCAGTTCACCCAAGAGGCCAGTATAATTTCCTGACGATGATCGATAGCCCACACCCAGTGACGTCATTGGCTGTAACGTGAAACTAAAGGGCAAAAAAGCGTAAATTATATAAAACTACACTGCATCTCACTTCGTCCTCCGGAAGCTGAATGCGACGGTAGCCAAATATTCGGCCATCACAGTTGACGGAACATTGGCCGTAAGCGGTAGAGCAATTCGCAAAGGCGTGACCTTGAGGTGATCCATATGGAAACGTTCTCTGACTGGAGCCCCTGCAACCAGCTGAATACCAGCAAACATCAACAGCGAAGACACATCCATCTTTTTTATTTTTCGCAACACGGTTAGACTCTTCTCGGCCGTAAACTGGTGACCTGAACTTCAGTACGCAGCAATAAACAGCTTGTAACCAGTGTCAAACTTCAGCTAGTATTATTAGATAGCCATTTTCATTAGACGTTTATGTGCCAGCCAACCTGCGTGGTTCTTGATACTGAGAATGAATTGTGAAAGCCAGTCCAGCTGTACCTGATGCCATGACCCCATTATTCCCAACTTCTCTTAAAGAGGAGGCTATAAGTTATGCCTTACACAACGCGTATTGCATAATCTAACAATGATGTGCAAGACTTTATAGATTGATACGGTTATTTCGTAACCAGGTCAGGTTAATAATATGCGTGATATAGTTACCCAGCGTAGCCCCTTGGCCCAGTTATGTACAGCTATATAACGCGGGTCTAAAGAGTAATAAGCAGCTCACTCTGAGTCTAAGAGTCTCTCAATAAAGTTGTGTCGAACCAAACTTGTCTAAGTATTCTGATAGTGTATTCGCTTAAGATCAAGAACCGTACAAAGGCGATCGCATCAATTGGTGGAGCTGCTCAAGGTGAGTCACTATCTCTGTAGTTGCGCTGGTCATGATGGCTAGTGTCTACATTCAATGTGAAACAACGGATGAGTCACTGATTAGCGATAAGAGTCCGGAGATTGAGAATAACCTTAAGAGAGGGAGAGATGCAGATCAGGGTGAGTTCACTCTTTTGAGATGGCTCATTAGTTTTATGAGGTGCATGAATTCATGTCCGAAGATATGTTTGATGATACTGATCATTACGACACTGATCATCTTCGCGCCGATAGTGAGCTCGACTAAGCAGAGTAAGAGAGGACCACGTATCGGTCGCAACTTGTCACTTTTGCAGCTAAGTAATTTGACAACTGATATGCCTATGATAACTGAGATACTAACCATGCCGCATAACCGAGAATCAAACAGTTCACGCGTTCCGAGAGCAATGACAGGGACTACGGATGCCCCTAGCATTGATACAACCATCGTTCCAGAGCGTAGTTTTGTTCCTGAAATCCGGATTGAAAAATCGATGGATAGTCTTGTCAGCAAATATGAGAACGGTACAGCAAATATATCAATCAGTAGGGTAGACAGTGATTTCGAAATACTGAAGCATAACTTGCGCGAATTGAAAGTTGAACCTATGAAACGTATATCTAAGCGACCCAGGAAGCCATTAGTGTGGAAAGACGAAAACACATTAGAAGCCATAGTGCGTAACAAGAATATAGGTCACTTCGAAACAGGTAATGATACAACGAATTTCACGAATAGCCTAGAGGAAAAGCGGTCTCTATTCGGGTTAGTAGGCTTGTCTCTGAACCATCACGCAACTGCAGATCATTATGCAGCTGCCTGGTCACAGGTCATTAAAATAGAGAACCCGTTCACACATAATTATATAAAAGAGGCATTAAGCACAATGACTGAAACCTGTTACGCGCCGGAGGCAAATGATGATGATCTAGATGAAATAGAAGTTATAAGAGAGTTGAAAAAGCAGTGCAGTAACACATTGACCAACAGCAAAATGTCCACTTGGTCTTTGCTCGAGCATGCGTTGGAGTCAGTGGATCGAGACATAAGCAAGCCTAACAGGTCAAAAAGAGGCATATTTGCGCTTTTAGGCATCGTAGCCGTGCTAGTATTATCAGCAGCTGGTAGCTCATATGCCGCAGTTGGAGCACAGCAAAATGCTTTGAGATTGAGTCAATTGGCAAACCTTGGTGGAATCAAAGATGGAGAATCAGTCGCTATCAGAGATCAATTGATCGGGTTGACAGCTATAAACGAGGAAAAATTAGCAAATATATCTAAACACTTCTCAGTTCTAGCTAATCACCAATACCAGTTCAGAGCGCAGATGCATAGAGCTGATAATTTGCTGCATCATATTCTAAAGAAGCAGACCTTGTCTTCAGCTCTATTCTTGAACCTGTTTGCTGGAATGAATAATCAACTGACAGGTTTAGCAGCGTATGACTCAGTTCTGAATCAAGCTAACCGCTGGATGGACGGCCACATAGCATTGCGTCATAACCGGTTGCCTATAGAAATGGTTGGGCGAGAGAGCTTGAAACAAGTTTTAGAGTTTGTGTCGGGTGAGTTGCCCTCCGACTTAGTTTTAGCGCTTGATGACCTAGACCAGTACTATAGCATGCCTCTTGTTAATCATGTTACAGTGAAGGATGATGTATATTTGAAGCTTTCAATACCTTTAAGGCGTAAAGAGAGGCGGCGAAACTTTTTCCTCTTTCATACTGAAACCGTAGCTTATCCTTGTGGTACCGCTTGTGCCGAGATAACTGAATGGAGTCCTGAAACGTTGATTAGGGTCAACATGAAACCTCAATTATGGGCTTATGACATAGACACGAACGATTTCTATTTGAGCACAGATTACCTTTGGACTTGTACGGCAACTAATCAAGGCAAGCACTGTTTCTCATTCCGACGTGAAGCGCTAAGTTTAGGCGATGAATGTTTTAAATCTATACAAGGGATGTCGATGGATGAGATAGGTGCTAAGTGTGAGTTTATTACAGCTAGTTTAGACGACACGAAACCAATACCTCTAGGTAATCGCAAGTTCCTTGTCAACCCTGCTCTGCAAAGCTTGACCTCCAAGCAATGTGATAAACGTTATCGTTTAACGTTGCCCAACTTCAGTGAGTATGGACGCATAACAATTGGTCCGGAATGTCGACTCATATTCAGAGGGGAAGTCATTGTTTATGAAGATTTGTACTCTAACACAACAGTTGAACTAGCGATAGAGAAACCGCCAGAGCGTAGAACGCTGCATGACTTGCGAAATTTCACTTTCAGAGTGATGTCGATAGAAAAGTTGAAATTTAAGAAACCAATATCCAATCTGAGTGATATCAAGGCATTGACGTTTGATAACCGCAAACTCACCGAAATCGTTATGAATATCAGAAAGACAAGAACTACGATAGCTCAGAGATTAACTGACAAAATTCATCAAATAGAAAAAGATGACAAGTCTTTTGAAGGCTTTACTTTTATACAGCTGGTGTTCGAGATTCTTAGTTTCATGTTAATATATATGATTGTATTCACTGCGATCAGATCAGGTCAGTTCTTGTTTCTGCTAGCGCCTTCAATAATTGTTCATAATCAAGCGGGCTATGCTGTTGAGGTGGACATAGATAATATTTCTCTTCCGCATTTCAATCAGAGTACTGGCAGTGACTTGCTGAGCGTCATATTTGAAGATACTAAAAATGAAACTGGAACTGCGTTTGAAGGCAAAGATAGTTTTGCATGGTTTGGGAATGGTTTTAACTGGGACGAATTCATTAGCTTCTTCTATAATACTGAAAGTTGGATAACCTTTGCTAGAGTGGAAAAGTATATGCAGGTATTCAAGTTAGCTGCAGGGTTTATTATGGTTATAATGACTGTGTGGTGGTCACGCTTTAGGATCGTGCACTTAGATAATTATAGAGGGCGTGTCGGACCGCGCAACTTGCAGTACAGGTTTTACCTAATGGCTGAATTCATTCGCGTGAAGCAGAGAATAGGCTGTCAGACAACTTTCAAAGTCTCAATTTTAGTGCCATTGAGTAAAGAGCTGCCACATGACACAGTTGCGCTACATGTAGTGAATCCTTTGCAGTTGTGGTACACACGGTCGAGAGTCTTTTATTGGTCAACGTGTGAAGAGATACGACTACGAGGTGTGAACAGCAACGGCGAATGGACTTGCGAGATACGAGAGCCACTACAAGTCAACTTTGCATCTATAAATTGGTTTGGAGTCAAGCCACCGTTCAGCATTTTCGATACTGGTTACGGTGATTGTCGTATTGTTGCGATAGCTGACCCACATCAAATCGACAACTAACATAAAAGAAACCTCTCAACTTACAAACTGATCCTTTACATAGACTAAACCTAAAAACAACTCGGAAAAATAAGAAGTGCCGACCTGTATGGTTGACTGAAAATGGCGAAAATTAATGGCAATTTACCCGAAGGAAAGACTATACCAATTTTGAATAATGAAGACGGCGATCGAAAATCTGATGACGGATCGGACATCAACTTGAAGACAATATTAATTTATCCAGAGAAACCTTACGATTTCAATGGCGAAGATAATGAGAACTATCGAGACTGGTTGCAAGACTTCGACACCATAGCTACGACCAATGGTTGGGAGGAGCCCGAGAAATTGGCAAAGATATGCCTTTACATGAAAGGCAATGCTCGACAGTTCTACCGAGGGCTTTACGGCAAAGCACAACCAACATCTTGGAAACAATTTGAGCAAGATTTAGACAAGACATATGGGGAAGGTGACAATATCCGTAAGATGTCGAAAGTCTTAGCTAGAGTCATGTTACCAGGAGAGTCCATAACAAAGTACATTTACGAAAAGCTGAATCTGATACAAGACTACGATGAAAAGTCCAATGCTGCTGAACAAGGAACAATTGATTTGATAATCACTGGCCTTCTCCCAGAGTTGAAGTCTAAGATAACTGGAAAGGCATTTGCCTCTGTGTCCGATTTGGTTAAGAAATTGAAAACATTCTCATATCCCAGAATCTATCATAACGATGATTTAGAACTAATGAATAGCGAAGAAAACAAGGACATCACATGTTACAAGTGCAACAAAGTTGGACATTATGCTCGCAACTGTAGATCATGTTACGCATGTGGTGAACTGGGACACTTCGCAAGGGACTGCAATCAAAACGATCAGTCGGGAAAAGGGCGGCGCGGCGGTCGCTATCAAAACGATCGTCGCCAGAGACAAGTATCTTTTTCTCCAAACAAAAATCAAAATTAATCAATATCGTATTGCAGACAAATTATGGCCCTTTGAGAGGCATATTAGACAGCGGTGCCGAGCGTTGTCTAATATCCGCTAATTTAGTTCGACTACTCAAAATCAAAGTGTCAACAGGGCCAATGAAGACATTAAGATTCGGTAATAATGAAATGCTCAAAATCAATCAAAACGCAAAGATACAAATCACAATTCATCAAACCCAGTTCGAACAAGACTTTTTGATCGTTAACGACCTACCTTGCGATGTACTGTTCGGAATTGATCTGATGAAACGGGGTCATCTAGTGATAAGATACAAAGATTCGATCGTCACTCAAGAACTTGAAAATGACCAATCAACTTCCGTGTTCTCTCAAGAGCTTCCTGTGAACATAGCGATAACAGCTGAAGACAAAATCAAGATCATCAGCAACGAACACAGAATACCGGCCATTTCATCCACAGTACTATGTGTGAAAGTACCCAACCTCAAGAAAGGTACCATACTGTTTGAGCCATCACAGTCTATTCAAGCTAATAAGAATATCAAACTTGAGTCATGCTTGTGTACTGTTCAGAACTCAAAATTTGACATCATTGCTCATAACTTGAATGCAACAGAAATCACTCTGCACAACGAGGTCATTGGCTATGTCGATTTCAGTTGTGGCGATGCATCAGATATATTGAGCGTTGGTACCGCGGATTATGCAAATTTACAAGGATCCACAGTTGATACGGTTCACATAAACTCTGGACTTCCTCCATTAGAAGTATCAGCATTGAGAACACTATGCGTTGAATTCAGCGACATATTTGCAAGTGATATAAAAGATGTTGTTGGAACTGATAAGACAGAACATCACATTGAATTGGTGCCGGATTCAAAGCCTATCAGATTGAATCCATACCGTATAGCACAAACACAGAAGCTTGAAGTAACCCAGCAAGTCAGAGAATTGTACGAAAACAAGCTGATAAGAAGATCGTCAAGCCCTTGGTCTGCCCCAATAGTGCTTGTCAAAAAGAAAGATGGCAGCACTCGAATGTGCATTGACTACAGAAAACTCAATGAAGTCACGATCAAAGATGCCAACCCCTTGCCGTTGATTAGCGATACCTTGGAGTCACTGTCAGGACAAAAATATTTCAGTTCGTTGGATTTGTTTAGTGGCTATTGGCAGGTACCGATCAACGAAGATGATAAGAAGAAAACAGCGTTCTCTTCGCCAGATGGCTTGTTCGAGTTTAATGTTATGCCATTTGGATTGTGCAATGCGCCATCTACATTCACCAGACTCATGTCGATAGTTCTTGAAGATTTGATTCCAACTTCTTGCCTAGTGTACCTAGACGATGTTGTAGTCATTGGCAAAACGTTTGAAGAGCACCAGAAAAATCTGCAATTAGTATTTGAAGCCATACGGGGAGCTAACTTGAGATTAAAACCAACGAAATGTTATCTCGGACAAACTACTATTCACTATCTGGGCTTCGTGATCAATCGTCAAGGCATACTGCCAGATGATGACAAGATTAAAGCCGTAAAAGAATTTCCAAGACCGATTGACGTGACTGGTATAAGACGTTTCATTGGGCTCTCAAGTTACTATCGCATATTTGTCCAGAACTTTGCAAAGATAGCTGGTCCACTACACCAACTAACTAAGGCTGATACTGAATTCATTTGGTCACCTGACTGTCAAGCAGCGTTCGAGACTCTGAAGGAGCGACTGATAAACGCTCCAGTTCTAGTTCATTTCGATCCAAAATGGCCGATATTACTGTCAACCGATGCAAGTATTGATGGCTTGGGTGTAATTCTATCGCACATCATGGATGATAAAGAACATCCCGTGGCGTATTTCTCAAGATGCTGTTCGAAAGCTGAACGGAATTATAGTGTGACTGAGCTAGAATGCTTGGGAATCATCTACGGAATCAAAAAGTGTCACACATATTTGTATGGCCGACAGTTCACTATTATTACAGACCACAACGCCTTGACTTGGCTGCAATCGCTGAAAGAAGGTAATCGACGACTGATTAATTGGTCACTTTACTTGCAAAACTATCAGTTCAACGTAAAGTACAAGAAAGGCAGAGCGCACTGCAATGTTGATGCATTATCAAGAGCACCTATCACTGGCTATGAAGATAGTCCAATGGAAGGGGATCTGAGCGAAATGATACTTTTAAGTGAGATGGATACCGTACTGCTAACCGCACAGCTGAATGACCCGATCGTGCAAGATATAGTACGCAGAGTTGAACATAAACCAACCGACTATCAGCACTTCAAAATTCAAGATAAAATTCTCTACAGATACGAAACAAAGAAATTCAACAGCGTCAAACAAGCCGTGTTACCCGAGAGCATGATAAGCGCCGTTCTATCAGAATATCATGATGATGTGACTTCAGGACATCTTGGCGTTGCTCGAACTTTGGCTAGAATTCGTCAGAGGTTCTGGAGACCAGAACTGCTGACAATAGTCAAGAAATATGTCAAGAGCTGCAAGACTTGTCAGATCTTGAAACCAAATAATCAGGCACAAGCAGGACACTATCAATCAATAGAAAGAGGTCGTTCACCATTTGACGTCGTGTCAATTGATACAAAGGGACCAATGGTGAAGACTAACAAGCAGAACGAATACCTGTTGGTGCTGACAGATCGATTAACAAAGTATGTCATTGCTAAACCAGTGAAAGCTGCGAATGCCATATCAGTGGCAAACTTTCTGATGAACGACTTCATACTTATACACGGACCGCCTAGAATGATTATAAGTGACAATGGAACGGAATTTTTGAATCAAGTAATTACTAAACTTCTAGCCACGATGAATGTTGCACATAGACGAACCCCAGCATATCATCCAATGGCAAATGGACAAACAGAATGTTTCAATCGATCATGGAAACAAATCGTAAGCTCATATGTAGATAATCAAGCGAAGAATTGGGACGCATTATCAAAGTATGCTACGCTGGCTTACAACTCGTCAGTTCACGAATCAACCAAGATTTCACCATATTTCGCGGTACATGCAAGAGAACCGAGAACGTTCAGCGACCTGAGACACAGTATCGGTGAGCTCGATACAACGCTGAAAGAAAGGATAAATAATTATCATGCCGTCAAGAAATACATGAATCAAAATATCGAGAAGTCGAATCAAAAATTTAAAGAAATTGCAAATATTAAGAGAAGACATGTGAACTTCCGCTCAGGTGACCAAGTGCTGAGACGAGTACCGGTGATAGATAGACAGTTGGGCAAGACGTTTAGCCGTCCTTATCAAGGCCCGTTCACGGTACTGAAGCGACTTGGTCATGTCACGTATGTGATAGGCGGAGATGGTAAGAACCGACGCTGGAACAAAATGAAGGTTCACGTGAAAGATTTGCGACCATTTGTTCAGCGAGAGGTTCGGTCAAGAATCAATGAGGACATTGATGAGACTTCAAGAGGGGGTGTAATCTCCAGGAGCCAGAGTCAAAACTTTGACCAGTTGGAAAATGCAACGGAAAGACATGCGCAGTCTGCCGTTGACACTACCAAGGATGTCACATGTCAGGGTCAACAAGTGCCGCAAGAAATTATCAGTGTCGCAAATGATAATGCACAACATACAGTCCGTCGTAGCACCAGACCCAAGAAACCGGTTGATCGGTTAGGACTATGAGTGGAATTATCACATAAGTTGAGAGTATTATAATCGCATTTAGTCACTCTACTTTAATCTTCCCAAAGCTGTATCACTCTTGGTACACAAAAAAAATATCTTCCTTTGCTTTACACTGTACCTGCAGCTCAGGCTATGTTTATCATTTCAGACTTTCAAAAACTTCACAAAATCGACTTAACTATGTTATCTATGAGGACATAGACATATCTAGGATCGGGGAAGTTGATACGGTTATTTCGTAACCAGGTCAGGTTAATAATATGCGTGATATAGTTAGCAAGCGTAGCCCCTTGGCCCAGTTATGTACAGCTATATAACGCGGGTCTAAAGAGTAATAAGCAGCTCACTCTGAGTCTAAGAGTCTCTCAATAAAGTTGTGTCGAACCAAACTTGTCTAAGTATTCTGATAGTGTATTCGCTTAAGATCAAGAACCGTACAAAGGCGATCGCATCAAGATGCTTTCGATTAGAGAGTGAAACGGGCGGCTTTTTTGCCACCCGGCCCCGTTCGCACCCTTGAAGTCTTCCATCAGGTGACCCGTACCCGCCCGATGAGGTCACTTCTCTTACTGCTCATGAGCCATTCAGTACGGTGGAAGCTACATCTGTCCACCCGTGCCAGTCAGGCGGGCGCACCGGGGCCCGACATCTGCCGGATCCGATTCACCTTCTACTTTCGATTCGAAACGGAACTCGTCCTATATTTCAATAGAAAGATAGCTTCAAGTGGGTTTCAAGAACGCTATCACCAATTTTCGGCAACTTAATACTAATTAGTTAGAGTTGCCTTCGTTTTTGTAATTCATAAAAGTTGTCGTAATCGGGACAACCGGTTTTCTATAAATTGCTCAAGCCAGTCAACACAGCGCAGTTAGACGATACTTCAATGTTGATAGTTTGTTACATGAGACTAGGGAGAGCAGGGGTCGAGTAGCGAAAGCTTTAGCAAGACTTTAATTGTTAACGGAGTCGCACTATTTGAAGAGTTAGTGCTGTCAGCTCCGCTAGGTGGCGGTAGTACCTAATAGAAGCTCACAATAGAGAGTAGGGCACGTTGAGGTAAGAGCACCAGTAACAGATCACTGTTACTAAAAATTCTACAAATTCCCTCTAACAAATGGGAATTTTTCAAAAATGCTTCGAGTGTTTTTGCAAAGAAAACATGTCAAAGGGTGAATGAGCGTTCAGTTAGAAGATTGTGACGGCGCAAATTAGAGAACACTCGTAAGAAACACATTGGTGTTAGTGTACGGACGTCATGCTCTTGGACAATCAAGACGACCTAGACTGTTGAACTGGTCGCGCTGACTTCAGTAGTCTTTTTTGTCTTTTCTGTCTCTTGCTAGAGAAGAGCATCATTTCGATCGATAAGACGAATATAGCGCAGAGAACGACGTAGGCTGAAATGAACGTCAACCTCGTGTAAGCTGATAAGGCACTACTGATAAGAATTCCTGTTTCGTCTGGCATTCTTCTGCCGATGCAGTGCAGATACGTCATGTCTCGGCTGCCACGGCCGAAGGTGTCAAGAGCAGCGTGAACATTTTCAACGGTATTCATCCAAACCAGATTCAATTCAAACAGAGTTGAATCAATGTACCTCAAATAGCTGCTCACACCCTTGTCAATGTCCCTTCTCATCAAGTTTACCATGACATCTTCCGCAAACACCTGTGTTCCAGTGTAGAGCATCTTGACCATGTCCGGCTCTGAGCGACATAGGCATGGTACAAGAAACGTTTCCACCAGTTGTTTGGTCAGAAAGGTTGCAACTCCGCCTCGCACTGAAGCCCTCTTCAGGAACTGGAATGATTCTAGTTGCTTAGATGAACCGAATTGTCCGTCAAATTCAAGAAAGTTGCATGTTGACAAGTCTGAGCAATCACCTTCTCGTTCCATCTTCTTGTACACCTTGCCCGTGATTGTATTCTTGTCTGATTGCTGTGCATAGTTGAAGAAGAGGTCGTTTTTCATCATAGTGAATCGCACCTCTCTGAAGTAGGGATCAAAAACGTCGTCAAAGGTATCAAGATGCCTTGATTGCTTCATAATGAAAGTGTCGGTGGACATCAAATTCAGTACATAGCCAAACACGATAACGAAAGCAAAGACAGATACCTGCAGCCAAATAGCTGCCCGAGCTCTCGACTCCTTGCTCAAGTCTCCTTGCTTGACGAAGAAGCAGAGTAATTTGACGTAAGTTGCCAGATACTGCCATACTCTGTATTTTGTAGCCCGGTGAAGGCTGCCGGCCACAATATGAACCAGCACAAGCAGATATATGGTGAACTCTAGTGGTAGTTTCTGAATGGAGCTGAGCACGTCATTTGGCTCTACTACTTGCGGAGCCACCTGACTGTGAACCTTGAGAGACAGGCTAGACAGAGGCTGTCCGGGCACAATGTCAGGAAATATGAAGCTGCTCAATACAGTTCCACATACAGCTATGTCCGACCTCTAGTGTGGAAACGTCAACAATTATGTGTTGAGCGTATGAAAGTACTCACATTCTCCATCAGCTCACCCAAAAGGCCGGTATAATTTGATTGGTAGCCGACCCCCAGGGACGGTATTGGCTGCAGTGTAAAACTAAGGGACCTGTGACGTCAAATAGAATAATACTGCGTCTCACTTTGTCTTTCTGTAGATGGATGCAGCGCCTGCCAGAGATTTAGCCATCACAGCTGACGGAACGTTACCCGTAATAGGTAGAGCTATTCGCAATGGCATCGCCTTGATGCGACTCATGTCGAATCGATCCCTAATGTGACTCGCTTGAACCAAACAGAGACGAACAAGCAATAACAGCAACGACACATGCATCATGCAATGTTTTCTCAAGTAGCTTAGCATTAAAACTTTGAATGACTTCTAACAAAAGAGCGGAACATACATGTAGTTCTGCAAAATCACAACCACTGCATGCATATTCGCCTTTTTTGCGTGCCTCTGGGCCTTATCGCGCATGTGTCATCACCGCTCCGCAGTCCGCATTGCTTGCCTTGAGCTGATTGTTCTAAACTTCGCATGATTACGAGAGCTGCCTAATATGACTGACTTGTCACGTATTACATTATTTTCAAGACGAAGGAAAATGGTTTTATGTACTTTTAATCTTTTTGCGTATCACACGATCACCAGGCTACGTGCTCATTGCAAGTAGTTTTTCATAATAACGATTCTTTGATGAGGCTTCACTAAGAGCTCTCATTGAGATTAGTTTTTACAATTGACTGCGCGTAGCGCTAGTTTCCTGAGGTGTCGAGATGAGCTATGTTTCTTATGGATACTCAGGTGTCTCACCAATAATCCCGACAAGATGAGAAAACCAATTATGATGGGCGGAGACGCCAATCAGCCCTGTATAAGCAGTCAAAGTGACTTCAATCAGGACATCATTATAAGTACCTAACCTAACCTAAATACCAACCATGTGACAACTTTGTTCAGACATCGACAGGGCTATGAGATTAATAGTGCTCTGGTACCGTTTTGTCTCACTACATAAGGTTCGTCTAGCTGCTCTAAGCTATCGACGAATAGATTTTTGGCATAGCCGCCAATAGTAGCGCTATCTACTGACCAACATTTGATTATAAACATCTCGAGTGATAAGCAAAACAAGTTTGAGTTAATTCTGTTCAGTATTAAACTTTTTTCAGTGTAAAAAGCATACGTGAAATTGGGTGAGACGTACTGTACGTGCTCAGTAGTATTAAGAATGTACTCATAAAGTATGTCAAAATACCAACCATGCGACACAACTTTGTTCAGACATGGACACAGCTATGAGATACAACCTAGAAGCGAGAGAAAACATTAGAAATGCTGAGGAACGCTTCGAACCAGAGCCATGTACTTGTCGCCAAATCACAGAGGCGCTTCCAATTTAGAACAGCTGTTTTAGAAACTTGGGCGGTCTCAAATTTTCCTCAGAGGAACCATAGATTTGTTACACAACGCAAGGCCTTGAGACAAAAAACATGAAACACGTCGCGCTCAGCAATCACTCATCCGAAAGAACTTCGAACATCTCGAGAATATAGAGCAGCACACCTCGAATAAACGAAATGGATGATCTTCCTTTTTAAAAACCATCATTATCATGAAGGGATCGGCGAATGACTTGTCGGCAGAACGGATGTCTAAAGTGAATTGCAGTTCACTTGATGTTGACCATTCTCCAACACGTTTCTGCAGAATTTCCGCCACAGCTAGTGAATTGATGCAGACCATGTCAGAGAGCTAAAAAGCAACTAGACCGAAACGAATGCAGAGATACTACACTGAGCATGGACTCGGATTTTGCGCAGTTCAGCAAGCTGCACCACTATTCAGCCGTAATCTTTAGTGTTACACATTCGCACTGTTTTTTGGAGCATATCGCAAAGAAGCATTAAACTTTGGATGTCATGGCAGTTCTGTCAATGCGATACCCATCGAATACGATCTGTGGTTCTTTAATGTGAGAACAATGATATGCCGCCGCTCAGTACACTCTATACTATAGCCTTTCTTGATCTTATCACCGATTGGGTGCTTATATTGATGGTGCTTTATGTTGCTAACCACTCCCCCTGAATAAACTCTGATCTGACCGGTCGTCTTTCCTCTGATATGTTACACGCAAACGTATGTCCAACCTGCTTGGAGCCTTCGCAGCTCACTGTGAATCGTATAGGAATACCGACGACCTATTTGTGAGAGATATTGTGCTACTGCAATACGATCTCCGCCTGGAGCGAAATGAATGAAAATACAGATGCCTGGCATTTTCCGATAGATCATCATACGCTATGCAACAAAGAGATATGACTC
The DNA here is from genome assembly GCA_022750525.1 of Halotydeus destructor. Taxonomy (NCBI): domain Eukaryota; kingdom Metazoa; phylum Arthropoda; class Arachnida; order Trombidiformes; family Penthaleidae; genus Halotydeus; species Halotydeus destructor. The sequence continues at coordinate 21,968 of JAIUWE010000127.1, forward strand.
GAAATGTTTTAACTTTGTAATAACTGAAGTGAAACATTGGCAACACGACTGACTGACGGCTCGCCTCTAGTGTAGCTTATCAGTCTTTCTCAACCATATTACCGATAGAGTGCGCTCATGTTGATCACGCGTTATGTAAACCACTCCTCTTTTAATAAACACTTTTCCCCTTCCGCTGAACTGAGCGGTGGCACCGGAACACGTGCTCTGGTGTAATCGTGATTTCTCACAGATTATGGGCCGAGCACGCTTCCACTGCGCCAAATAAAGTTCAGCTACGTTTTGTGTTGTTGATGAATTGTGACATCCAGTTTGAAAAAGTTCATCAGTGAACAATCGTGTCGAGTAAATCGAACTAGCGGAGTCATAAGTAATTACTAACTGTGTAATCACATTCTAAAACGGCTTTACTTCTTTTTCGTATTGATGAGATTATTATCAATCGAATTTGACTATTGCGAATGGTCAAACGCTAACCATTGAAAGACGAGGCGTGATTGACATTCAGAGGCTTGTCAACGGAGAGCGGGTTGGCGGGGACCTCCAAAATGTGCTGTATGTTTCTGGGCTATCGAAGAACCTGTTCAGCACTGGGAGCAGTACGAAACTGAAATAAACAGTTTTGACGTCTGAAAAACTAAAATAATAATTGAAAAAGACGGTCAATTGAAGATGACGGGCAAAAGGAATGGAAGTCTCTATTCAATAAATTTTGTAGTCGTGTATCTGAAAAAAAACGACATCTTCTTCACAGAAGAAGAGGCGCTGCTGGGATGGCATGAGAAGCTTCGTCATGTCAATCCAGGAAGCTGTTTCAGGGGTTGAAATGGAAATTGGTCCCAATACAGAGTTGTTCTGTGAAGCTTTTCAGTATGGGAAGATGTACAAGGTTCCTCACATGAAAAACATGGACTATGATTTCGGTCCAGGTGAATTAATTCACAACCACGTGAAAACTTAAGAGGAGTGGGAAGCAACCGACGCACGAGCACAATTCGCCATTTCGAGTGCGAACGACGTCCAAGCGCCCCATCATGTACAATCTTGTGCCAGTGCTCGTGACATGTGGCTCAAACTTAATTGGACATTCGGAAACGCCGATACCAATTCAAAACTGACAGCCGCCAACGGATTCTACTCTTACTCATTCGCACAGGTTTACGTCCGACCTGATCCGACATAAACCAGTCCCTGATGCGAGATTCGTGAGCATAACAGAATATTATCATGAGCAGCCGCGGCACCTTCATCTTGCTCGATGCTTGAATGACGAGTTGATTTTCTGTGTCTCCTGCCAGCATCGTCATACAAAACACATGAAAGCGAACGACGGTATCAGTCAGACACGTGGACAGCTTAAGAGTCATTTGCACACATTTGTGACAACTCGAGAGAAATGCACAGCCTGCTCTCATGTTACGACGCCGTGCTAATTGCCTCACTTCTCTCGCCAGAAAGCTGACCAGTGCAAGGCTCTCCAGTCTGGACAGCTGTGAAAAAGCTCGGGACCACTTAACCATTAAAATAGGATTTACAGTATAGATGACTTCTGAGTACAGTAGAGTTGACTGTGCTAGGTTGAATTTTGAGCTTTGTTAGATAATTTTTACACCGTCCCGAGCTTTTTCACAGGTGACAAGGCTGGAGAGCCTTGGACCAGTGTAATGGTCATTTTTATCGCCTTTCACTGTCGAATTGAATCGACCTCAACCGACCACAGGAGACACTAATTCCTGCAGTGTAAAGCTAAGCAGCCCGTGACCTCAAATAGAAGAATACTGCGTCTCACTTTGCGTTGTAGGTGGACGCAAAGCCGGCCAGAGATTCAGTGGTCACAGTTGACGCAACGTTACCCATAAGTGGTAGAGCTATTCGCAAAGGCGCGGCTAATCGATCACTGATGTGACTCTCTTGAACCAAACAGAGATGAGCAAGCGTTGACAGCAACGACGCATCCAACATGCAACGTTTTCTTAAGTAGCTTAGTATTAAAAACTGTGAATGACTTATAACAAGAGCGGAACATGATTCTGCGGAATCCCAAACAGTGCATGTATATTTGTCTTTTTTCATGCCACTCGCCTACTCGATACCGCGCATGCGTCATCACAGCTCTGCCGTCAGCATCGGGTGCCTTGAGATGATGCTTTGAATTATTTATTCATAATAACAATTGCTTGATCAGACTTCGCTTCGATCTCTTATTCAGATCCGTTTTTTATATTGGTTACTTCAAGAGCTTGACTGCGCGTCGCGTTAGCCTCCAAAGGCGTCGAGATGAGCTATTTTTCTTCTTTTTATCAGTACTCAGGTGTCTGATCAATAACTCTGGCAACAAGACGAGGAAAGCCATTATGATCAGCTGGGCGGAAACTCTGATCAGGCCTGTATAGGTAGTCAAAGTGACTTGAACCAGGACATCATCATAAGTACGTCTTTTTCTTTCCATGCAGGTGTAATATCGGAAGTCTTTGCCTTGACTGAACTTGTCAGCTATCAAATGAACCTTTATACCAACGTATCTCCAAAGACGACCGAACTCAAAGAAGGAAGAGAACTTGTATCTCAAATATCTACCAATCTCAATACCAAGATCCGCTCTCTGTAGCATGATCGAAACGTCTTCGACTACAGTATGAGGGGACACGTAAAGCTTGTTCATCCAATCTGGTTTAATACGACAAACTGCTGGTATGACGCAGTTATCAGCTAATTGACTGGTGACGAATAAGGCTGAATCATCTTTTTCTGATTTTTCCTGAAGCATAGCAACCATTTTCTGTTGTCTCGAGACACTATCTTTCTGTCCTGTGTTGATTTCGAGAAAATTGCAGGTCTCAAGCCGAGTGCAGTCATTCGTTGAGTTCATGTGTTCGTACAGCTTGTGCATAGCTGTACCAGGTTTCGACTCACGCACGTAGTTGAAGAAAAAGTCGTTTGCTGTCAGGTAGTACCTTATGTTGCGATCATGAAATATTGGTCGAAGACGTCTTTGATCGCTTCTATGCGCCTTGGTGGCAAAGCGACAAAAGCGTCTGTGGACATCAGGTTGAGTATGTAACCGAACATAGATACGAAAGCGAATACATTGAAAGAAAGCCAAAGTATTCGTCTTGTGGTTGATTTAACCGCATAATTTTCTTGGTCGAGATAGCCGAGCACCGAATGCCACGTGGTATCAAGATATCCAGAGAAGAATTTCCTTGAAGCTGGGGACATGCAGCAAGCTATGATATGGACGGCAGCCGCAATATACAGCTTCACTTCCACCGGCAATCCTTTGAATGTGTCTAGAACATCTCCACGCACTACGACGCTCTTGCCAATCTGGCTGTAAATTCTAAGGGATAAACCAGACATAACTGGGCCTGGAACTAAGCCAGGATAGCTGAAGCTGCCCAAGGGAGTGCCATAAAAAGCAAAGTCTGAAGTCTGATGAGAGTTGTGTTAGCTACAGTTGTCTAACATTTCCAGTGAACTCACATTTTCCATCAACGAGCCCAAGAAAGCTGTGTAATTGCCGTGAGCTGTTCGATAACCAACGCCGTATGATTTGATCACATTGATTGTAAAGCTGAAAAAATTGAAATGTATGACTGGGTGGCATGAACAGATTCCCACTTACTTCATGTGCTTCAGCATGGGTGTCGTAGAACTGAGCATTTCCTGAACGTGTAAATTGGACATGTCGTAGGTGTTGACCGGCAAAGCAACTCGCACCGGAGTTGTCTTGATGTGAACCATGTCGAACCTATCAGTCAAGCGTTTGTCTTCAACTACATTATTGAAATGAGAAGTGTGTAGAAATTTGTTCAAATATATTTCGTTTCGAGGGGTTTAATGGTGAATTCACATCTTACCTCGGATCACAGTGTTGAAGAGGAACAGTAGCCATGGTAGTCGCATGTTGTCAGTAGTCGTAGTGTAGTCCGTTAGATCTAGTGCTCAGAGTGGAAAGCGTTTTGAAGACCGATCACCGTCTTGCAAAACACTATAAAACAACCTATGGAAGAAGGTCAACATCATTTTAACAGTGTGAGGGCGAAAGTGTGCGAAAATTGGAGACATCTCTGATCGCATTGGCAGCTCAATGAACCCAGGGAGCCTACTTGATATAGGTCATAGTGGAATGAAGCTTGGGTTCCGCTCCGTTTCCAGTAATACTTAATGATACGTTAATGACAGTTCAAGAATAAGTATCTTCAGCCAAGGTTGAAGAACAGACCACGGTGACATGCCGGCAAGCCTGCTCCGGTATGAAATACATCACAGTTATGAAATTACATAGTCGAATGCAAAAAGTTGCGATTTAAAGGAGGAATCTTATTTTGTCATATGACCAATCAACAATGCTTTATCCTAAGTTGAAGAAAGAATTAACGTGACCTAGATCCTGCCTTTTCAGGCTCACGCATTTGAGCCGCTACGTTTTGTCACTGTGACGGTCGCTACACTGTGTTGGTCGGTGAGAGCGTCCTGGATGATGTGTATGCAAGCGTAGGCCCAGCCAGAGTGTTCACAGAAGAGGTTGATTCCTACCTTGAAGATACCGTGTTGGAAGATACACCAGCCGCGGAGAACTACTCATCGCAGACTGGGTACTCAGTATGCGAGCTACAAGTTCTGCTTGCGAACGAACGTTCAACTACACAGGCATCACTCTGAATAATCGAAGGTCTCCGTTGAGCGGGAAATATGTCGATACTTTGCTGTATTTTTCATGTATTTTCAACGGGTATTTGCGTATACTCGCAGTCGGTTGCGGGCGGCCATTGTTAACTTTTCACGGCGACGGGTTGCCACCGCCGTTAATTTCCGTACCCGTGTGAAGCGGATGCCTTTCACCTCCGCTTAAAGATTTCAACCTCAAGTGAGCTAACACTGACCGTTGTTCAAGCTTACTTCCGTAATAAAGACACGGAGATGAGTGAGTTACTCTTTGCTAACCAAACCGACTAGTTCTCATAGTTACTCGCCCTAGCTATATAACTGTAATATCCTTTAGGTTCAACGAAGTAGAGGCTAAATCGGGCGGCTTTTTTGCCACCCGACCCGCCCGCACCCGTAGAGATTTCAATCGGGCGGCCCGACCCCGCCTGATGACGTCACGTTTCCTATTGCGCATGCGCGAGTTAGTGCAGTGGAAGGTACGAGATCGCCGCCCATGCCCGCACGCCCGCGGGTGGATCGGGTGGGTGGAACGGGGCCCGAAGTCTGCCCGACCCGATTCACCCGCTACAACGAAGGCTCAGACTACCCGGATAGGTGTGCCGGCCTTGACACTCTCGTAGAACTCTCTCCCGCAACTTCTCCGGACAAGTAGAAGGGGCTGCAGGTGAAGCATTGGTGCCCCACGACCCTGGGACACATTGTGCAACAAACCCTGGACGGTTCCGAATTCTCAAGACATTTGCACACCGCCACGCCGTGTCTGCCTCTACTTGGGACGCTATTGGCTTCAAAGTAAAATCGAGGAACCCGTGATCAACAGAATAATACTGCTCTTCACTCTGTCTTCCCGTAGATGGATGCAAAGCCCGCCAAAGATTTAGCAATCACAGTTGACGGAACGTTGCCCGCAATAGGTAGAGCTGTTCGCAAAGGCGTGGCTCTGATGTGATTCGTGCGGAATCGACCCCTGGCGTGACTAGCTCGAACCAGAGCCTTACAGCAACCACACATCCATCATGCAACGTTTTCTCGAGGAGCTTTGTATTCAGAACTGTAAATGACTTCTAGCAAGAGCGTAACATAATTCTGCGAAATCACAACCAGTGTTTAAGTACTCAATACTGCGCATGCGTAATAACCGCTCCGCAGTCAGCATTGGGTGCCTTGAGCTGATTTTCTCAACGTCGCATGAGGACGAGAGCTGCCTTGTATGACTGACTTATCACGTACTTTATTTTCACGAAAAAGTACAAACAATGGCTTCATGTAGTTGCAATGTTTGTTACATATTAAACAAGCACCGGGCGACGTGTGTATCGCAAGTACACGTGTTGTCATCCGTAATAATGATTGTTTGTTCTTACTGAGATCAGTTTTTTATATTGATTACTACGACCTTGACTGCTCGTCGCGCTAGTCTCCAAAGGCGTCGAGATGAGCTATGTTCCTTCCTTTTATCAATACTCTGGTGTCTCAACAATAGCTCTGACAACAAGATGAGAAAAGCAACTATGATGAGATGGGCGGAAAGTCTGATCAGCCCTGTATAGGTAGTCAAAATGACTTGGATCAGGACATCATTATAAGTATCTCTTTTTCTTTCCATGCAGCTGTAATATCGGAGGTCTTTGCCTTGACTTAATGTGTCAGCTACCAAATGAGCCTTCACACTAATGAATCTCCAGAGAATACCGAACTCAAAGAACGACGATAACTTGTATCTCAAATACCTACCAATTTCAGTGCCAAGATCGTCTCTCTGAAGAATCATCAAAATGTCTTCGACTACAGTATGAGGAGAAACGAAAAGCTTGTTCATCCAATCTGGTTTAATACGGCAAATCGCTGGTATGATGCAACTATCAGCTAATTGACTGGTGACAAATAATGCTGAGTCATCTTTTTCTGACTTCTCCTGGAGCATAGCAACTATTTTCTGTTGTCTTGAGAGACTATCATTCTTTCCTGTGTGAATTTCTAGGAAATTGCAGGTCTCAAGCCGAGTGCAGTCGTTTGTTGAGTTCATGTGTTTGTATAGCTTGTGAATAGCTGTACCAGGTTTTGACTCAAGCACGTAGTTGAAGAAAAAGTCGTTTGTTGTCAGGTGGTACCTTATGTTGCGATCCATGAAATACGAGTCGAAGACGTCTTCAAGCGCTTCTATGCGCCTTGGTGGCAAAGCCACAAAAGCATCAGTGGACATCAGGTTGAGTATGTAACCGAACATAGATACGAAAGCGAATACATTGAAAGAGAGCCAAAGTATTCGTCGTATCGTCGATTTAACAGCATAATTTTCTTGATCGAGATAATTCAACACCGAATGCCACGTGGTCTGAAGATATCCAGAGAAGAATTTCCTTCGAGCTGGTGACATACAGCAAGCTATAATATGAACGGCAGCCGCAATATACAGCTTCACTTCCAGCGGCAATCCTATGAATGTGTCAAGAGCATCTCCACGCACTACGACGTTCTTGCCTACTTGACTGTAAATTCTCAGGGATAAACCAGACATAACTGGGCCTGGGGCCAAGCCAGGATAGTCGAAGCCGCCCAACGGCGTCCCATAAAAAGCAAAGTCTGATGTCTGATGAGAGTCGTATTACCGATAGTTGTCTAACATTCCGAGTGAACTCACATTATCCATCAACGAGCCCAAGAAAGCTGTGTAATTGCCGTAAGCTGTTCGATAACCAATGCCGTATGATCTGATCATATTGATTGTATAGCTGAAAACATTAAAATGTTTGACTGGGTGACAGGAACAGATTTCCACTTACTTCATGTGCCTCAGCATTGGTGCTGTTGAACTGAACATCTCCTGGACGTAGATAGAGGACATGTCGTAACTGTTGACCGGCAAAGCAATTCGGACCGGAGTTGTCTTGATGTGAACCATGTCGAACCTGTCGCTCATGCGTTTGTCTTCAACTGAATTATTGAAATTTGAAATGTTTAAGAGCCCATGCAAATATGATTCGATTCGAAGGGCTAAATGGTGAATTCACAGCTTACCTCTGATCAAAGTATTGAAAAAGAACAGTAGCCATGACAGTCGCATGTTGTTAGTTGTAGTGTAGTGCGTCCAATCTAGTTGAAGAGAAGGATGAAAAGCATTTGAAGACTGATCACCGTCGTGCATAGCAAGTAGACCTATGGTAGAGAGAAACATCATTATCGCAGTGTGAGAGCGTTAGTATGAGAAACTTGGAGATCTCTCTGATCCCATTGGCGGTACAATGGATGCCTACACGAAATACCTAGTGGAATGGAACTCGGGCTCCATTCCATTTTTAATGCTGTCAAATGATACGGCATCAACAGTTCAAGAATATGTATCGCCAGCCCAGGCTGAAGAAAGGTGACGGTAACATGTGGACACCACTGCAAACCTGCAAACACATCATTGTTATGAAACTACCATGACAAAATCAATAAGCTATATTTCCACAAAGCTTCTTCAAACGCTGAGAATCGAGAAAAACAAAGCTCTCATGATCCTGTTGACGGACACGCCTCCAAAACTTCTGAAGTCAAAACGAATACTGATAGAAACACTCAATGCTTTCCGGCCTAGCCTTCGACTCATCGAGTCGAGTTGTCTTTAATTTTCCCGAATCTTCGAGTCGAGTTTGCGCTAGTCTACAGAGTATAAGCGCGAGTCGTGAGCCTATCTCGCGCATGCGCAGTTTATTTAAGTCACCGCATGTTTAGGCTCAGTTCTAGATAAGTACAATTTTCATTTTAAGGCAAAGGCCTCCGATATCACATCTGCATGGAAAGAAAAATAGATGTGGCGGGCACAATCGGGCGACGGCCTTCCAATGGGGCTTCGGAGCAATCAGCGTGATTCCAGGAATAACCTTGACAATAACGTATAGTTGGGGGAAACAAAGCTTTGCAGTTCAGCTGTTAATCTTAAGGGCATGTTATGATCGAGTGCAACAAAAACTGCACCCGATGGGGCGTATACTTTGTTTGTCACGTGACTTTGACGCAGCGTTCAGTTGTTAAGAAAAGTAGGTGTAAACGCGCTAGATGTCGCAAGTTGGACTTCTACCTTGACTTGATACACATCTATCCTTGTTAAATCAATCACCTTGCAATAGCGTTGCTATAGCAACCGTTATAATAGATACTTACAGTGATGTCCCAATTCAACTCACTTTCACTACCTACACAGGGATCATCAAAGTTACCGCCCATCTCATCATAATTGCTTTTCTTAGCTAGTTGTCAGAGTTATTGGGAGAGACCTGAGTACTGATCAGAAGAAACATAGCTCATCTCGACGCCTTTGGAGACGAGCGCTGCCCACAGTCAAGGTGTAGTAACCAATATAATAATATCAAATAATAAAAAACTGATCTCAGTGAGAGCTCAAAGTGAAGCTTCATCAAATAATCCTTATTATGAATAACTGCTTGCAATACACACGTAGCCCGGCGATCGTTTGATATGAAACAAACATTGAAAGTACATAAATAAATTGTTTGACTTCATGAAATAATGTAATACGTGACAAGTCAGTCAGACCAGAAAACTCTCGTCCTCATGCGACGTTGAGAAGAATCAGCTCAAGGCACAAAATGCGGACTGCAGAGCTGTGATGACGCACGCCCAGTATCGAGAAGCTAGTAGGTCGGGAGGCAGGAAAATAGGCAAATACAATGCTTTGCATAAAGGTTTGCAAGTTTATCCTATAATTGCGGTTGAACTCAATGCAAAAGTTGAACCCAAACTGCAAACGTTTTTGCAAAGCATTGTATGCATATACTGGTTGAGATTCCGCAGAAATAAGTTCAACTCTTGTTGAAAGTCATTCACAGTTTTGAATACTAAGTTAATTGAGACAACGTTGCATGATGGATGTTTCGTTGCTGTTACTGCTTGTTCGTCTTTATTTGGTTCAAGCGAGTCGCATCAGAGATCGATTCGACATGAATCACATCAAGGCCACGCCTTTGCGAATAGCTCTACCCATTACGGGTAACGTTCCGTCAACTGTGATTGCTAAATCTATGGCAGGCTTTGCATCCATCTACAGGAAGACAAAGTGAGACGCAGTATTTTTCTATTTGAGGTCACCGGCTCTTTAGTTTTACTTTGCAGCCAATAGCGTCCCTGGGGGCTGGCTACCAATCACCCAATGGAAATTATACTGGCCTTTTGGGCGAACTGATGGACAATGTAAGTAAGTTCGTACTTTCGAAACATGATTGTTGACGCTTCCACCCTAGAGGTCGGACATAGCTGTCTGTGGAACTGTGTTGAGCAGCTTCATATTTCCTGACATTGTGCCCGGACAGCCTCTGTCTAGCCTGTCCCTCAAGATTCAGAGTAAGGTGGTACCAGAAGCATTAGAGCCAAATGACGTGCTCAGCTCCATTCAGAAACTACCACTAGAGTTCATCATATATTTGCTTGTGCTCGTTCACATTGTGGCCGGCAGTCTTGTCCGGGCTACAGAATACACCGCATGGCAGTATCTGGCAGCTTCGTTCAAGTCTCTGCGCTTCTTCGTCAAGCAAGGAGACTTGAGCAAGGAGTCGAACGCTCGGGCAGCTATTTGGCTGCAGGTATCTGTCTTTGCTTTCGTTACTGTATTTGGCTACGTGTTGAATTTGATGTCCACTGACAGTTTCATAATGAAGCAATCAAGACGCATTGATACCTTTGACGATGTCTTTGATCCCTACTTCAGAGATGTGCGATTCATCATGATAAAAAATGACCCGTTCTTCAACTATGCACAGCAATCCGACAAGAGTGCAATCATGGGCAAGGTCTACGAGAAGATGGAAAGAGAAGGTGATTGCACTAACTTCTCAACTTGCAACTTGATGGAATTCGACGGACGATTCGGTTCACCGAAGCAACTGGAATCATTCCAGATTCTGAAGAGGGCTTCAGTGCAAGGCGGAGTTGCAACCTTTCTAACCGATCGACTGGTGGAAACGTTTCTCGTACCATGCCTATGTCGCTCCCAGCCGGGCGTGGTCCAGAAGCTCTACACTGGAACACAGGTGTTCGCCGAAGATGTCATGGTCAACTTGATGAGAACGGATGTTGACAAGCACGTGAACAGCTACTTGAGGTACATTGATTCAACTCTGTTCGAATTGAGTCTGGAATGGATATTTATTGGGGAAAATGTTCACGCTGCTCTTGACACGATCGACCCTGAAGGCCGAGACATGAAGTATCTGCACTGCATCGGCAGGAGAATGCCAGAGAAGAAGGACATTCTTTTCAGTAGTGCTCTTTTAGTTTACAAGAGGTTGACGTTTATTTCAGCCTACGCAGTTCTCTGTGCTGTTTTCGTCTTATCGATCGAAATCATGTTCTTTTTTTCCAGTAAGCGACAGAATAGACAGAAAAGACGATTAGAGCCAGCACGACCAGTTCAACAGTCCAGGTCCCCTCGGTTGCCCAAGAGCATGACGTACATTGACCGGAACCAATGGGTTTATTACAAGCAGCCCAAGTCCAGTTACCTTGACGTTCAAGTCATCACCGAGGCTGTCAGCTGACAACTTTGTGCGCATGTTCCATGCTGTGAAGTGGAAGCTGCAGCTTAGCCCCCAGCGCCCGCCCGCTGGTGGATCGGGCTATCGGACCGGGCCCGAAGTCTACCCGACCCGATTCACTCTCTATTTTCTTTCTCGCCGAGGAAAGTGTTAAGCGTAGACGTAACTTTTCAGACTACGCATGCTCCGAAGCGCAAAAAAGTGTAGAACGGAGCACACGGTTGAGCGGTTCAGTAAACTGACGCGACGGAATGCTAAAAATTTTATCATGGCGCTAATTCCAAAAGGCTTTCCAACGATTGAGCATAATGTGTTGGTCGATTTTCCTTATACTCTATTATCTCATCATATGTAACAGCTTTCCCAGTGCCGACTAAAATAGAATACTTGATGCCGCTGCTTCTAGCGAAACCAATGTCGGTAACTGGAGTGTCCCCTACCATCAAAGATCGCTCAACTTTGACTTTCTCATGGCCAAGAATGGCGTCTGAATAAATCTTGGACGGTTTTCCAATGAGATTCGGTTTGCGACCTGTAGTTTCTTGGACGAACTTTGAATATGGTCCCGTCAAAGGAAGCAGCCAGCCATCTATGGTACCGACGTTTAGGCCACTCCCGCTCAGAGTAAATAGTAGATTTGGATCCACTTTGGCTGCATATGTCACTAACTGCAGAAAATGGTAAAGGAACTGGATGCTCTCCTACAATAGGTCATGTACCTTGATTAGTTTGCGATGATTAACGTAATCGTCTTGACTGATCAAGACTGACTTGACGTCATTGCTGAATTCATCTCTTGATGGTGTAAGTGTATGCTGTCCCCTTCCAGAGTCTTTTCCAGTTCCGATATTACTGACATTTGCTGAATCCAGTTCTTGTTTTAGTTGATAGGACCCTAGGACGTACACTTGTCCACTGATGTTGATACTCTTGAGATACATCGCCGCTACATAAGCTCCAGTATAGATATTGTCAAAGGGTAAGTTGAGACCAAACTTGCGCAAGAATTTAGCAAGTTCATCACGTGTGTGCCCGCCGGTGTTGGAAGCTATGAAGACCTCTTTTCCAAGGCTTTGACACTTTTTCACAAATTCTATGGCGCCCTCTATTGGCTGATCATCTATGAAAATAGTTCCGTCAAGGTCGAAGAACACTGTGTCAACGTCGTCGAGAAGTTCAGCTAATACTTCGCTTGAGTCTATTTGCTTGATTGGGTCGATTATGTTCGTGATGAAAATAGGCTTGGACATGTATGTGACGAAACCGAAAATTGTACCGACAATAGCGATTGCGATGACTGCTTTGACGAAAGTATCGTCTCCGAAACAACGGTTGTCAGCTCGAGCTACGATTTTGCTTCCATCTAGAAGAGCTTGGTGTTCACTGTTTTTCTCCATAGTTAAACGAAGGAATTAGTTACTGCAGAGCTATGATACACAACTGCAGGATGTAGTTGAAGTGAAAGTGAGTGGAAGGATTGACTAGCTTGAAGGCTGAATATCATGTCATTATTCAACGATAAATTGAACTTTGAATTGGAGCCTCTAGTCGATAAAAACCATGATAACTATCAGGCTTACAACAGCTATTTCGAGCAGACAGCTGATAAGCTATGCTGATAATGTTGTACTCAAAACCTAGCTACTGATGCATTGATCACTCGCGCAAACAATGGTCGTCATTTGGTAATTGCCTTTTGATTTCTATGGCGTCAGATAGAAGAGATAAAGATGGAAGAACTGAGTTGGGGAATAAAACCGGCTACAATCTCCACCAATAAATCTGATGAATTAAAAGTAATTAAAAATAAACCAAAATGGCGCGAAATGTGACAAAAAGAAGTTTATTCGGGATCATATTGCGCAAATAAGAATCTACTGTAAAGAGTTGAAATCAAAATACAAATAGTGCACCATGTTGATCACATACAACTAGGAATAGCGATTCAAGCTGATGAACGATTCACTGAAGTAATTAGGTGGAAAATCGTCAGTCATAACTGCATCCTTGTACGTTCGAGTATTGGTTCCCATCAGCAAGGAGTATCCGATGCCGCTGTTGATAGCGAAGGCCATATCAACTTCCAGAGTATCGCCAATGACCAGAGTTCTATCAGGATCAACCTGAGGAAAGTTAACCAAGATGGCGTCAAAGAACGTTTTCAGGGGCTTAGAGATGACCACTGGTCGTCGCTTGGCCGCAGTGGCCACCAGTTCCATGTAGTCACGCCCATCTACGAGTGGCCAGCCAAACAACTTGTAGGCCGGATGACTGTCCAGAGCTATGAACAGGTCGGGTCTCACTGTCTTCCCGTATTTCAGCATCTTGGATATTTTTCGCTTGTTGACATACTGGTCTTCATGGACAATGATTGCCTCTATCGAGGGGTCGAACTCAACTTGGTCAGGTACGAATTCGTGATTTCCGAACCCAATGTCCGGCCCACTGCCCACGGAGGTTATGTTGAGCAAACTCAGCTCATACTCAAACTGGTGACTGTCGAAAAGGTAGACCTTGCCGTTGATACGTTTCTCCTTCAAGTAAACAGCTGTCATGGAAGTTGAGGTCAAGATGTCCCGAATGTCCAGGTTGGTCACGCCACCGTCGGCCAACTTGGCGAAGATTTCACTTCGTGAGAACTTGAAGTTGTTGGTCGTGATCAGTACTTTCTTGCCCATTTGGTGAAGCTTGTTGACAAATGTAGCAGCGCCCTCTTGCGGATTGTTGTCCAAGTCTAACAGAGTTCCAAATAAGTCGAAGATGACAGTGTCGACCTTGTCGAGCATAGCTTTAACTTTGGGTTTACAGTCAACGATTTCGACACTACTAGGCCTGTTCCAGCTTGAACTGACCATTCGGTCCCAGCGATTGGACGAAGATTGCATTTTGTTGGACAAGACTTCGTCACCCTTGGATGTCAGCTGGAGTGACAGCTTCATTCCGCCATTTTGAGTGATGATCAGGAGGAGACCCAAGATGGCCAAGACATGCAGGCTCACTTTCAGCGAAGTCGAAAGTTGCTCGACTCCAACGTCATTGGGTTGATAGCAGTGGGTCACAAATAAAAAGATGGCGGCTGAAGCAATGAGGTAAACACCTACGGTAATCGTTCTGTCTTCGACGCCCACCACTTCCAAAATGGCGTACACGGCCAGCTCCAGGACAATGAAGGACAGGATGGCCAGTGGGCAGGTTGAGCCACTCTGACCACTCGGAGGACCATAATTGTCCGACTTGAGGGCTTGATACTCGCTGCGGTTTCCCATCACTGCTATTCTAGAAGTGATGAAACTTTCTTCATCCTAGGCATTTTATGCCAAATATCCGGCGACAAACTGGCTTCATGTCATTTCCGGTATAATTTGTCTCGCAATAGCAGGAACATAGAAAACGTATTCAAGAAACCCCGGAAAACATGAAAACAAACAAAACTAATCAAATTTCTCAAAGAATAAACTTCTATTTGCTTTACTTAATTAGTTCCAATTAGCCTTGGAATCAATAGCTATTTCATCCGGAATACAGAGTAATTAGCGGTGACAATGGCAGTTAGTTTTTCATCTCAAGTAATCTAATTAAAAACAAGAGAGATTCCACTTTATGAGTTGGATTCGGTGACTCAGCTGACGGTATTTCATATGACGGCGGCTCACCTACTAACAACGAATACCTAACGCCGCCATTTTGAGCGAATCCAACATCCGAATCCGGAGAGTCACCAACCATGAGTGTTCGTTCCGGGTCAATATTGGGTTCCATTATCCTCATCATATCCAGAAATATTTTCGACGGCTTCATGCACACCACTGGTCGTCGATTCGTTGCCTTGGCAATCAGTTCTATCTAATGGCCTCCACTGGGCAACCTCCAGCTGTTATTCGAAACAGGTGGCTGACCATCGAGAGCGATCAGTAAATCTGGTTCCACTTTTGCTGCGTAAGTGATTGCTTTGCTCAGTTTCCGCTGATTAACGTACTTGTCAGTATGTATGAATACAGCTTCGACATTCGAATCCAACTCAGATTCCAGTGGTATAAACTCAGAGCTCTGGTCACCGACATCAGGACCAGTTCCTATGTGAGACATGTTCAGTAAATCCAGTTCATTGGCAAACTGGTAACTGTCGAAAACATAAACTGCCCCGGAAGCCATTTTCTGCTTCACGTAAATTGCTGTAACCGAGGCTGAGGTGTAGATCTTATCAAGGCTGATATTTGAAACACCAGCACTTTCTAAGATATTCAGTATTTCTAGTCGAGACAGCATGACGTTGTTGGTGACAATGAGAACGTTCTTTCCAAGTCCTTTGAGTGCATTAACAAACTGAGCTGCGCCATCTACCGGACTTTCATTCTTACCAATTATAGTACCGTCAAAGTCGAGTAGAACAGTATCAACGTGTCTAAACAATTCTTGAACCTTGACCTTGGAATCCAAAACGCGCACTTGGTTGCTTGAGCGTTGCAGTGGAGTTAGTAGTTTCAAGCCAATGAAAACAAACAAGATAAGCACTGTAATTTTCAACATTGATAACTGGCTGCGGTTCGAGTCTTCTGGTTTGCATAGATGAACTATGATAAAGAAAATGGCGATGGAAGATACCATCCACACTACAACCACTAAAAGCTTATCTTGAGCATCAAGGTAAACCGAGCTGGTTAATACAACTATTCCCAACCCAAACATGGTATAAATGATCCTTGCGACATTCGAAGATGACTCAAGCTTGTTTTCTTTCCCTGTGAAAGTCTCATATTCAACATGACAAACCATTGTTGGTATACAACTACGTCTTTTTCACCTCACAGCCGAGTTATGAAAGGCTCAAGCGCAGAGGGTGAAATATCATTTGCTAATTATCTGTGAACAGATACCAAATCGTCAAGATATTGACAAATTGCCACAGAAGCTTTTTTAGGGACAATTGGAGCAATCTTGAAACTTGTATCTTGAGTATCTCAGCGAAGCAGAACGATGGCGCCGAAAACAATCGGAGTCTCCGCGCAACGAATTTTTGATAACGATATTGTGATAGGCTAGATACAAGCCAGCCTGAAGCTATTAGAGACCCACATCGGCCGGCTAGCAGTACGGCGGCCGTGATAGCCGGCTGTGTGTTCGTGATCCGCTGTTCTAAGATTTGTGTTTCAGTCCCGACCAATAATATTTACGGCCAGCACGGCCAGGTTAGCCGGCTGAAATTTCTCTCAATTTTCGGGCTACGGCCGGCCACTGCCAACTAGATCCTTGGCCGTGCGGACCTCTAGAAGCTATGTTGTTCAGTTTACGCAAAACTTAAAAATAAACACCATTATGTGCTCGAAATATGTCACGATTTCACTGGAACCAGATGAAACAGACCGTGCCAATCATACCTGTCGAACTTATATTCGCTCCCCTTCATTGGTTCTAACGCCAGCTTCGTAATCTACAACTACAGCAAATCCTGAATAAACAATTATCAGCAGTGACAATGACAATCAGTTTGCTTCCTCGAGTAATTCCCTCAACCGTGAGAAAGATTCCACTCTGTGGGTTGGATTCATTGTCTCAGCTGATGCGCTTTGATAAGACGGAGGTTCTCCTATTAGCAACGAATACCTGATGCCGCCATTTTGAGCGAAGCCAACATCCGTCTCTGCAGAGTCACCAACCATAAGAGTTCGTTTCAGGGTCAATATTTGGTTCCATTATTCTCATCATGTCCAGAAATATCTTCGACGGCTTCATGCACACAACTGGTTGTCGCTTAGTTGCCTTGGCAACCAGTTGTATATAGTGACCACCATTTGGCAATGACCAGCTGTTCGGTGAATCGGGTGGTTGACCATCGAGGCCAATCAGTAAATCTGGTTTCACTTTTCCGCCGTAAGTTATTGCTTTACTCAGTTTCCGCTGATTAACATACTTGTCAGTATGTACGAATACTGCTTCGACACTAGAATCTATCTCTGAGTCCGATGGTACAAACTTGGATCCTTTGCTACCGACATCGGGACCAGTTCCTATGTGAGATATGTTCAGTAAATCTAGTTCATCGGCAAATTGATAGCTGTCGAAAACGTAAACTGTTCCAGAATTGATTTTTTGCTTGACGTAAATTGCTGTTACCAGAAATGAGGTGTAGATGTTTTCAAGACAGATATTTGCAACACCAGCACTTTTCAGTGTATCTAGAATTTCAGATCGAGATAACATAATGTTATTAGTTGCAATTAGAACATTCTTCTTCTCGTCTCTTGAGAGCATTGAGAACTTCAGCTGCACCATCTTTGGGTCTATAATTGTTATCAACTAGAGTGCCATCAAAGTCGAATAGAACTGTATCTACGTGTCTGAGCAAGTCTTCAACTTTGACCTTTGAATTCAAGATTTCCACTTGTCTGCTTGAATATTGCACGGAAAAGATCAATAACAGGCCTATGAGCACAACCAAGACAAGCACCGTATTCGTCAACACTGACAACTGTCTGAGTTTTGAATCTTTCGGCTCGAATAGATGAATCACGATAAGCAAAATTCCCACCGAACATATCATCCACACTCCAACCACTGAACGCTTATCTTGAACGTCGAAGTAATACAAACTGAGGAATACCACTAGTTCCAATCCCAAGATGGCACAAATGATTGTCGCGACATTCGAAGGTGACTCGAGCTTCTTGTCTTCAGGCTTGAAGGTGTTATAGTTAGTATGCCAAACCATTCTTATAATTCAATTATACACTTAACAAAGCATGACAGACTTCAGCGCAGAAGGAATTTCAAGTAGGGAAAAAGATAAAGAATCGTCAAAGCAGTGACGCATTGCAAAACGAGCTGTTTCAAGGTCGGCTAGAGCTGTGCTGGTGGTCGTCTCTCGTGCGCCGCTTTGTTGAACTGAATCTGCTTTGCAAAACAGCTGGCAATGGCGCGGTCGTAGCTGCATTTTTCATTCCGGGCCTGCTTCAAACTGAACCATGATCCAGCGAGCAGTACGAGCCGAGGCATAAGGACCATAAGCTGCAATGACACTCAATGTCTTGTAGGCTACAGTTACTGTTTCTATAAAAACGTGTTTTAAACGTCTGAAAGTTTCTAGTAGGTGTCTTGCGATGCAATTAAGATATACCAATTCTGAAATCAGGACTCACTTCATCCGGACCGCCAGAGTTGGACTGCACGACTTTGCGTATTATCTAACCGGATAGCGCGTGTCGATGTTTATACGGTCGACAACTATGACGGAACAAGCATGCCGTGGTGCAATACGATTTGATATAGCTTTATGGCTGTGCTGGTGTACGACAGCATTGCCGTAAGCTATTGCCTTCGAGGACCTGGCAGCCTTGAAATTAAAATTAATGAAGAAAATGGGGTGAGCTTTAACGTTGAAAACAGATCAGATTCATGATTGTGGCGGGCACGATCGGGCGATGGCCTTCCAGGGGCTTGGGCACAATGTACTCGATTACTGGGGTTAGGTCAAAGGGTCTCAGGGACAGAGAGTAAGAGTCTCTCTTGAAGAACGTAGAGATACTATAACATTGAACTACTAATCGTTAATAGAGACCACAGAAATGATCAAAGCACATATGTGCTGAAGATGACATATCATGGCTGGAGTTATCACAGGCACTAAGAGGGTCAAGGAAAAGTATGATACGCCATATGTTGTGAAGGCATGGAAGACATATTTTAGGCCGTTTCAAAAAATGACATATGCTTTAAAATTTTGGCGTGTCTCGAACACAAAATGGACGATTTCAGAAATCGCTAACTGAATCAAAAAATGTTGCTGGAGCTAAGCTTTTGTAGTCCTACATGAATAGAATAGCTCATCAACGTCACCTAAGCTCAAGAAAATCTTCATTCTATGTAACTAATTTTTTCTCGTAATGGCCTAGTGGTTGGTGTCGGCGACTTTTGTGAAAGGGTCCCAAGTTCGAGCCCGGTACTGGCATATTCAATAGTGATTTTCTTCGCAACCGAACTCCTAATGCAACTTTAGTACACTTATAACAACTTTATGGCTCAAGATGCAGACGAAATTCAACTACTCTTTGAGATAATTCGATGTTAAAAATGGCATATTTCATGGCCTATTTCAGGCTTTTTCAAGACTTATTCTGGACACTATTTTTGACGTATGTTGTGGTCCCTAAACATTAAGGTAACAGAATAAGAGTAACAGCTCACACTATACTCAGCTCACTGACTTTCGTGTGAGTGTTGCTTTCCTGGTTTTATTGCAAATCAGTTTCCGGTCATACATAATGTGAACTTCAACCTTGAACTGATTACAATCGACCTTGTTTCATCCCTAGCGGTAGTCATAGCAACCGCTACAATGATATTCGTTGTATACGGCATGGACTGAGGCCGGTATCTCTTAAACCTGAAATGGCTGCATGAGCGCAATGTCATCACTTATCGATTAGTAAGTTTACGAAATTTATCTTGGACGACTCTGTAGCTACGTGGGCCAAGGAATTACAGCACAGAAAGTTCTGCAAAAGCACGAAGCAGGTTGAGTAGTGATATTAAATACAACCCACATGAATTTTTCATTGTCAGAATAATCAACCCACGTCATATATCTTACATTGTTATTATTCATTCTGAGCAATTACTTTGTTCGGTCACTAGATGGTGCTGGGGTAACTGGCGCACTCAAGTATTTTTCCCAGTAAACATACTTATCCGAGAGGAGGCTGCACTTTCAGAGGTCAGGTGACCTGTCATGTGACCTGTCCCGTAGAGTGGGAGAGTCACATGATTCCTCAAAGTTCAGCCTCTTCGGACAAGTTTTATTGCCGGAGATCTTAACGACCCTGCTACATTAAATCACTTCTTCTGTCTCTGCTGAGCTGTGTCGCTGTGCTGGAGTGTGCTTTGCTCACTATTTTTGATTTACCTCGCATGCTTCAAAGAGCTCATGTTGCATTTTCTAATTTTGAACTTCTTGTGATTATGTTACAACTACCCTGAGTTGCACAGCTGTCTGTGCATTTCTGCTTTGGCTCACGTTGAAATAAACCACTTTATCTACCTATTAGCTGAGACAGCGTTTATCAAGTTGTCCTCTTTAATTCTTGATTGTTATACTACGGGAACTTGCCATTCTTTGTCGTGGAAACCGCTCCTTATATCACAGTAACATGGTATGCTTGGACTTAATACAATAATACAACTTAATATTGTAGAGGTTTCAGACATATAGATGCTAATCGAACACCATCTGCTTATTACACCTCTCAACTTCGGCGCCATATTGTCTCTCAATTGAACTCGCCGCCTTGACCTCTCTCACTTTTCCCAGGTGACCGCTAAAAAAGTCACCTGTAGTTTCCATTCAGGACGCATTCAGTTAACCACCTTCCATGTACCAACCTTTCTCATCATTTTAATAAAGTGCTACCTTAGACTCATCCTACATCGTCTGAGTTAACGCTACATTTGGCGCAGTCAGCAGGATAGGTTGACATGGCACGTGGTCGCAACAAGCAAGCTTCAAACGCAGAATTCGATGTCACCATCTCAAGCACACCACCAGCAAGCAACGAGCAAATGGATCATCGGCTCCTCATCGCTAGATTTACTGGCTCGCATGACTCGAGCGTCAGAGTAGAATCATGGGTCAGTATGTTTGAATTGGTGACTGAAGAGAAGACCGACCATGAGCGGCTTCGCGCGCTTCTGCGCTACCTCGCTGGTGATGCCATGAACTGGTTTGCAGAAGACGTCATACCAGTAATCGATACCCTGACCTGGGCTAGTTGCAAAGCAAATCTGATAGCACGTTTTTGCTACGTTCTGGTGAGTCCAGTGCTCCAAGCTCAGAAGCGTTACTTGAGACGTTCAGAGGACGTTCTATGTTACTACAACGAGAAGATGCAGATGCTACGGCAAACCGGACTCAGCCCGCTGGACCAGACTGCAATGCTCACTGAAGGTATGCCGCAATCCTTCAGAACAGCTCTGATCAGCGCTCAGCTGAAGGAGCCTCAAGCATGGCTCTCTGTGGCCCTCCAGCTCGAATCCTCAAGTAGAACGTTCAAGTCATCAGAAGTTGATCGAACCATGCCACAAACCAACAAGATCGAGAAACGCTCAAGACCGGCAGACAACCAGCGGAAACCACCAAGGCCTTGCCGCTTCTGCAAGGACCTGGGTAAAACGGAGTGGCACTGGCACAATGAGTGCCCAAATAGGAAGCCTGACCAGCGTCTGGAGACCTCTGTGAAGGTTCGAGACGAAAGTGTTTCTCATTCGGGAAACTGAAGCAGCGACCAATGTCAAAATTCATCCTTGAAGATACCATCATCTATCACAGAAAGATCAAGGCTTTCCTCGATTGTGGTAGCGATATTTCATTGGCCTCAGAAGCCTTCATGAAAAGCATGAACATCAGTTATTCGAATATTACTTCTGGAATAAAACACATTGATGGTATCACAGCAAGCATTGGTCGCGCAGTTATTCCCGTTAGCATCAAAAACATCACTCGTCCTATTACCGTTCATGTTCTCCGACAATTGTCTTGGCCCATCCTTCTAGGGCTCGATGCCTTGGACGCGTTCGATATGCACCTTCTCGTGAGGGAGCGAAGAGCGCTTCTGGGGCCTGGCCTGGCTCACACAGCATCTGCAGGTCTGCTCGACCATCTGAACCCTTCTCGAGACCATCTGAACCCTTCTCGTGACCATCTGAACCCTTCTCGAGACCATCTGAACCCTTCTCCAGACCATCAAAGCCATCTGAACCCTTCTCGAGATCATCTGAACCCTTCTCGGGACCATCTGAACCCTTCTCGGGACCATCAAAACAATTCTGGAAACCATGAAAACCATCTGAACCTTTCTCGAGACCATCAGGACCCTTCTCTGGACCATCACAACCCTTCTGGAAACCATGAAAAGCATCTGAACCCTTCTCGAGACCATCAGGACCTTTCTCTGGACCATCGAAACCCTTCTGGAGAGCTGCGGGAACATTGCAAGGGCACACCGATACCTTCAGAAATCCAGTCAACAATCAGCAAATTTCCATTCATTTTCGCAAGAAATGAAAATGACGTGGGTCACATCAAATTTGAACCTTTCCACATTCGGACGCATCCTCACGAACCTATGAGCAAAAAGCCGTTCCGTCTGCAATGTCACCATACTGGAGCGATGAGAGCCATCATTAGCGACTTCATCAAGAGGAACCTCATAAGACCATCATGTAGCCCCTACGCTGCTCCAGCCTTTGTTGTTCCTCGTAAACCGGAAGGTTACCGGATGGTGATTGACTACACCGCTCTGAACGAAGTAACCATACCGGAACAGCAACCGATCGACCAAATTCCTGACCTTCTTGACCGTCTCTATGGGGCCACACACATCACCACTGTGGATATCGCTTGGGGATTTCATCAGATACCGATGGCCCCAGAGGACATTGAGAAAACGGCTTTCTGCACGACGTTCGGTCAGTACGAATGGCTCGTTAAGCCCATGGGGGTCAAGAACGGGCCAGCGTCTTTCACGAGGATATTGAAGCATATTCTAGGTCCCTTGCTGTATGAGTCCTGCTTCAACTACATTGATGATGTCGTTATTTATTCCGGTGGGACACTGCTTGATCACCAGAAGGTTCTGGAAGCTGTTTTCAGCAGGTTCGAGCAATACAATGTTAAACTTAGACCTGAAAAGTGCAAGTATGCCCAGAGGAGCCTTCAAATCCTCGGGTACCTTGTGGGAAACAATGAGAAACTGCCTAGCCCAAACAAGGTTCTAGCAGTCTCAAGTTTCAAGAGACCATCAACAAAGAAACAGCTTCAAAGGTTCATTGCTCTCTGTAGCGTGCTGCGAACCTTTGTGCCAAGGTTCTCGGAAAACGCCTTTCCGTTGATCCGGGCTACCAGGAACGACCGGCCGACGGTTATCAACTGGACCGCAGAAATGAACAGCACTTTTGAACAGATGAAGCACCTGCTCACTAGCCCACCAGCTCTGGCTCTTTACAATCCTGAATCACCGTCCAGATATTTTGCGATGCTTCCAAGGTGGGTATTGGGGCCATTCTGATGCAGCCTGGACCAACCGGAGACCTTGTAGTCATTGAATACTTTCTAAAACGTCTCTCTCCGCAACAAGAGAATTGGCACGCCACAGATCTCGAGGGTCTAGCTGTAGTCGAGTCAGGTGAACATTGGTATCCCTACCTTGGCCTTCCATTCACTGTCTATTCCGACCACTCGGCTCTCCAATGGATCAAGGAGAGCCCGAAGTTGAAAGGCAGGTTGCATTGATGGTTTCATACGCCTGTCCATGTTCACTTTCACAATACATCATCGAAAAGGAACATTGATGCAGCACGCCGACGCCCTCTCAAGGTCGCCACTTCCCATTGATACCTTCAGTGATCGTTCGCCTGGCGATGATGCCATCAACTTCATTGCACAGTCTTTTTCCTTCGGTCAAGCTA